>JAPDNY010000014.1:18723205-18920705 GCA_029375565.1 Gekko gecko
GACAACTCTGAGTTGGACTCATGTAAAATAGTGCAACATAATAACATTAAAAATAACCCAGTAGGTAAAGATCAAATTCAAAAACAGTGAAAGCCCAGCCATCAAAAGTGCGCATGAACTGGATGGACATGAATAAATATGACAAAGATGGTGACAGTCAACTATCTGAGAAAGAGACTGTGTCTCAAAGGCAGAGCATCTGCTTAGAATGCAGAAAGCCTCAGGTTCAATCCCAGGCATCTCCAGTTCAAAGGATCAATTAGTAAGTGATGTGTAAGACCTCCTCCGGAGGAACTGGAGAGCTCCTTAAAGTCTGGGTAGACAAATATGACTGTGATAGACAAGTGGTCTAACTCAGTATAGGGCTGCTTCATCCATACATGTGAAAGAGTTCCAAAAATGGGGGTTGTTACATAATTAAGAACATAAGAGAAGCCAATGTTGGATCAGGCCAATGGATCCAACACTCTGTCACACGGTGGCCAAAAATACCAGGTGCCATCAGGAGGTCCAACAGTGGGGCCAGGACACCAGAAGCCCTCCCACTGTTGCCCCCCCCAGCACCAAGCCCTTCCACTGTTGCCCCCCCCCAGCATCATCAATTGCCCCAGACTGAGAGTTGCTATCTATACCTTGTGGCTAATAGCCACTGTTGGACCTCTGCTCCATAAGTTTATCCAATTCCCTCTTGAAGCCGTTCATGCTAGTAGCTGCCACCGCCTCTTGTGGCAGAGAGTTCCTTGTGTTAATCACTCTTTGGGTGAAGAAGTACTTCCTTTTATCCATTCTAACCTGACTGCTCAGCAATTTCATTGAGTGCCCCTGAGTTCTTGTATTGTGAGAAAGGGAGAAAAATACTTCTTTCTCTACCTGCTCTATCCCATGCATAATCTTGTAAATCTCTATCATATCACCCCTCAGTTGTCATTTCGCCAAGCTAGCTCCAAGTACTTTAACCTTTCTTCATAGGGAAAGTGTTCCAACCCTTTTATCATTCTAGTTGCCCTTTTCTGCCCTTTTTCCAATGCTATAATACCCTTTCTGTGGTGTGGTGACCAGAATTGTACATAGTATTCCAAATGAGGTCACACCATTGATTTATACAGGGGCATTATGATACTAGCTGATTTGTTTTCAATTCCCTTCCTTATAATCCCCAGCATAGCATTGGCCTTTTTTATTGCAGTCGCATACTGTCTCTACATTTTCAGTGAGTTATCTACTACCAAGATCTCTCTCTTGGTCAGTCTCCGCCAGTTTGGACCCCATCAACGTGTATTTATAGTTAGCATTTTTGGCCCCAATGTGCATAACTTTACACTTGGCCACACTGAACCCCATTTGCCACATTGACGCCCACTCGTCCATCCTTGACAGAACCCTTTGGAGTGCCTCACAATCCTCCCTGGTTCTCACCACCCTGAACAATTTCGTGTCATCCGCAAATTTAGCCACTTCACTGCTTACTCTCAACTCCAAATTATTAATGAACATTAATGAATTCTCCTGCTTCGTGCCTGAAGTATACTGAAATGTGCCATAAGATATTCCAGCCTGATCAAACAAAGATATTTGACAATAAAACGTTTGTTTGTTTGTTTTAATTGAGCTGGAATCCTAGCTTGATTGGCTCAACCAACGATGTTATTAGGAGTGCTACAGAGTTTTAGGTGCCCCCCACCCCAGTTTCCTTCTCCCACCCCACCCATCTCATCTGTCCTGTTGCTGAGGGTCACTGACTATACCTGTATGTATTAGATTACATTAGTGGTGGGTGTAAAGATGATTACACTGAGAACATCCCAGGATTATTGTCTCCTGGTTTGAGTGGGATGGAGTTTTTTGTTCTTTTGTCTTGGCATTTGGGTAGTACTAAACACTATTACTCTGGCACAGTGTTCTGGTTCATTGGCAGAACTACTTAAACACTTTAGTGGTAATTTGCTGCAGAAAAGTTTTAAGCCTAGATTCCTTAGTAACAATTGTCTTTCCCCTTCCTTTCCCTTGCTTTGTCTTGGTAATAGCATTTTTTTAATTCTGTTTTTTGTTTGCTTAATTACCCAGGAAAGCATAGAACTGCTCTCAAACCTCATTCAAAGCCAAAAACAGATGCTTTTCAGGCAAATCTTCAAGAAAACGGAACTGGTGAAAAGTTCAGTGGGGACTTGAAATCCGATTTGGAACTTTGGGCCAGACTCGAAGAACTTGAGAGGCAAGAAGAGATCTGTGGTGAACTTTACAGGTATCTTAAAAGAGTCACATGCTAAAATTCTCTCTTCCAAAGAAACGAGAATGTTTTAGAACTTACCTAGACTGAAGCTGGGCCCTCAATTTGGTCAGGCTGTCTGCTAAATATGAACTGAGTCCTTAATAATGATGGGGGAAATATACTAGGGATTACTTCTTTGAGTGCTGTATCCTGGATAGCACAGGCTAACCTACTCTTGTTAGAGGCCAGAAGCTAAGCAGGTTCAGCCCTGGTGAGTATTTGGATGGGAGACCACCAAGGAGGTCCAGGGTAGTTGGTGTGGGGGGGGAATGGTTAATGGTTCTTGCTTTGAAAATGCTATATGGTGATCAAAATCTGACTCTTGATGATACAGAACATTGCCGTCTCATATGTAGTATTACATTTTGTCTGCCTGACCCTCTGTGGTTATAGCCAAAATCATGTCACCTTGTGTTTCTGTTAATTAGAAAATAGAAAATTCAAAGGTGTTTTTTTGGGGAGGGGGTCTGGGGAAAAAAGTTAAAACTTGTTTAATTGTTTTTATTTAGGCAGTTTCTCCATCTTTTAATGAAGCAACTAAGGAGTTAAAAAAACAGATCTGCTCTGGTATTGACACATAGGAACAGAGGGACGCATCTAAGCATTTCGACGTTTTATTTTAACCGTAGGAGATACCTGCACTGCTGACATAAAGTGCTTTAGCAGTGTTTTGCTTCTTCCCAGGGAAAGCTGAGTTCTGTGGGGCTATGAAGGTATTAAAGATCTCTGACAGAGAACTGGTAGCATCTCACTGAACATCAGTTATCAACGGTTGTATTAGTTTCTTTATACTTTTCAGGTTGCAGTCCAGATAGGGTCTCTTCCACATAGGAATACAGGTTTGGCTTTGCTTTAGCACTTCCTTACCAAAAATAATACTGCATTTATATTATTGAATAAATTATTGAGTAAATCTGATGCAGTATGCCAAAAAGAGCTGAGTTGCAGCCTTAGCAATGGATCGCGAGCCAGTCTTCAGAAATCCGAGATGACTAGATTTCATTTCTGTTGGAAAAATTTGAAAGTAGCTTGTGGACAAACATGGCAATATTGGCTGGATGGATACAGTGGCACAAGAGGACCATTGACATGGTATTATTTAACAAAAACTTCATAAAGACAGCATAAGCAGCCCTACCCCACCTTCCAGGGTAGATATAAATTACCTGCCTACCATTTTTCTGCTCACCTTGACACAGAGAGTATGCCATCTTTCTGTGTTATACCTCTGAGGATGCCAGTCACAGCTACTGGCGAAATGTCAGGTCCTTCAATGCCAAGACCATGGCCGCACAATCCGGAAAATCTACAGCAACTAATGAACTCTGGCCATGAAAGCCTTCGACAACATAGTCTGTCTAAGCTTACTGTGCTTATTGTGAATTTTGTACTGACTGGCCAAGGTAGAATTTTCCGGAAGGAAAATGCTAACAAAGAACAACAGATACAAGATATGGTACCTATTATGTGTTCAGTCACGTTGTTACCAGCATGGGATTATGGGGAAATCAGCAGTAGGACACACCTACTGGTTCATTTGGGTTTCTTGCTCCTTCTCACTCCCCAAAAAGCTGTCAGAATAATCTGGAGCAAATTTTGTGTATTGGCCTTGTGCTAGGTCCTTTTTACATTTGCCTGCCCCACTGGATTTTCTCAGTGTTCAAGTCGAGGCAATTTAAGTCCTTGGCAAAACAACATCTAAATAACCCGGGGCCACAGCAGGCTGAAACCGGGCTGACCACTGAAGGGAGGTAATGTAATGCAGAATGGGGGGAAAAAACAGAATAAAAAGAAGGTTGAACTCGATTTTAATGTAGAATGGGAAGAAGGTTGAATTCGATTTTAGTGCAGAACATGGATTAAAAGGAGAGTGCAGAAAGGGCCCTAGTCTTAGTGGATTTAACTGGAACCAATCCCCACCCCCCACCCTGATTTTTTAACTGCTCCATAACTTTTCCAGGACCTCCAATAATGTTGAGGCAAATGGAGAAGATGCTTCCTCCTCTGAAGAAGAGAGAGAGAGAAGACAGCTGTGAATGTGGTTCAGGGTGAAGAAAAAACTAATACTCAGGGCAACTTTCAAAAAGAAGTAACCAACTCTGAATTGTTTGGAGGTCAGACTAATGGCACAAGTCATTACCACAGTGACGATGAGGATGAATTTGCCATTGCCGAGGATGCTGTGCCGACAATATATTTCTCCCATACTGTGGAACCGAAAAGGGTTCGTATTACAATGTCTGTTGAATTAGGAGTGTTATTAAATTCCCCCCCCCCCATAGTCATGAGGTCTAGTATTTTTTTTAAGTAAGTAGAAATTGCAGATTGTCATCAAGGATTATAGGTCCCTCCCCCCCCCCCCGAAATACTCAAGCAACAGGGCAAACTTGCTTTTGTAATCTACATCCTCATCCATCAAATTAAAATAAAATAAAGGTGTAGGAAGGAAATCACATTGAAATCCACTTGCAATCCCAACATGGTTGTTAGGTGCAGGTGTTTTGTTTTGTTTACTTAATGTATACCCTGCCTTCCGCGACAGTGGGGACCCAAATTGACTTAGATTGATCACCTCTCCTCCATTTTATCAGGTATCATGAAAATCAGAAGTGAAGTCCCTTATACTTGGCAGGCTGGAGAGCAAAGAGTTATAAGGTGGTGCCAGTAAAGTTGACCTTCTCCCTAGAGCAGAGCCTCCTAGTTTACAGGACATAGCTCCTTGATAAACTGAAACTATTATACAACCTAAACAGCTCAAACAGACATTGAACCTTGGGACTTTCTGCATGCAAAGCAGATGTTGTACCACTGAGCAATGGCGATTGACCTGTCGCTAACTGGGTCACCTATACAAATACAGCTTTGCCTCTGTCACATATGATCCCTAGCTAGTCCAAAGAGGACCTGCCTACTCTTCTGCTTGCTGAACAGAGCTCAGAGTTTTATCAAGTAGTACCAGTTGTACAAGTGTACTCAGATTGTTTGCAATATGTTTGATTTTTGCAGAATTGAGGTTATTTACGTGAGGAGGAGCAATGAAATAGGGGACATGTACAAAGATGAACAGAGGCTTAGGGAATTCAGGAAGGTTGCTGAAAGTACATAAGTCCCAACCAAACTTGACTGATTCTGAAATTCTCAATACAGCCCATTCCCCTAGTTCAATATACATGGCAAAAAATATAAAATCAACAGTGTGTAAACTTAGTATGATCTATGTTAAAGTTGTCTGTGGTGACCAGCCGTTGCACACAGTATGTGCAGAGGTACCAAGCAACTTAATGTTTGACTTAATTGACATATCCGGCTGATTAGAGACCAAGATTTTGCCTTTTACTCGCTCGATTAAAAACCTGATTATTCATGACTAATGTGCGTTTTCACTTCAGGTACGAATAAACACAGGAAAAAATACCACCTTGAAATTCAGCGAAAAGAAAGAAGAGGCCAAGCGCAAGCGGAAGAATAGCAATGGCAATGGGCACTCAACTACTGAATTGCCCAACATCAAAACACCAGCAGACATTTATCGGTATGGCATCTGTCTACTGGCTGGTTCATAATTCTCACTGCGTAGTACGCTACCATTGGAAATCCAGCACAAGCTAGAGGGCCACGGTTAATACTCCTCCTGAGCTACGTGTAATTAACATAATTTATATAGCATATTCGAGGACCTTTTGTACATCAAGTTGCAGCTGGTGGGAATTTCGCACTTATTTGGTATTGCTCATATTATGCAATTATTAACTCAGTGTGAAACAGCTCTTGAAAACAAGATGAGAATTAGAAAAACAATGAACTTGTGTTGCATTTCACTGATGTATAGTTTTGGGGGGCGTTGAGCAGTTAGTGCTTTTATGTTTTCATATGTGTGTAATGAGTCCTCTGTCCTGAGGGTTAAAATAGGACTTCTCAAGGCTGTTTGACAAGCCATATTGGACTGTCCTCCTTTGGATCCAGTTTAAGTCCACAAGGGAACCACTGGCAAAACATTGTATGATTGGAACAGCTATGCAACCACCTCAATAGACAAATTTTGCTAACCGTTTACAGGATTTTAATATTTTAAATGATTAATGATTCCTTGGTCTCTGTTGTGATAGGGGTTTCAAAAGTCATGGATGGTACCTATACAGCCTGTCTACAAATGATTAAATTACACACAGTTTGGTGTAGTGGTTAAATGTGCAGACTCTAATCTGGGAGAACCAGGTTTGATCCCCCACTCCTTCACTTGTAGCTGCTAGATGACCTTGGGCAAGCCATAGTTCTGACAAGAGCTGTCCTTGAAAGGGCAGTCCTCAAAAGAGCTCTCTCAGCCCCACCTACCTCCCAGGGTGTCTGTTGGGAGGGGAAGGGAAAGGAGTTTGTAAGCTGCTCTGAGACTCCGAATGAAGGGCGGGGTATAAATCCAATCTCCTCTTCTTCTGAAATCTGATTCTGTTTTAAAAAGTTGGTCAGTTGAGTCTGTGAACTTTATTTGCACCTCCTTACTCATAGGTTCACAGTTCTCCATGGGATCATTCCCAGTTACCTGCCTTTAATTTTGCCAGACTGCGACATTGTGAGATAGCACCAGCTTCTGTACTTCATATGCATGGCTCCTGTATTTCATTTGCTAGCAAAAGTAGAACTTTGTCTCCCTTTTGAGATCCACCAAGTGTTCCTTGGTCTCTCTTGTGACTGGGATTTCACGGATGGTACCTATATCGCCTGTCTACAAATGAGATCTACTTTCCAAATCCATGTTCAGTGAAGTCGTACCATTTTGAGTAGTAATTGTGGAAACTTTTTTACCTAGGTTGGATTGGTTGTCCATATAACTGGGGAATGTGAGTCATAGCAGTTAAATGAATGTCTTAAAGTTGTTGGGTTTTTTTAATATAAGTAAGAAGCTTGTTCTAAGTGAAACCTAAAAGAAGCCAATGATGCTTTATAGTGACAGTTCTCACATCATATTTTTCTTCTCTCTTTTGTTCATTTTGTTTTGCACTGCTTCATAAGTCTGGAGTAAGCATGCAAGAAAGATAACCCATGTTTTGTGTGTACAACTGTCCCAACATCTCAGTTGAAATATATCCAGTTCAAAGGGTTGAAAAAGACCTTTCACTATTTGCTGACAGTTAGACTAGACTATATTGGACGAAGATGGATCTATGATCTGTCTCAGTATGACAGTCCTGTAAGTCTCTCTCCCCCACCCCACCCACTGCTTCTGCACCAGCTTCTAAATTCTCTTAATTCATCTTTGCTCAATTTCTCCATGAAATCCAGCAATCCATTGCTTTCTCAGTCTCTGGGAATTCTGAGCCTGTTTCTGATCAATTTATCAAAGAGAAATTTGACGAGAGGAGGGGCAGGAAGGGACTTTTTACATAATTCCTGAATTTCACTCTGTAGGTGCTGAGAGGCAAGCAGTGTCTTCCCAAACCTTCCTAGCCTCCTTCTAGGGCACCACTCTGTGGTGTGGGTCAGAAAACAACTGTGAGGGCTGAAGTTACAAAAGGGTACTTTGATTTCTATTCAAAGAACTCAAGAAGAAATGAGAAAGAAATCCCTCTTTAAGAATAAGAGGAATCAGGGGCTATATCTAAAACTTCGGGGAAAAAGAAATTCCCCTCACCATAACAACACTATCCTAAAGCCATTTCTCCTGTAAAGCTACATGGGAAAATAACCCCAAACTGAAAATTCTTACATTCTCCTCTTTGAAGGCAAATTTAGTCACCAAAAGCCAAAGGGGAGGGGCGAAGCCTTTCTTCATAAAATCATTCCACTACTGATTTACAATTTTTGCTTGTAGAATAGCCAATAACTGCTTGTACCCTTTGGCCATGTATATTCTATTCTGAAGAAAACTGATGAGTACAGAACATACTCTCACCTGTCTTGCTAAAGCTGTGTTTCTTGCAGCGTCTCTTTAAAAGCTTCAGCTGGGCAAGCAAAAGTCATCATAATTAATTTGTACTGAAGACAGAGTGGAATTATTGTGAATTTGTCATGTGATTCTCTGCCCCCGATCCGATAGTTTATTAAAACTAACATTTTTTCTTTTGCAGAGTCTTTGTTGATGTTGTGAATGGGGAATATGTCCCTCGTAAATCAATCTTGAAGTCCCGAAGCCGGGAGAATAGTGTTTGTAGCGACACCAGCGAAAGCAGCACTGTGGAGTTTGATGACAGACGGGGAATTCTGAGGAGTGTCAGCTACGAGGAAGCTATCTTCAGTGATAATGGTGAAGGGATCTTGGAGGAAGAGGAGGAAGGGGAACAGGAACACCTTTCCCAAAAGATACCATCATCCTTTTCAGAAACTTACGAGGTACAGGGACTTTTTCATATACTCTGTAGTTCAAACAAATATTAGAATGAGTAAGAAATCTGACATGTATCAGTGAGATTCCTTATATTTTACTGTAGATCAGGAGTCCCCAACATGGTATCCATGGGTGCCATGGTGCTTGCCAGCACCTTTTCTGGTGCCTGCCAAGCGTTTTTAGAAACTGGGTAGGGGCAGGTGGGGTTTTTGCCCAGCAAGGCTTCTGATTGGTCATTGAAGATTTGATTGGCTGCCACCACTGCACACGGATCTTCACTGTGATCTTCACTTTTGTGGCTGGCTCCGCCTCCTGCAGTGGCCATTGTGTGGCAGCCGTTTTGTGGCTGCGCCCACCACATGATATTCCACAAGTGCCTGCAGGCTCCAAAAAGGTTGGGGACTTGTGCTCTAGATCTTGTTGGCATTTTCCTTGGTCAGAACAGGGGAAATGTTCAAGGAGAGGAAATTATATTCCTTGCAGGCATTTTTCTCTGTATACCAAAGGGTACAGGCAACAACAGTAGAGATGTGAAGGCCCGGAAAAACATTGACTCCCCCCCAATTTTTTCCATTTCCCCCCCAAGGCCGTTCCCCACTGGAAAAATGGAAATCTGGGGGAGTACTGGGGGAAAAAATCTGGAAATCTCTAAGCATCAGATATGAAACTGACCCTTTATCACACATCCCTGTAATTTGCATACAGAGGCTAAAAAAAAATGACTGTGACTTCTTCTAAATAACATTCAACACCTCACTTCTTCCGGATGTGAATAACTCCCTGTTATTTCAGTGGAACTCGCTTTTGAGTTATTTACTTAGAAATTACTGGCTGTCCCGCCCTAGGTAATGAGTAGTACAGTGAAGAGGTTAAATCCAGAGTAACACATAATTTAGCATTCATCTGTGTTTGGTGATACGATTAATTAATATGTACCTGTCATAATGAAAAGAATCTTCATTTTGCTTCTTTTTAGTTGTAATTGGTTGGCTTTCAGTTATTTGCAGCAGTCTTGTCAAACATATATGATTTTCCCCTTTAGCATTTTCTTTCCTTCCCCCCCTCCTTTTCCCCCCTAGAGTACAAAATGAATTGGAAACAACGTTGGATCCAAAGGTATCCTTCCATGAACAGAAGAATACCTTTATTAGGTCCTAGGACTCTGACTGTGCTGAGGAGGGGTGTCTTTGGATCCAGCCCAGTGGCTTGGATCTAACCCCATTAAATTTAATGGAGCTTTTCATGAGCGACTTCAACAGGCTGCAGATTGCTTTGCTTTCTTGCAAACACAACTAAATGGAAACAGGCTAGGCTTTGTGTTGTGCTATTGCTTTTTTTAAAAAAGGTTCTAAAATAAAGTGACTATCACGGTCTGGGATGTCTTTGCTTTCTCTCGTTTTAAAAATAAGCTTTAGTTATTTGCCTTTCATAAATTTCTGAAGCTCTTTCCTATCAATGACTAATGATGTTCTCTGACATCAGCGACAGCTGCACGGAACTGCAGAAAAATCTCCCCCACACACAAAAGGGCCCTGTAATACCTTTTATTAGGACCAGCCCAAAATATCAAAACACAACACCTGAGACTATTGCCTGGTCCCTCCCTACCCATGGGGAAGCGGACCAATAGAACTACTGAATACTGGAATTTCTAGCACTTTAATATTGTTGGTTTTAATATTGTTTTATATTACTGTATGACTTATCAAAATGGTATCGATGTGATGAATATGTTTTATGTATTGTTGGGAGCCACCCTGGGCCAGCCTAGGTCGGAATGGGCGGGATAAAAATCAGTTAAAAAAAACAACACTAGGAAAAGTTGAAGGCAGCAGGAAAAGAGGAAGACCCAACATGAAATGGGTTGATTCAGTAAAGGAATCCACGCCCCCCCAGTTTGCAAGACCTGAGCAAGGCTGTTGATGACAGGAGGTTTTGGAGGTTGTGATAAGTCCCGGAAGTTCTCTAGCACTCTTCACCACACCAGCTATTTAAAAGAAAAAAGGGGTGGAGAAGAAAAGTGTCATGCTGTGGATGCCGAGTGTGTATCTCAGCCCTGCCTAGTCCAGCCTCCTACTGGAGAAGGACAGACCTAGTGAGGCAAGGAGCAGACATTTTTATGGAGGGGCTGTAGCTGAGTGGCTTTGCATGCAGAAGGTCCCAGGTTCAATCCCCAGCATCTCCAGATAAAAGACTCAGGTGATAGGTGATGTGAAAGAGCTGCTGTCAGTCTGGGTAGACAGTACTGACCTTGACGGGCCAAAGGTCTAACTCTGTTTAAGACAGCTTCATGTGCAAGATATGTTGCAGGTTAGATTAGATTTAAATGATGGTGGGTACAGGTAGTTTCAAACAGTACCTAAGTATTCTGGAAAGGAAGGAAGGCAGGCAGGCAGGAAGGAAGGAAGGAAGGAAGGAAAATACCAATCCCCATTTGAGAACATGAAAGCCAGTGATTAGTCGAATGTTTCCCCAGCACCGAAAATGCACAGGTCCCTTTTAAAAGGCCAAGAGCAGAGGGAAAACCTGGTAGTCCCTCTATGAAGAAAAGTAATGATTAATAACACTTTGGTCATGCACATCAATTACTTTGTATTCTTTATCTCTGGATGATGCCCAAAGGAAACCTGTGCTTGTATGTTGTAACCATATATATGTTTTAATTTAGGCTTGAGGCAGAATTGAGAATTGGTGGGGTATTCCAGCACTCTTCTTCACTTTAAAAAAAATCGGCTTGTCTTTATTTATTTCATTTGACTTATAGCCCACCCTCCCCCGTATACAGGGCTCAGGGCGGGGAACAACATTTCCCATAACAGCATTTGCAACCGGGTTAAAATTTAAAGAATTAAAGGGATTAAAATAAGTGTAACAATTAACAGTTTAACAGTTTACAGATGGTGCATGAGGCACACAATTTAGTACCCTTTCCCGGGGGGGGGGGAGGAGCCGGGCTAGATGGAAAACTCATTTAGTGGCATCTTAGGAACCCGTGTCTGAGGCTTTCTTTTCCTTGCAGGCTTTTTCAGGAACCGTTGTGGAGAAGGATCCCTTGTGTCCCCTTTCCACACCGCACCCAGTAATCGCTCATCCCGTCCTGCCTACCATTCCAGAGCGAAGAACTGAGGAGGGTCTCTCGGAAGCATCGGAAGAAACGACGAAGAGAGTTTCGAAGTTCAAAGCTGCCAGAATGCAACAGAAGACCTAGGTCCCATTTAGGCCATCGAAGTTTGGACTAGAATGCTGCATTTAGAGGGGGACAGCTTACGTCTAGCTAGTTCAAATTTTAAAAGGCAGACTGCGTCGGGTTGGTTTTGTTCTGTCGATGGTATTTCCTTTTTAAAAAAAAAGATCTGTGAAGGAACACTTCAAAACTCACCTTATTTTTTTAATACCCTCGTACGCAGTCTGCACCTTTGTACATGTTTGCCTTATGATAACTGCACTTGGAATAATTTTCAAACAGAGTAATCTTCATAAGGCTTTTGTGTGTGTGAGCGTGTGTGTGTGTGTGTTTAAACCTAAACGCAGGCAGTTTTGTACCAGCTGTGATCTTCTACGTACCATATGGGTCGTTTGAAAGAAACTTTGCAACTTTTCAAATAGAGCCAACAATTATATTTCATGACTTGCATTTAGCATTGTAAGACTCGCTTTGCATCCTCCCTCCATTGTTTTGTTTTTGTTTTGTTTTTCTGGTAGGGTTTTGCTTTTAGGTGTCTGCTGACGAATCGTTTTGTTTTTTTCCTACTAGCATAAAACCTCTGATAACTTTACTTGCATAGAATCTGCGAAACAGAACACTGCGCTCATGTACTTTGCAGGGACGTTTCTTTGATGGAAAATGGTATTTTGTAAAATTTAAAGTTTTTCGAGTAAAAAGAAAAAAATCAACCACCACCACCAAATGTCGAGAGTGTTTGGGTAAGGCGAGATTGGGTTAGAGAGAAGTTCCTTGTCTGTCAAACGATCTTCTCTGTTCTTACCAACGTGAAGCGGTTGGTTCACTTTCTCGGTCTTTTGTGTCTCAGGCAGCCATTAATGTCAATGGAAATTATGTGCTCGTCAGCAGAAGAGCTGAACCCTAAACCAAAGGAGCTTAAATAGATCCTCCCATTCTTTTGTGTATTCGGCAATGTAATTCGGCTGCGATGGACTATTCCAGGCTTGGCAACAGAAATGTCTCAAGCTTGCAACTTGAGTTCAAAGCACAGCATGTCATTGCACTCAAAAGGAAGTGTTCCATCAGTCCAGTCTTTTAAGCAATGGCTTCACTAGTATCTGTACAAAGAATGGTTTGCGCTGTTGTTATGACAGCAGCGTCGTCCACTTGGCAAAGGGTGCAAAGCCAGATAACAGGATTTCCTCCTAAACATTTTGTAGTATGTACAAACCACCTTAGCTCCCCGCTGTCTTCAGGTTCAATTTAACTGCCTGGACCTACTGTAGTGTTT
Organism: Gekko gecko; assembly: GCA_029375565.1. Taxonomy (NCBI): domain Eukaryota; kingdom Metazoa; phylum Chordata; class Lepidosauria; order Squamata; family Gekkonidae; genus Gekko; species Gekko gecko. The sequence goes on from JAPDNY010000014.1 coordinate 18,736,248, forward strand.
CCTACCCCCTATGTTTTACTACAGACTTTGGGTTCCCAAGATGGCCGGTAGGGCAGCAGACACTTTTCCTTGAGCTATGCATTTGCAAGATATTAACGAGATACTACTACAGTCTTTGAGAGCTATTGGGAATAGTCTCAAGATGATTTATGCCCCAAATCATGTCCACAAAGGGCACGAATAAAGGTGTTCTTGTTTACTGGCCTCCCCCACCCTGTAGATTTTCAAAGCTTTTTTTCCACATTCCATAATAATTAATGCAGTGGTGCTTCTTGACCTGAATCTACGACCAGTTTACCTCATATACTAATTTCATGGGGAAAGAGGAGAAATTCTTGATCCAGTATCTTAAGAAACTCCAAAGCTGGCCCTGGCCATATTTTGCCCAACCCTAACCGACATCATAAGGATAATTGCCCGGCTATAACAGAACTCTGAGCTCCTTGGAGGAAAGTTGGGATTCAAATGCAACAAGCGCATGATTTAATTTGAAGAAGGAGCACTGGCCATCCCAATACTGCTGACTGACTTTAACGGCACTAGCGTGTGGTTTTCCTTCTGGCTTAGTGGTTTCCCACTGATGCCTGTTTTGCGTGTGAATCCTTGGCCAATGTGGGACAAAAGGGTTCGGACCCAGCCAGGTTTTTTTTACTCAGTCTCACCTGATTCTCCTCCTTACTACAGCCCTCGTACCACATGACTTTTGCCCAGGCAGGTCTCATGATCCCCAGCATATTATTTTTGGTGGTTGAAGGAGACCCCTTTCAACTTTGTCACCAGTGGAAAATAGGGATGCCAGCCTCCAGGTGGGACCTGGGGAACCCCTGGAAGTACAGCTCATCTCCAGACAGCCAAGATCAGTTTCCCAGGAAAAAAATGGATCCTTTGGAGGATGAACTCTATGGCATTGTACCCCCACTGAGGTCCCTGTCTTTCCCAGGCCCCATCCCCAAATCTCTGGGAGTTTCAACTTGGATCTGACAACCACCACCACCCCCGCCGGTGGCCAGGAGGGACACAGCAACCCTAGTGGAAAAGGTGGCTGGATTCAATGCAAAGTGTAGGACTGGCCTTACAAGAAGGCTTCTTTCAACCAAGTGTTCTGGGCATAGCTGTACCCGCCCCTTTTAAAAAGGTAGCCGTGCCCCATCCTGTTCTGGTACCCTCATCAGGATTTCATTGGTTATCCAGAGATAAGATTGCAAATCTTTGCATTGTAATTGGAGCTCACAAACCCTCATTGAAGGTGTTAATCATTAGTTTGATGCATGCTGAAATGTAGATTTTTATGGCTCTAAAGCATATTGCGTTAGTACTAAAATAAGCCATCAATGCCAGTCCACCCTCTATTCACGGCTAAATATTTAAAGGAGGTTATTTATAGCTTCTTTAATGAATTCTTGGCTAAACAAAATGAAATTATGCCCTAGAAAAGTAGGACCTATTTTGTAACCAGCACCAGTGCATCTATAAAATATAGAGCTATGAATATGTATTTTAAATAACAAAGGGGTTAAGATCTAATCTAATCTTACCAGAGCTGGTTAATTAAGAAAAAAAAATGGGTCCCGATTCTCACGATTCTTATGTGCTGCAAATCTTATTGATTTCTCTGAAGCCCAGCAGGGTATAATCTCTTTTCTTCTTTCCTGCCATTATTGGTGAACCCTGTAATTTTTTTTTTTTACTGCTTTGCACCAATGGTCATAAGCTGCAACATCACATTATTTTGTACACCTGAAGGTACAGGTAATGTTTGTGGGGAAACTGTGCCAGCAATTTCATTGGCCCTGTTCTGGAGCATCGCAGCTTGGTGGTACATTTTTTAAAAAATATTTACTTAAAATATTTATATCTTCTCTTGAGCTTCTCTGGACCCAAAGCAGGTGACGGTGGAAAGTGCCATCAAGTAACATCTAACGGTGACCCTGTAGGGTCTTTTAGGCGAGAGATGTTCAGAGCTGGTTTGTCATTGCCTGCCTCTGTGTTATGGCCCTGGTATTTGGTCTTTTATCCAAATACTAGCCAAGGCCAACATTTCTTAGCTTCCAAGATCTCACAAGATCGGGCTATCCTGGGCTATCCAGGTCAGCGGCAAGGCAGGCAGCAGCATTATAAAAACTTAAAACAACATGCAGAAAATGTTAAACACCCCTGTGTCCTCCACTAGCAGGACATTTCCCCTTTGTCCAGTTTTAAGCTGATCTTAAAGCTTGCTGGAATAACTTTGTCTTACGGACTCACCAGGGAGAGTAGGGCACCCTCCCCCTAACCTCTTCCGGGATGCTGTTCCAGCGGCATGGAGCAACCGCCGAACAAGGTTGAGCCTGGACTGTTGTTGAGCATGCCTTAGACGAGGGCAGGGGATCCTAACAATCAGCCTTGCTGGGAAGAACAAATCTGCTACATGGGGCTATGCAAGGAGAGGATGCTTCCTATCTGAGAACACAGTCACTCTGCAGAATAGGTGCTGCAACCTGTAAGGGCCCTTGGATTTTGATTTTATTTAGGCTGCAGCATAAGTTGTCCTTACGATGTTCGAGGGAAGTTTTGTAGCGGTAGCTCCTAAAAGACTCGGCTCGTTCATGAACAACCTGGGCATACATGTTATCCATGGGCTTGAGCATGGAAAGCTGCTATATGCTACTCCTCAATAGCTCTATAACTTATAACAACAGAACCAGGACACGGGTAGATCCAACGGCTTCTTTACTGAGGCCTGCCCAGGTCCCCTTTTTAGCATAGCCCTCATCCCACGTGACTTCCCTGCACGCAGAAAATGCATTGGTGAAGGTATAGAAGCCCTTAGTTTCCCACGGGCAGGAAGTCTTTGGCTTGCAGAAGAAGTTTGGGTTTTATACCCTGCTTTTCTCTACCTCAAGGAGTCTCAAAGCAGCTTACAATTGCCTTCCCGTTCCTCTCCCCACAACAGGCACCTTTGTGAGGGAGGTGAGGCTGAGAGGATTCTGAGAGAACAGCGAGTGTCCAAGGCCACCCAGCGGGTTTCTTGTGGAGGAGTGGGGAATCAAATCTGGTTCTCCCGACTAGAGTCCACCACTCCTAACCACTACACCACACTAGCTTTGGGGAGTTTTCAGTCACAGGGGGTTGGATCCAGCCTGCTTTTTCTCTCAAATGTCACACAGTTCCCCTCCTTGATTTAGCCGCTGTCCCAAATGGGTCCTGCCTGCAGATCCCAAGATCTCTAACATAACCTTTCTGGGTGGTTGAAGGGGAACCGTCCCTCTTTCATCAGTGGAAAAGCTGGTTGGATCCACACCACAACCCCCAGTACATGAAAAGGATCCACGCGTATAAGCTGTGGTTATACGTAGACAAGAGGGGATATGTGAAGGGCGGCTGGCTCCCTCAACTGTGCCAAAACTACCGGCCCACTGCAGACTGTTGAATGACCAGCCTTGCTTGTCTGTGAGAGTGCTCTACACGCTCGTTCATCTATAAGTGCGTGTTGTGTAATTTGACTTGTCGGATATTCGTGTGTGTTCATAGGCACAGGATATAAACTCTGTATCATAACCTGACAGCGGGGCCTGTAGAAAAGCTGTTTTCCAAACCTTCTGTCCTATTCCGTATGTCTTATACAAAATTCTTTGATGTCCATCTATCTCGGAAGAGCATCTTTTTTTTGTTTACTAGTAAAACCAGAGGTTCTTCGTTGCCACCTAAATAATAATGAGGGCAATGTTAATCTCTTTATTTTCCCCCTTAATTTCTTGATTGCTTTTTTCCTCTGAGGCAATGGAGTGTGGCTGATATGCTCTCTGCTGCCTTATTTTGCCAGAGAGCACTGTCAAGGCGACTGCCTTGTTTAATGGGTCCAACAGGGAAACGAAGGCACTCTCGGCGAAGGGACGCGCTCCTGAGCCTTGTCCGCTCCAACCACCTCCTTTTTCTTTCCTGCCTCTCTCCGACATTTCTGTATCTTCTTTCATAAGTACAGAGGCAGGGGGCTCTGAGGCACTCCACGTTGTTCATCTGCCACGGACAGTTTGAGGTACTTTACGGAAACCAGGTTACAAATTGCCAACACCTGCCTTCTCAGGATTGTACCACTCCAGAATGTAAATTGGGAAGACCATGGGTTGGATCAATCCTTTTCATCAACAGAAAAGCTGAAAGAAGGATCCCTTTGAGACCACCCTAAAAAAACAGTTATGTTGGGGAGCAGGGGACCTGCATGAACCAAAGTTGTGTCTAAGTAAAGAGAGAAATTCAGTTACATTGAGTAAAAAAAGCTGTCTAATTTCAATTCCCTGTGGTTAAATGCTCACCCCTTCTACCTTCGCCTGTCACCTCCTGTTCTAGTTTCCAGCACACAGGGGAGGTCAGTAGAGCATTCAAGCAACCCCCGTCTGCCTCACCTGCACAAGTAGAAGAGATCTATACCAAATACTGTCTAGATGTGGGACTCGTTTTGTTATCCAAGAACTTCTAATATAAAATCTGTGATCCAAGGAACTTTTTATAGGGTTGATGAATACATTAAAAAAAAAATCAAGGATACTGGAAGTTCTGCTCTTTGAAAGCTCGCTCAAAACAAGCGGTGGTCTTGTCTTTGGCCAAAGTCTTTTGCCACCTGAAGGTACCCAGCGCCTGCACTGATCAATCATGATAAACAGAAATAAAATTGGAAATTATCAGATCATTGAAATGATTAGGTGCATGTGGGTCTTTGGCGTCTGTTCTTTCCCCACAGGCTTGTGCATAGAAGCCCTTGACATATGTGCCTAAAGCAGATGGTCTCTGGTGCCCTCCTGACCACCCTTGCAAAAAAAGGAATGGGCCAAATCAAAGCACATAGGCCATACTTTGGGCCTTCCTGGGTTAAATCCAGTCAACCTTTCCCACTCAGTTTTGCCCACTTCCTTACTTGCAGTCCCTATCCCGTGTGGTTTTTGTACATGTCTGTTATGTGTCGTCAAGTCATTTCCAACTTATGGCAAACCTATGAATTACTGACCTCCAAAGTGTCCTGTCATTAACAGCCTTGCTCTGGTCTTGAAAACTGAAGGTGTTTATTGAGTCAATCCATCTCATGCTGGGTCTTCCTCTGTCTCTACTGCCTTCAGTTTTTTTCCTAGCGTTTGTTTGTGCAGCTCCCCTAATCCCCGGCATAGCCATTTGGATAGTCCAAAGGGAACGCCTACTTCCTTTTTTCACTGCCAGAAAACCTGGTTGGATCCAACCCCATGTCTTCCCTCAGTTTCTCCTTTTGCATCTACCAGCATTCAAGTGGCCGTCATCGATACATTCCCAACATTGTCACCGTAATGTATAGTACATTTTCAGTGTGGCTTTTCCACACCAAGTGAAATGTTTCCGTGCCAGTGTTGTACATTCCTGCTGGCCCTTGATGATACCGCCCTGGAAATGTGCTTTGTGCTATGGAAACAACATCTGCTGAACCATGTTATGGGGTCTGGATAGTGCAGAGAACACACTGTGATGTGGTTGCTAATTTCAAAAGGAAATGATAATATGTGAAGCAGTGGGCCCCAACTGTTAAGTTTATGCCATTTATTTACATTTTTGCGATAGCATCCTAACATGCTAAGATGTCTGAACTACTGATAGTTTCATCCTCCATTTCTTTTGAGGACTAGCTGCACTCCCTGCTTTTTATGTTTAAGTGTAAGAGAAAAGTAGCCCTGGTTTCTGCACTTTTAGTCTCTGTCTCATGCAAGTGTTTGTTTTCACCCAGCATTTACCTTAGCAAAAGATGAGATTGGATTACAAAAAAACCCAAGTGTGTGTGCGTGTGTTATTTGGTATGCAATATTTTTGTATTTCAAATAGCTCTGTTCTAACCCACATTAACCCCATGATATGTGAATTTTGCCAACTCCCACTGTGTCTTTTAAATCAAATCCAGCGCATCACCAAGTGTGTTCTAATTTCTAAACAAACTCGTCTTCCAGTGGAAGTCCTTTAATATTCTACTGCAAATTAGACAACCTAAGATGAATGGAGTATCTTCGTTAATTATGGAGTTTAATTGATCAAAACTACTGGACAGGGTTTTATTTATAGCAATTTCATGCTGGATTGGGTTCTATAACATTAACTGCCCATTTTTGGCCGAGGGTAAGATGTGCATTTATCCCAAACCCCAGATAATCAGACAGACGTAGTTCCGATTTACGTCAGCTTGTAAGGACACCAGTGTAAGGCGGATGGCGTGACTTCAGAGAAATGGCAGGGGTTACACAAGTTGCATGAAAGCAACTGCGGGTTTGTACCAAGTCTGTCCTTGATGGAGCCGTAGCCGATGCTGGCTCCTTTAACAAACTGCTTGGTATGATGTCAGTGTATGTAAACCTGTACTTGTCGCTTTTACACATCACACAGCCTTGTAAGAATTCACCTGAAAATGTGAAGGATTTGACTTATTTATCCTCAGCCCTTTTTCCCTAGTGGGGACCTACGGTGTTATTTATTTATTAGTTCGATTAGTGTTATTCTTCCTTCCTCCATTTTTTTGGGTAGTGAGTATTTTGTGTGTGTGTGTGCGCTTGCGAGCCTGGAAGTCATGGTGACTTCTGGTGACCCTCAGTGGGGCTAGGGTGTTTCAGAGAGGTGGCTTGATAGCCTGCCTCTGCGTCCCAGCCCTGGTATTCCTTGGAGGTCGCCCTTCCAAGTACTTGCTAGGCTCGGCCCTGCTTTGCTTCCGACATCTGATGAGATCGGGCTTGCCTGGGCTACCCAGGTCAGGGCTTTCCCTCCTCCATTTTATCCCTCACAACATTAGCCCTGTGAGGTAAATTAGGCTCAGAGAGAGCACCCAAGATCACCTGGTGAGTTTCCTTGGCTGAAGGGGGGGATTCAAACTCAGTTCTCCTAGGCCATAGTCTGACACCCAAATTACTGCACCACACTGGCTTGCCACTTGGTAATTGGTGTCTTCTACTCCAGTTGGTAGCAGCTCTCCAAGATCTCAAGAGACACCATGCTGAATCCAAATAACTTTTCTGCTTGCCTGGTAAGAAGGCTGTTCTAAGAATCCTGGGGGGTCTATATCTACAAAAGCCATGTGGGGTGGGGCTGTAGTCAGATAGGACCGTAGCCAGATAGGGTTGCCAGTTGTGGCTGGCAAACTTCTGGGAGGAATTGGGGGTGGGAACAGGCACACCAGTGTCCCACCAACATGTGACATTATTTCCGGCGCAAAACTGGAAGTGATGTCATCATATGGGGGGGACACTCTAGGATTTGCCCAAAGCTCTATGATTAATCCATACAATTTCTGATGAATCCTACAGCATTGCCCTCCACATGAGAACACCACTTCTGTTTTGATGAAAGAAACGGTGTTCCGTGCCAGCATAACACCAGCGTGCACACCCATTTGACTACCACCAGCCTGTGAAGCACCAGCAGTGACCAGGGGCAGGGGGGACTCCCAGGAGGGATATTCCCAGTGGGCGCAAGACTGAGTGAAAAAACTGGCTGGATGAAACCCATCCTTTCCGTACTGGAGCTCCTCTCAGAGAAGAAGCTCGGTTTTAAGCTTCAGGCTCTTTTGTGTCCAAGGCCCTGTGACCCAGGCCGCCTCTCGTCCGCTTTGGGCTAGCCTGCCGTTAAGACTTCCCATCGCAGCTGAGGCGTGCTTCTCCAGCCGGCTCCGGCCCTGCTGTTTGTATGTAATTAATTTTGCATGCCAGTAGGTAGCAGTGCTGAGCAGGAGGAACAACAGAAAGCTGCCAGTCAGAGATGATAATTTATTATTCATTTCTGTTATAGGTGGGGTGTGTAGACAGTTACAGTAATAATTACTAAGACCAGAGTGTTTCCTAGGCAACCGGGTTTTTTTCCCCCCTCATTCATGCTGTTGTGGAGAGTATGCCTGTAAAGCATGACATTGCTGTATTCGGAGGTTTGTTGCCCTCCCGCTGTTCCAGGTTTGAGGTTAGTTACAGCATCATAAGGGGCTCTCAAGCATAAAATACTCAGGCTGGGATTAAAGCCCAGGGAGAACGCTATCACCAAGTCTTTGCCTCTCCTGTTTCACTTTTAAGTAACAAGGTTATAAAAATGCAAATGCCATTTCAAGGGGGTTATAACTAATATTGGTAAGAATTCCTTTAAGTTGGCAAACATTTATTTCTGGGCTGGTTTGTTCTTTTCTTTTTTTTCTTCCAAGAAAAAGAGAGAGAGAGAGAGAACTATTTCATTAAAAATAAATTTTGCAAACAGGGTTCTCTCTGTCTCTTTTCCCTTTTTTCTGTAACTAGAGGGGTCGATCAAGCTGAAATGTTTAGCATTATAAATCAATGGGAAACCACTCCGTGGAGCTAATTGTCAGTGGCATGCTCTTGTTGTTTATCCATCCTTTTATGATAATGATTCGTAAAGAGCAAAAAAAAAAAAAAAAGTAACACATTTCTTTCGGCAGGATCAACCCTAGGATGTGGTAAGCTAGCTGGAGCAGAAGGAACTCTTTCAATTATCAGAGAGATCTATAAGAGATCTAACAATGCATTGCATTATCCTGCATCTTTACAGGGTGTGTTCCCCCACCACCACCCGCCCCAAATTTTAAAAGGCGTTCCTAGCATCTTCAATGCAGTATTTCTCTAAACTGTGCCAGGCAAAGAGAATTCCACACCCAGCCTAGTGTGGAGGTGTGGAATTTTGACCCTTTCCATTGGGGACGCGTGAGACACCGAGGCAAATTTCGACTTAGAGCTCATATAATGTTGGTACGAGGCCAGAGTTCCCTGCTTTGAGATGAAATACCCCTTTCTCCAAGGGTCTTTGAGATATATGATTATTGCATTTAGGTCTCGTCAAAAGGTTAATGGTGGCAGGGGCGACGGGTAGGATAAATGTTGCGGAGACTTTTGTTTCTGCTGCATTACGTGGTATCGCTGTTTAAGGACTTGGCTCCAAAGATCTGTGTCAGGTCGAGATGAAGAGACGAAGCCAGTGTAGACTATTTGTCTAACTCATGTATTACCTCCCTCTAATTGGCTGCTGCTGTCCTGGGTCTCAGGCAGAGAAAAGCCTTTCCTGATTACCTGCGATCATTTCTAGCTGGAGATGCCAGGGACTGAACTTGGGGGCTTTCCGCACATGCAGTGGGACTATTGGATCTGCTTTGTACCTCATGTAAGACAGACATAGCCATCGTAGTCTTTCAGCACCATCTGCATGAGCAAATAAAATTTGCATACAACTAGCCATCCTAACTATACTGAAAAGAACTATGGTATTTGGATGGGAGACCACCAAGAAAATCCAGGGTTGCTATGCAGAGGCAGGCAATGGGAAACCACCTCTGAACGTCTCTTGCCTTGAAAACCCTACAGTGTAGCCATGAGTCGATTGTGACTCGATGGCACTTTATGCACACACACGCATAGTTAGAAATGAGGAGAAGAAAAAGAGGGAGGAGGAGGAGATTAGATTTATACCCGACCCTTCACTCGGAGTCTCAGAGCAGCTTACAATCTCCTTTCCCTTCCTCGCCCCACAACAGACACCTTGTGAGGTAGGTGAGGCTGAGAGAGCTCTGAGACAACTGCTCTTGAGAGAACAGCTCTGAGAGAACTGTGGCTGACCCAAGATCACCCAATGGACTGCATGTGGAGGAGTGGGGAACCAAACCTGGTTCTCCAGGTTAGCGTTCGCTGCTCTTAACCACTACAGGGTGGACTTCATGCTCCTCCTTCATTCCCTGTAATTTCTGCATTCTGGATAGCGCTGCACCAAACCGAGTGTATCTACATTTTTTAATATACCCTCATTAGTCTTTGCCTCTCATCCAAACACACAAAACCGCTTGACACTACATCACAACATTAGTCCGTCTTTTTTTTTTATTCTTTATAATGTTTACATCCAGCCCTTCCTCATGGATACAAAGTGGCTTACAAATCGATTTCAAAAGCATCACATCTAGGTTTCCTCCGCTGTGATTTTGTTTCAGTCTTCTTTTGATCCCCCCGCCCCCCAACAACAAAAAGCTTCTCATTGCCCGGATTTTTAAGCTACATTTCTTTAGAGCTAGGATAGATGGCTTTGACTAGATATGAAAGTAGACTGAGTCAGGCCATTAGCGCTTCTAACACCGCATGGCCTCTTCTAACTGGCAGCCATTCTGTGAGTTCTCACAGAGGTTTTCTCCACCTTTGACTGAGACCATTTCCCTGGAGATACTGGACACCGAACTTGGGACCAGTGCTCCCTCGAAGCTGTGAAGTCTTGTGAACAAAAATTCTACGTTGCGAGCTACTGGCATTCAAGTTGGGAGCGAGCCATTTGGCTCCTGTATAAATTAAGTTTGCTCTGGAGCCATCCTTCCCGAGCGAAGACAAAGATGTGTGAGCCGGAGGCTTAAAAACAGTGAGCTGGTTCACACCACCTCAGCTTAGAGGGAAGACAGCGTGGGACCTTGATTGTTTCAGAAGATAACCGTGTTGGCCTGCAGGAGAACCGTTAAGATTTGACTCCGGCAGCATCTTAAGAGACCAACAAGATTTTCAGGGTAAAAGTTTTCAAGAATCAAAGCACACTGCATCGGACACAACCCTCGATGTAGTCAAAGCATGCAATCGACAACTGATTTCCGGGGACCTTGTCTGTGCTTCCTGTAGTCACGGGGCAGGAGCTTTTTTTGTGATTTGTCCAAATCCAGGGAATCTTCTTTCGCTCCTCCTTCATTCCCTGTAATTTCTGCATTCTGGGTAGCACAGGTAGGATTGTTACTGCTCTACTTTTACCGGCCGCTTGTCTGTTGGGTACCTGCCAAGACCCAAAGTCTGGTAGTGGGACACGGCCGCCAACCTTAAGGTGTGGAAGGGAGTATAAACATTATGTAGCCCTAAACTGAAGCTGAAGCTCAAATGTTTTGGCCACCAAATGAGAAGGGAGCACTCACTGGAGAAGACCCTGATGCTGGGAAAGACTGAAGGTCAAAGAAGAAGGGGACGGCGAAGGGATGAGATGGTCAGACAGTGTTATCGAGGCAATGAACATGAAATTAAGCAAACTCCGGAGCATGACGGAAGACAGGAGGGCCTGGCGTGATGTGGTCCATGGGGTTGCGAAGAGTCGGACTCGACTGTGCAACTGAACAACAACAACAAAAGCCCTAAACTGCTCTAAAATAGAAACTTTATTAACAATACTACCAAATGTCTTAAAGACCAAGCAAGAATGAGAACAGTAAATTTTACAATCAACATTCCAATATAAACATATGACAAAGAGTGGTGGATGAAACCCGGCCCATCACTTTGAACTGCCTGCAAAAAGAGCCATGTAGTATAAATCAATGCATAAACAGTTAATAAAGTTTCTATTTTAGAGCCGTTTAGGGCTACGTAGCATTTATACTCCCTTCCACTGATTTGGCTGTGTTCCCGGTTTTTCCTAACCTTAAGGTGTGGCCTGGAATTCTTCCAGAATTTCTGCCGATCTCCAGTTTACTGAGATCAGTTCTTTGGAGAAAATGGCAGGTTTGAAGGGTGGATTTGACGGCATTACATTCTTGCAGGGCTCTCCCCTCCCTAAAACCTCAAGCTCCTCAGGGTCCCACCCCCCAAATCTTCAGAAATTTTCAAATCCAAAAAAATTAGGGTTACCAACCTCCAGATGGGGCCTGGCGATCTCCCGTTATTGCAAGTGATTTTTGGACAATAGAGAGCAGTCCCCCTGGAGAAAATGGTTGTGTTGGAGGGTGGACTCGGTGGCATTATGCCCTGCTGAGGTCCCTCCCTTCCCCAAACTCTGCCTTCAAAATCTCCAGGTATTTCCCAGTCCAGAGCTAGCACCCCTACAATGGGACCACCCCCCAACTGGAGACATTATGTTGATTTCCTGTTACCCAGTTCCTGGCAGAAGCAGAGAGCAAGAGAACTGTTCCCTGCTGTCTCCAGATTATCCAGGAACTCACCACTGAATAGTCTCCTGTGGCGATTAGGGACCCTCTCCTAGTAACCATGCAAATTTTGTAAACAAACAGGTGCTTGTTTGTTTTTGCCTACATTTTGCTATGTGAAGAGGGAAGGGAAAGAAGGGATATCACAGTACTGAACATTGTTGTGGACTAGTTAGGGTTACCAGGCCCCCCTGACCACCAGAAGGGGATAGAGGCATTGGGTTGCCAGATCCAGGCTGGGAAACTCCTGGAGATTTGGGGATGGAGCCTGGAGAGGACATGGACCTCAGCAGGGTACAGTGCCATAGAGTCCACTCTCCCAAAGAGTCATTTTGTCCAGGGGAACTGATCTCTGTAGTCTAGAGATAAGCTGTAATTCCAGGGGAACCCCAGGCCCCTGCTGGCCACCGGTGGGGGATGGAGGGGTAGGGTGGCCAGATCCAGGCTGGGAAACTCCTGGAGATTTGGGGATGGAGTCTGGGGAGGACAGGGACCTCATAGTGGTAAAATGCCATAGAGTCTACCATCCCAAACACCCATTTCGTCCCAGGGAACTGATCTTTATAGTCTGGAGATGATCCCTAGGACTAGTCTCTTCTGCGGGCTGGCCTTCAACCTCTTAAACCTGGAAGTATTTGAAACAGAACTGGCAACTTCTGAACAGTGCCAAGAAGTACTTCAGGTGCTGTGGATCACACACAGCCATCTGCCTCTCATTTGGAGAGAAAAAAGTGGGATTATCTTTTCAACTATAGAAGCCTATCAAAACTGAACTCATCAACAGTTTGAGCACAAGTTTTCTTGAGATGAATGTGTCTGACATTCTCTAGGTAAAGACTTCTGCACAATTCAGCAAAAGAAATTGGGCATTCCCCCCCCCAATACATATAATGTACTTTCAGTAGTCAGTTGGGAAATATGTCCCCTATTTTGCTTTTCAAAATATGGTAACTCTACCATAGTTCTTTATCAAGAAGCAGCAATATTTACTGTATATTTCCCAACTCAGTTGGCAGATGCAACAAAAGTCATGTTTGGGTTCCAAGCTGCAGTCCCGTGGATATTTACAGTGGAGTAAGTCTAACTTGCCTTTACTTCCAAGCAAGCATGCGCATGATTTGGTCATCTGGTTCAAAATAAGCAGGCAATTTTTTTTAAAACTGGCTGAAGTTTTAACATGTGGGTGTGCATGTAAGCAAGTCCTAAGCCTAAAAGTAGAATTCCTTTATTTATTAAAGCAGGAAACAAACGTTATAGTCGTCAGGTTGTGATTGTATTTGAACCATATTTGTCTTAAGAGAAAACATTATGCTATGATATTTTTTTAAAAAAACTGCTCTCTTCTTCCCTGAATCTATTTTTTCTCCCTCTCTTCCTTTCTTTTTTTCTTTTTCTTTCTTTCTTTTTTTTTGAGGGGGAAGGCTAAAGATTTCTCTGCATCCTAGACAAAGGAAATATTTAAACTGTTAAATCTGAACAAAGATACAGTCTGCATATGACTTCTCTGAAGCCCTATAAAAATTCTTTAAAATTGCCTATTCACTCAAATTTACTGAGTGTAGCAAAAATGTCAAAGGCATAAAGTCAGAGAAGATTGAATAAAATAATGCAGAAAGACAGATTAGTCATGCACAGACCCACACAGCCTTTCACAGCACACAATACCACTTTTTATTACCGCTCTAACTTTACAAAGGCTATGCTCAATACATGGAGGATGATACATGGTCACTCATGTAATCTGCCTTTGATTTGGAGGCTCATTTATCCAGGCCCTTTTCACAAAGACATTGATGAGAGATTTCACTGTTTCCACGGCATTGTTTTATTTATCATATATAATGGCTGGTGGGAAAAAAAGTCAGAATTATGTCACAGAGGCCCCAAATAAAGCAGTTGCCATAGAAGAACCTGCTGGACAAAAGTTTTCCTGACACATTTCCTTCCCCTCTCTCACAGCCCAGGCCGACCCGACAACGGAGGAGGAGGAGGCCCAGTTTAGATGGGGTGGGAATCATTAAATGGCACCAAATCGTCATTTATTTCGCTTGTAATTTCATCCGCATGAGGGGGATTCTTTTGGCCCCAGACACTAAAATGTCTTAGGTCATTCTCTGTTCTTGGCCTCCTTTATCTCCTTCAAACCCCTTTTTAATATTGAAGGCTGTCAAAAGCCGTTGAGGAATAGCATTTTCTAAGTTGTTTACAATACACAGCTGCCCCCTTTTCTTCTCTTCTCTTCCCTTCTCTTCTCTCTGTCTCTCTCTCTCTTTTAAAATATAAAGCTGTTTGGAAATTACCTCTCTGCTCCCCGCCCACTGCTCTCCGCCATGTTTTAAATTTGAGCAATATTTTAATTATTTTTAGAGCGGCGTATTTATTATTTATGCATTCACAAAAGAAAAGCGACTATTTGTCAGTCACAGTTTTGTATCTTGCAAATTTAATAAAGAGCAGCCCTTAAGATAGAATTTCTGAGCCTGCCAAGATTGACAAAAGCCAGCTAACGCAGAAATGTCAACAGCAAAAAAAAAATCCTCATTGGCCACTCAGCAATGCCTCCCGATCAAGGGGAAAGCGGAGGCTGTGTGTAAACAACCCCTCAAAAATATGTATATCCGGCAAAATACCTGTGGGTTCGTAGGCACAGTCCAGAGAGACTGCCAGGGCTGGGTGGTAAACTGGCACTGTGACTGCGAGAAGCGGGGGTCACATAACTGAATGGTTCTCTGTGCACATGCGCATGCACACACACAAATAATCCCTCCATACAAAAAAACATGTCCAGAAGGACACTAGACCCTTTCTCCTAGATAAGTGGTTTTATCCGAGCAGGGAATTTTGGGCAGAGGATCGTTCGAGGCCTGCCTCTGAGATGGTACAGCCAAGGTACGAGTCCATCAGACAATGAGGGTTATGTACACACATCAGTTGTTGTTGTTGTTCAGTCATACAGTCAAGTCCAGCTCTTCATGATCCCATGGACCACATCACGCCAGGCCCTCCTGTCTTCTGTCGTCCTCCAGAGTTCGCTTAATTTTAAGTTTGTTGCATTGATAACACTGTCTAACCATCTTATCCTTTGCCTTTCTTTTACCTTCAGTCTTTCCCAGCATCAAGGTCTTCTCCAGTGAGGGCTCCCTTCTCATTTGGTGGCCAAAATATTGGAGCTTCAGCTTCAGTATCTGGCCTTCCAGGGAACAGTCAAGGCAGTGATCCATGAGAGAGAGACACATAGGTACCTGTTGTCAAGTCATAATCAACTGATGGCAACCCCAGGGGAGGTCGCTTTCAATGCAGGTGAGAAGCAGAGGTGGTCTGCCATCGCTGTCTTCTGCAGAGTCTTCTGTGGCAGTGGTCCATCCAAGTATGGACCCTATGAAGCTTCCGAGATGTGATGAAATCAGGCTATACCATGCTGCCTTCCCTGCAGAAAATTAGAGTTAGGAAAACACAGAAGACTTAAGAGGAAAGGTCAAAGTCTCCTTGGCTGGATCCTGTCAGGTTAACTCAAAACTAATACTGCTGCAGAAAGGATGGGACAGTCTTGCAAACCTTGTAACCCGCCAAATCAAACATAGACTTCTAGCAAAAGCCTAAAAGGTAAAGGTTTCCCTTGCTTGAAAGCTAGTCAAATCTGACTCTAGGGGGCAGTGCTCATCTCCGTTTCCAAGCTGAAGAGCCAGCGCTGTCTGAAGACTTCTCCATGGTCATGTGGCCTGGCATGACTAAACGACAAGGTACACAGAATGCTGTCACCTTCCTACTGAAGTGGTCCCTATTTATCTACTTGCAGTTTCTTGTTTTCGAACCGCTATGTTGGCAGGAGCTGGGGCCAGAGATGGGGGCTCACTCCATCACGCAGCACTAGGGTCTCAAACTGCCAAACTACAGATCTTCCAGCTTAACCAGGGCCCTAATCATCTGCTCCCCCACAAGACAGCAAAGACAGAGGGAATCTAAGAAGCTGCACTAAATGGATTATGGGAGGATCGAACACACGAAACGGCCCTGACCTGGAGAACCCAGGCAAGCCCGATCTCGTCAGATCTCGGAAACTAAGCAGGGTCGACTCTGGCAAGTACTTGGATGGGAGACCTCCTTGGAATACCAGCAGTGGGGAGGGGGGAGGGGGGCAGGCTTTTTTCAGCCACCTCTCTGAATATCCTCCAGGACCCCAGTAGGGGTCAGTCACCAGAGGACGCTGTGATTTCCAGGTGCACACGTGCACACACATACACATATGAGCACACAATACAACCCCCCCCCATGAAACTGACTCAGACTATTGGTCTATCAGGGCCAGGATTGTCTAGTCTGACTGCCTGCCACTTTCCAGGGTCTCAGGAAGAGCCCGGTCTTTCACATCACCTTCTATGTGAACCTTTTAACTGGAGATGCCAAGGACTGAACCTCTGAACTTCTGCATGGGAAGCAGATGCTCTACCACAAAGCTACTACCTCACCTTGATTCAGGTAAAAGAAACGGTAATTCTTGGTTAACAATGGGCACTTAAGCATGAACAATGCACATTAGTTTAGGGCATATTCACAAATGTCACATAGCAGCGCTCTTCAGGTTTGCAGATTCATTTTTGGTGTCATCGTCAACAAGGTGTCTAGAAGAGGGCGACCAGGATGGTGAGAGGGTTGGAATCCAAGTCTTACGAGGAAAGACTGAAAGAGTTGAGTACCTTTAGCCTGGGAAAGAGAAGACTTAGAGGGGACATGAATGCAGTCTTCGAGTATTTGAAGGGCTGTCATGTAGAAGACGGAGCAGATCTATTCTCTCTTGCTCCGGATTGCAAGACTAGATCTAATGGGTGGAAATTACAAGGGAGTCGTTACCGCCTAAATATCAGGAGAAACTTCCTAACTGTAAGAGTGGTTGAGCAGTGGAACAGACTGCCTCGGAAGGTGGTGGATGCTCCTTCGCTGGACGTTTTCAAGCGGAGACTGGACGACCATCTTTCGGATATGTTGTAGGTATGTAGGTATGTAGGGCTATCTTTCGGCTTCGCTCCTGCAGAGTGCAGGGGGTTGGACTAGATGACATGCAAGGTCCCTTCCAACTCTAACATTCTATGATTCTAAGGACCCTGCTTGGGGTCCTGTTGCTGTTCTTCATTTGATTTGTCTCCCTTTGACTTTCCATTGCTCCTCTCTTCTTGCAAGCAGGGCGGGCATCTTCCACCCACTGTTGATGCACTCGCGTCCAGAACTCACCATGTGTGCATGCACACCAATGCTCACACCTTGAATAAATCTTTGTTGGCCTTGAACAGAGGCGGCCAAACTCTGTTTGTGTGGCTCCCGGCAGGGCGGCTGGGGGAGCTCTGCTCCTCTATCGGTCTTCCCTTCCCCAGCCAGTGTTCCCCTTCTTGGCTTGGGGGTGGGGGAGCAGAGAAAGAAAGCAACTTTAAATGTGTCCTCAAAACCCTCCCCTCAAGCCTACAAATATCATTGGACAAATAAATATCATTATCAATATCTGTTTTTGCCCCTTTTGTTTTTTTATTTCTGGCGGTCTCATTTAATGTTAATAAAAAGCAAATGTGCATTATTTCCCCATAAAAACGCGTCTGTAGTATTTGCTCCTGTCATGTGGCTCTCAAACATCTGACGTTTATTCCATGTGGCTCTTACATTTAAGCCAGTTTGGTGTAGTGGTTAAGTGTGCAGACTCTCATCTGGGAGAACCGGGTTTGATTCCCCACTCCTCCATTTGGGTCAGTCACAAGCTCTGGCACAGCTGTTCTTGAAAAAGGGCAGTTTCTGTCAGAGCTCTCTCAGCCCCACCTACCTCACAGGGTGTCTGTTGTGGGGAGGGGAAGGGAAAGGAGTTTGTAAGCCGCTCTGAGACTCCGAGTGGAGGGCGGGGTATAAATCCAATCTCTTCTCTTCTTCTTAAAGGTGCCACTGGACCCTAACTTTGTTCTTCTGCATCTTTGTCCTTGTTGGGTTGAATCCCAGTGATAATTTCTGGTAATGCAAGGGGGTGTTATTTTCACTGATCCCCCCATCCTGCTGCTGGCCTCTGATTTGCCTGCTGTGGTGTTCCTGGCGGTCCCGTCTTCCCCATAGGCAGCATTTTGGGGGAGATCAGAGGGTTGCAGCAGGAATGCAGAGGCAGGGAATTCACATTCTGCTAACCTAAGTGCCTCCCATTAATAGAATTTAGCATCAGTATCCAACCCATTGTGTGTAACTTTTCTCCCTCTTTGCCTATGACACTTCAATCAGCAAGACATTGCAATGAAAAAGAATCGGAGGCAGTACTATTGGCGTGACCTATATTGGTGCGGCCAGGACCCACCTGCAGAAGATAAGATGATGCGAACATCAGGGCTGTAAGATGGAGCCATGTCGGGAAGGAAGATGGCATCATGGCCTAATGTTATGTTAGAAATAGCTCAGGTTAGCTTGATCTCATCAGGTCTCAGAAGCTAAGCAGTGTCGGCCTTGGTTAGTACTTTGCTGGGACACCACCAAGGAAGTCCAGGGTTGGCAGAGGCAGGCAATAGCAAACCCCCTCTGTTGGTCTCTTATCTTGAAAACCCTACAGGGTCACCATAAGTTGGCTGCAACTTCATGCCACTTTCTGCCACCATGTAATGATAACATTTCCTGTGTTTTTCCTCCCCTTTAACAAAATAAAAGAAGCTGTTGGGAGACAGTGATCAGAAGGATACCGTTTAAAGGAATCATTTAAAGGGACTGAAGATTGGTCCACACATGCATACTCGGGACATTATCAGTTTAGACGCTGATGGACTCTTTAGCAAAGGATTCAGCAAAGTGTCTAACTGTTGGTGTCGTAACTCACAGTGCATGTCCCTTAAACATATGCTTTGGGCGTGTTCAGTGATTTGGTCTTCCTGGGAAGAAGTCATTACTCATATCTGTTTGGTATTAGAATGTTTGTTAATTTTTGAGTGTGCTTAGGTTCTTTTTACCTGTCTGCCCATCTCTTGGAGGCTAACCGATGGTCCATGAAAATGGGCCCTCTGTGCCCTTACCACAGCTAAAAAACTTGTATTACAACATTTGGAAAGATAAAAGCCCACCTCCAGTAAATCAATCGACTGAGGACCTTTAGAACTCCATCAATATTTGAACGTGTGCCAAACCAACGACAATTGTGTATGGACTTATTTTTAGGTGTTTGGAACCGCTAATAGAAACTTATGTGTAGCTCCGCCACCATTGTTGTTATATTTTTGTCTCTACTTGGTGTATATATTTTCTTTTTAAAAAACTTTATTTCGTTGCAGGGTTTTACTTTTTCCCCCTTGGGGTTTTTGTGTGTGTGTGTGTGTTGTTCTTTTAAAAGAAACAATTCTTAAACATGTTAAAAAAATAGAATTCAGCGGTGACTTGCTTATGACGATAACATCACAGATTGTGGGTAAAACTCTCATATCACCTCACGAACGATGCTTTCCAACAAAGCCGCTTTCACATGTTCCACTGTACACTGCCGAGTGGCATATAAGCGTGGGTGAAGTGGCCCCATAGACATTCATCCATATTCCATTGTTCTTGGGTGTGGTGTGAGAAATGCCGGCAAGATATCTTTTGGTAAATATAGTGATTGCTTGCATGGGGGCTATGTTAACTTTGCGTTTCAAGAAGTGGCTGGCGATTGGAGAGTGAAGAGCACCAGAGCACAACAAAACTTTTCTTTGTGAATAGTATGTTGTTTTTGGTTTTGTTGACTCAGAGAGCCGGATGGGAACACACATAACAACAGAACTGAAAGGAAATAAATAGGAAAGGCTGACTCCCCCAAGAGGTCAGCCAATTAGATGGAAGTCCATCCTTAATGTTCTTAGGATTCCTTGTGTCCCTGACGCTTATTCTGCCAGTCTCAGGTTTCACAGCAGGAGAAGGAAAAGCTAATACCACATCTTTGTTTCAGCAGTGAGTAGAGACAATGGCGAGTCTCTGAAATATGGAAATTACTTTTGAGTTGAAAAGGGAGAGAGGCATGAATATCTCCTCCTAGTCTGTCCGGCTCTGGGGAGTTTAGTATTTTAGCTTCTGGGGACATTGAGAGATTTTTGCAAACTTTGAAGTGGAGCTATTGTTTGACCTTTACAAATCTGCCCCTCGGAACTCCCCCTCCCCTCAGTTTGGGCTCCCCCCTATCAACTAGGCCCAGCCTGAATGGCCAAGCAGTTCCAGGGACAGCTTGGGGAAGTGATGCTTTTAAAATGTGTGTGTGTGTGTGTGTGTGTGATGGTTGATTTCTGCTGACCCCTACTGGGGGCCTGGACGTTTTTCAGAGAGGTGGCTTGATTAGCCTGCCTCTGCGTCCCAACCCTGATATTCCTTGGAGGTCGCCCTTCTTGCCAGAGTTGGCCCTGCTTAGCTTCCGAGATCTGCTGTGATTGGGCTTGCCTGGCCATCCAGGTCAGGGCTTGGGGGCAGAGATGCTTTGAGGGGTACTGATAAAGCAGCGTCCAGTTTTAATAGTTCTGAGCAGAACCATTCCCAAGATTCCAGTAGATACCATGCTGAGAAATCTCAGATTGCCATATGGCTGTGTATTCTCCAAGTGTTTCCCCCTAGCATCCTTTTAGAGGACTCTCAGTAGCCACTGGACATAATGACGAAAGGGAAGCTCCACATTCAGAGGCAGTAAACCTATGAATACCGATGCCAGGAGGCAACATCATTGGAAGGCTTTAGCCTCTATGCCCTGTTGTTGGCCCTCCAGGGCAATTGGTTGGCCACTGTGTGAAACATGATGCTGCAGCTGAGAGGCTGTTAGTTTGATCCAGCAGGGCTCTTCTTACATTCTCATTTCAAGGGATGCTGGGAGTCATTCATGGATGGCACTGCACTATCTCTTACGACTACACTTGGGATGGAACTCTTTCAGATAGCCTAAAACTTTCAACCTTTTCAGATCCAGGAGCCACTTTTAATTCCAAATTGCCACGCAAGATGTGCATCCATTCTAAAATGGATATAAAACCAAAATGGAAAAGCTCCAGTCACTGCTTTCATTCAGACAATCCAACAAATGAACAGATTCATTAACTGATTACTGTGGTGCCTAACAGTCTGATTTGGAGAATTCAAGCAGAATTCAGAAGCAGAGGGAGAAGGTCAAGTGAGATGAAGCTGACATGGAACCTATCCAATTTTCACAACCAAAGGAGCCTTACAACAGAAGGGAATGCTTCTGAGATATACAAGAGTGGCTTGAATGAAAACCATAAAATCGCGATAAAATTTAGAAACATCGCGCTGTTGGCCGTATTTTTACCAGTGACGCAAGGAATGTCCTATAGGTGGCAGCAGAGTGAAGACAAGCAACAGGCTGTCACAGTAGCAGTGCATAAAGATGGCCGCCCCACTTGAGACATGCACCAAAGAGGGGCAGCATTCCGTCATCCATTTTCTGAGTGATGAGGGAGTGAACTTCCTACTCCACGCGTACACTTGCTGCAGTGACAGACATGCATCACTATATTGCAACTTCATTCGTTGATAAATTGCAATAGGTTTCACTACTTCACTACTCAAAAAACAGATGACAGAACGCTGCTCCTCTTTGGTGCATTTCTCAAGTGGAGCGGCCATCCTTACGCACTGGTCCTGTGACGGCCTGTTGCTTATCTGCACTCTTCTGCCACCTGTAGGACATTCTTTGCATCATTGGTAAAAATACTGCCAGCTTACAGACAATGGCGTTGTGTTCCTAAATTTTATCACCATTTTAGGGTTTTCATTTGATTCAGCCTTGCATATCTTTCCTCAGTGTTTCCACCGGTCACACTGCTGACCCAGTATGTTAGGAAAACTTCCTTGATTCTATTTATACACAGACACATCTCAAGTTCTCTCTCTCATCTAAAACTCACCATTACTCAAAATGATTTCTACCACATACTCATAAAATATTTGGTTCTCAGTGTGACTTGTTCATACAACAACCAAGAGAATAGGAATTGTGGCTGCAGGAGCCAAGCCTATGATGTGAATATCGCCTTGAGACTTCCACATTCCCTCTTTTCCATCTCTTCCCTATGTCTTTTGGAGACACCAAATGCTTGCTATTCCTACTCTGTTATAAAGCTACCTGGCTTCCTGGGGGTGCAGGCAGAATGTCTGTATTTATTTATTTGAAACATTTCTATGCTGCCATTCCATCCAGTTCAGGGTTCCCAAGGCAGCAAACATTCAAGCATTTCAAACATTAAAAAGCATTTAAAATACAATAAAACATTCAAACACATAAAGACACTTGAACAGGGAGAAAGGCTAATAAGAGTTACTGAGGGAATGCCAAGCAAAACAAAAAAAGTCTTTACCCACTGTCAGAAGACAATGACGGAGACAGATGAGTCTCCCTGGGGAGGGAATTCCAGAGTTTGGTACTGTGAAGGAGAAGTCTGTTTCTTGGGTTGCCACCTGTCTAGCCTCAGATATCAGCTGGGCCACTGAAGATGACCAGAGTGGCCGGGTAGGTTCATATCAGGGTAGATGGTCCTTCAGGTATATTGCCCTCAGCTCATAGAGGACTTTCAAGGTCAATCCCCACATACTGAATTGGGCTCAAAAGCAAATTGGGAGCCAGTGGAGATGGAACAAGAGTAGATTGATATGGTCCCGGCAGTCCATGCCACTCAGCATTCTGTACCAGTGGTAGCTTGTGGACAGTCTTCAAGGGCAATCTTAATGCCTCCTTCCCTTGCATGCTAAGTGCCTTCCAGAGCCTGCCCTTCCCATTCTGCCTGCCTACCTCGGGATGCCAAATGCTTCCCTGTGCCTCCTGTATAACTCCACCTTTCTTCTAAGAGTGTCAAATGTTTGCCCCCATCTGCTCTGTTATGCAAAAGCTTTAATTGTCTGTAAAAAAAATTCATCTCTCTGAAATGTGCCACAGAGGAGTAGGATCCACCACCCTATTTGCATCTGATTGTATGGAAAACAAAATGCTACCACTAGAAATAAACCCTGACCTGGATAACCCAGGCCAGTCCAATCTCATCAGGTATCAGAACTTATGCAGGGTCGGCCCTGGTTAGTATTTGGATGGGAGACCACCGAGGAATTACAGGGTTGCTACAGAGAGGCAGGCCATGGCAAACCACTGTTGTTTTGCTCTTACCTTGAAAACCCTACAGGATCGCCAGAGGTCAGCTGTGACTTGACAGCATTTCACACACACACACTACTGGAAATAGGACACACTCTTGTGTAAAGCGTACAGTCCTGGAAATTTTCATCCATATTGGACGGAAAGCCAAGTCAATTGGAAACGTGTTTGCCATTCAAACCAATGGGAAATGAAAACCAAAAAAAGGATGAATGCACACACTCATACACATACACAAAAGAATGACGTGGAAATGAATACCGTTTTTGAAATGAAAAAGAAATGGCACACCCTAACTGTACGAGAGATCGTTTATTTCTGCCTGACAAAGTGGCAAATGTAAGGCATTCAGCTGATTGTTTGTTTCCCGGTTGGAGGATGGGGGCGGGGCAGCTTGAGCCTAGAGGTAAGAGATACAACAAATTGTTCTATAAATGATGCCCCGAAAATAGAAATTATTAATTAAACCAACATATAGAGCCATATGCTTGGAAGCACGGCTACGATGACTTAATGCGTGTGCCACAGTATGAATTTTAGAGTGTTGTTGCATCTGCAGCTGAGATTGCGTTGAAAACAAAAACCGGGCCGACTGAAATGGAAACTTTTGTTACTTATAATGTTAATGAAACCAGTTTATCAGGCGGTGCAGAGGAAGTGGAATATTTAGTGCCATTTAATGTCTAATCATCAGCATTTCTTCGAATAAATCACATTACATTGTCTAAAACCTGAAAAGCGTACGCTTGTTAACAATTTTTAATAAGAAGGAATTTTATTAAAGGGACACCCTTTCTACCATCTCTGGTGCTTATTGGGAAATTTATATTTGGCATTTCCGGGTGCGGTTTCTTTATTTTTGAACTCTGATGGCTTTCCTTTAACCCTAATAAGATGCAGGAAGCTTTTTAAGGTGACCCTTGCTCATCTCAAAATGGCCCATACTAGGGTATATTCTGGCTGGGATGGGACAGGCAGTCTTGCTATTCTGAGGGAGCAGGTCTACTCAGAATGGAATTCCTGATATTCAGCAGGGCTTACTCCTAGGCAAGCGCCCTCCGCAGCCAAAATATCCATTGAGCCTTGGCACAGCTCGGCCACGAACAATGACTACTAATTAATGGCCAGCTAAAGATGTCACACCCACCTGCGTTTCCCCCCTGCAAATTCAATAGAGGCAATTTTTGAATTTGGCCAGAAAACAGCAGAGAGAAATTTAAAAAAAATGAAACAAAACTTGCAGCTGGCCAGCAAGATGCAACTTTGGGCGGCATGAATGGCAGGCTATTCTTTTCGGAGGGGGTAACGATTCTGCTTTGCAACAATCAGTGCCCCTTTATTCGCTTGCTGACTTTCATCTGCCGAATTTTTCATATTTGTCCGTCAACATCTCGAACATCTTCTGTTGTCTTCCCCCATTGAAATTTAGAAACCAAACTTCCTAGATAAGAAATTGAGCTTGAAAATGCATGCTAGGTGCACCATTAGGCTTGCCAAACTTCAGGTTAGGGGATTCTGAGAGATTTTGGGTAGAGCCGAGGGAGGGTGAAGTTCAGGGAGGGGAGGAACTTCAGTGGGGTAGCCTAGATTCCATCCTCCATGGCAGCCATTTTCTCCAGGGGAATTGATCTCTGTAATCTGGAGAAAAAATGTAATCCCAGGAAATCTCCAGGCCCCACCTGGAGGTTGACAACCCAATACCCAATACAAAGTTAGAGGCTTTTGGTCCCTCAAGCTTTGTATTTTCTACTGTAACTGATTGTAGCTCTCCAGGGTCTCAGGCAGAGAAAGATCTTTCCTTTCACCTTTTCTTATTGTAGACACTAGAACATGAATCTGGAGCCTTTGGTATGCAAAGCATGCACACATAATCTTCAATGAAAATTAGCCTCGAAGATGAGGAGGACAGTATTTGGCCTGTCAAGGAAACACACGAATGTATACACAGGTTTCCTCTGTGGTGTGGTGTAGCGGATAGAGTGGAGCAGTAGAATCCTGGGAGGCCTGGGTTCGAATTGCCACTTCTACCACAAAAGCTTGCTGGTTGGCCTTGGACCCATCGCAAACTCTCAGCCTGGCCTACCTCACAGAGTGGTTGTTGAGAGAAATTGGAGGAGAAGAAAACAATGTTCTAAGCCACTTTAAGAACATAAGAACATAAGAGAAGCCAATGTTGGATCAGGCCAATGGCCCATCCAGTCCAACATTCTGTCATACAGTGGCCAAAAATACCAGGTGCCATCAGGAGGTCCAGCAGTGGGGCCGGGACACTAGAAGCCCTCCCACTGTTGCCCCCCCCCAAGCACCAAGAATACAGAGCATCACTTGCCCCAGACTGAGAGTTCCTGTCTATACCTTGTGGCTAATAGCCATTGATGGACTTCTGCTCCATATGCTTATCTAATTCCCTCTTGAAGCTGTCCATGCTTGTAGCCACTGCCACCTCCTGTGGCAGTGAATTCCATGTGCTAATCACTCTTTGGCTAAAGAAGTACTTCCTTTTATCTGTTCTAACCTGACTGCTCAGCAATTTTATTGAGTTCCCACGAGTTCTTGTATTGTGAGTACTTCTTTCTCTACCTGCTCTATCCCATACATAATCTTATAAACCTCGATCATGTCACCTCTCAGCCATCGTTTCTCCAAGCTAGAGTCCCAAGCATTTTAACTTTTCTTCATAGAGAAAGTGTTCCAACCCTTTTATCATTCTAGTTGCCCTTTTCTGCACTTTTCCCAATGCTATAATATCCTTTTTGGGGTGTGGTGACCAGAACTGTACACAGTACTCCAAATGAGGTCGCACCATTGATTTATACAGGGGCATGATGATACTGGCTGATTTGTTTTCAATTCCCTTCCTAATAATTCCCCAGCATAGCGTTGGCCTTCTTTGTTGTAGTTACACACTGTCTAGACATTTTCATTGAGTTATCTACTATGACTCCAAGATCTCCCTCTTTGTCAGTCTCTGCCAGTTCAGACCCCATCAATGTGTATTTATATTTAGGATTTTTGGCTCCAATGTGCATCAGTTTGCACTTGGCCACATTGAACCCCATTGGCCACATTGATGCCCACTCACCCATCCTTGACAGATCCCTTTGGAGTGCTTCACAATCCTCCCTGGCTGGGGAGGAAAGCAGGATATCAATAAATAAAGTCCTGTTAAAAATGCATCTTCTACAGGTTTAAAGGATAAGCAGTCCATCAAGGTCTGAAGGTGGAAACTCAGATAAAGTCAAATAGTTTTGGAAATGAGCATTTTTCATAGTACATAGAATCATAGAATGTTGGAAGGGACCTTGCAGGTCATCTAGTCCAATCCCCTGCACTCTGCAGGAGCATAGCCGAAAGATAGCCCTACAACATACCTGAAAGATGGTTGTCCAGCCTCCACTTGAAAATGTCCAAGATGGTTCGTAGCAAATCCAATTGAATGTCCAAGATGGTTTGTAGCAAATCCAGAGCAGAGCGCAGCACAAAATCTATCTGTGTATCTATAAGGTAGAAAATTTCTTTTTCACCATGCATGTGCATGTGCGTGCGGGCACACACACACACTTATAGGGTTGCCAGCCTCCAGGTGGGGCCTGGGGATTTCCTGCTTTTACAACTGATGTCCAGCTGACAGAGATCAGCTCCCCTGGAGAAAATGGCTGCTTTGAAGTGTGGACTCTATGGCATTGTACCGTACTGAGCCACCACCCCTCTCCAAACCTCACCCTCTCCTGGATCCACCCCCAATGTCTCCATGTATTTTCCAACCTAGACCTGGCAACCCTACACACTCAGCATACATGCCACCTTGCTTTACTAGTAAATAGCCCCAAATAAACTAAAGACCCAATCAGAACCTTCTCTCCCTGACCGATGACTCAACAGAGAAGATAGCATTAGGCAGTACGACCTGGAAAATTATTACCCAGCATTCAGGTGACCACAGGCAGATAATCCCATAGCACTTTCTGCTATACAGCTTAGAGATGCCTGGCCTGGTGATCAGTGGGAGACCCGTGCAGAGTGTGGACATGGTGTAGTGGTGTCCTCAATGGCATGATGCCACTTCTGGGAGAATCTGGAAGTGATGCCACAGTACTCTAAGAATCATTGGAAACTGTGGAGAAATGCCTAGTCTCATGGGAGGCTGGCAACGGGCAGGGCCTCCCTGTGCGGTTTACCAGTTTTTTTTCCCTCTAGTCAGAGAAAGAAGTCTGTTCACTGGTACATCAGCTCAGCTGCACACAGATGCCAATGGATTTAGAAAAAGGAATCGTCAGTTATCCCCCTCCTCTCCCCCCTTCTTCTGGCAGGGAATAGAGAGCTGAGGGTGTCAAATTCTAGAGAGGCTTGAGGAAGTAACTCTTTGGAAACAACAAGAAAAGAAGACTTGACCTGGGCGGACTGGGGTCAAGGGGAGGAGACACGTTAAAACCACCTTGCAAGGAGAAGGTGGCCTCTCTTCTCCTTGGGATGTTGAGCTGAACAGACCTCTTGTCTGAGATTGGGAGCAGGCCTCCATTTTGGACCATGCAGCCGGCCTAGAGAGCTGGACTAACCCTCTAGGTAATGGAGGATCTTTAGGGAACTAGGACACCTAAGATAAAGAGTCTGTCCTAATTTTAACATCTAGTTATGGCATGATTGGGAGGGATTGAGGATTTGCATCTTACCACTTTCTTTTGTTCTTCCTTGCTTCAATCTAGTGTGGTGCTAAAGATATGCTTGTAAATAATTTCTTTTTAATAAGCACTTTACACTTGTGATCTGGCAGGGGTTCTCTGTACCACATAGACCCCCACACACTGTTTTGGACACACTATTTCAAAGGGGAGTCACAGGAGGAGGAAAGGCAAGCAATTGGCAACTGACTATTCCCCCAGGGGCACATAATGCATTAATCTGTCCCTGTGATGGCCAGGCACTGAGCTAGTGGGAGACAGTGAGGCCTCTGAGCTGGGAAGGGGAGCTGAAGGTCCTGATCCCTACAGTGGGAAATTTTCAGGTGGTGGTGGTGGTTTAATAAAGGTAAAGTTTCCCTTGCTCGAAAGCCAGTTGAATCCAACTCTAGGGTTGCAGTGCTCATCTCTGTTTCCAAGCCGAAGAGCCAGCACTGTCTGAAGACGTTTCTGTGGTCATGTGGCTGGCATGACTAAACGCCAAGGCACACAGAATGCTGTTACCTTCCTGCCTAAGCAGTACCTATTTATCTACTTGCAATTTCGATCTGCTAGGTTGGCAGGAGCTGGAACCAGAGACGGGCGCTCACTCTGTCATGCGGCACTCAGGTCTCGAACTGCTGAACTACTGACCTTCCAGCCTGCAGTTCAGTGTCTTAACCATCTGAGCCACCGCAGCTCCTTGGTGATGGTTTACTGGAGAGTAAAAAGTAAAAGTCTCTCCAGGGAGTTGGCAAACCCTAAATGGGCAGGGTGGAATGGGGCCTGCAGGGCGGAATGACCACGTTCTGGCACAGATAGTAAAATACAGTTTGGGGTGATAGGAGAGCCAGTTTGATGTAGTGGTTAAAAGTGGCAGACTCTGATCTGGAGAACCAGGTATAAATCCAACTCTTCTCCTTCTTCTCCTTCTCCTTCTTCTCTGATATCAGTTCCAGGTTTCCCTGGACACCATGTCATTGTTGATGGCATTTTTTTTCTTTCCCCACTGGCTGCTGGAGAGCTGGTGTGCAAGGCCCAGACCTGTAGCTATAGTGGGATGCTTGATTGTTTCAAAGGCCCCAAGACTTTGCTTCTGCCTCTCCTTGCCTGTCCCCAAGGCTGCAGGTGAGGCGGCCATACTGCCCACTGGGGCCTGACCCAGGTTGGTCACATGTTCTTTTGGATGGTTGCCCTGTGTCAGGCTCCTTAGTCAGGTCACACAACACAGGGCTTCATCAGAAGAAAACTGTTTATTGGTGAATCAGAAATAAAGACACGTGTACAAGTTGTGTCAGGAATGCCCAAGAACAGTAGGGCCTCCTAAGTTATACTACAATCAAACACCCCCTTAATGAGCTGAAGCCAATGGGTATAGTTCACGTGCGTGGGCAAAGCAAGCGGGCAAAGCAGGTAAACAATCTAAAGCCGTTGATTCCCAGCTTAGGAGTTCTGCAGCTGGAGCTTCTACAAGGTCACATAGATGATAACATACAGACAGTGAAAACGGTAATGTTCAGAGGCTGGTAGACTAAGAATACTCCCTCCACATTCCATCCCCATGACAGGGCTACCTGACATCCTACCCTCCCAAGCACCTCCCCCCGGGTTTGTCAGGGTAGTGACTATGGAAACACCGAAGAAGACAGGGGGCCCTGATGTGATCCACCGCCACCCACTCCCTGTGTTGTGGCCCAAAGTCCACCCATTCAACCAAGTGGAATAACTTGTTGCGTCTAAGCTTAGAGTCTAAAATGTCAGCAACTTCATAATGTGGTTCGCCTTGCACCATCAGAGGGGATGGCTGTGCACACTGAGATCGCCAAGCATTAGGTCCGGTGGAGTAATCTGAAATGGAAAACAGGTTGCAAATGTTTCAAATTCTTTGGCAATTCAAGTTCCACAGTCATCTCATTTATTTTCCATTTTACTGGAAACGGACCCACATATTTCCAACCTAGCTTTCGGCTAGACTGGAGTCCCTTGATGTTCTTGGTAGACACATAAACCAAATCACCAGGACGGATGTCCCAGCCCACAGTGCGTTTCTTGTCAGCCTGAAGCTTGTAGACCTGTTTAGCCTCGTCTAATGCTTTGCACAAAAGCGGCCAGACTGCCTGCAACCATTTACACCTCTCCCTCTGGCAGGGCTGAATCAGACAGGAATGGGAGAGGTGGTGCCTCGTAACCATAAGCTGCCATAAATGGGGAGACCCCTGTGGAGGAATGGCATGTGTTATTGTAATAAAACTCCGCTAGGGAGAGGAGTCCCTCCCAATTGTCTTGTTGAAAGTTAGTGAAACAGCAGAGGTACTGCTCAAGGGTTTGATTGACCCACTCCCTCTGGCCATCACTCTCAGGGTGATAAGCACTGCTCAAAACCCCTTCCACTCCCCTGAGATGCATCAGTTCACCTCAAAACTTAGAAACAAATTGTGAGCCTCGGTCGGAAATTATCTTCCGGGGTAGTGTATGCAGTCAAAACACCTGCTGAATAAATGCCTTGGCCAGTACTCATGCAGTTGGCAGGGACTTAAATGAGATGACGTGAGCCTGCTTCAAAAACAGATCCACTACAACCCAGATAACAGTCTTTCCCCGACTGGGAGACAAGTCCATGATAAAGTCCATTGAGATGACTTCCCATGGTCTACCGGGCATAGGTAGGGTTGTAGGAGCCCCGGCAGTTTCCCTGGCCTCAGCTTGCCCATGATGCAGATTTGGCACAACTGGACAAACAGGGAGAGGTCCTTCTTCATCTCTGGCCACCAGAATTGGCATTGTAATAAATGCAGGGATTTCACAAACCCCAGGTGCCCCGCCAGTTTGTTGCTGTGTACTGTTAACATGATTTCACCCCGCAAAGCAGAAGGCACAAACAGTTTACGGCCACGGTACCAACAGCCATTCGCCTGCTCCTCCCCCTCCCCCTCTTTTTGTAATTCCAGCCGATCACTGTCAGAGAGGGCTGAGGTGAACTTCAGTTCCCAGGATTCAGTGTCCATCAAGGGCTGGGCTGTCATTTGGCTGTATGTCACGACCGCCCCTCCCAACTTGGGAGGGTGTAAACATTGAGTCAAGAACCTCCTCCCTGCAGCTCTCATACTGTGGGAGGCGGGACAGTGTGTCCACCAAGGAATTAGCTTTGCCCAGGAAATGGTGGAGCGTGAAATTGAACTTAGAAAAGAAATCCACCCATCTAAGCTGTTTTGCATTGAGATTGCAGGGCATTCTGAGCACCTCGAGGTTTTTATGGTCAGTCCACACTTCAAACGGCACCCTGGCCCCCTCCAGCCAGTTTTGCCACGTAGAGAGCACTAACTTAATAGCTCCCGCCTCCTTGTCCCAAACTGACCAACTGCGCTCAGTGTCAGTAAACTTTCAGGAGACATATGCAAGGGGGTGCATTTTCCCATCCTCCCCCTCCTGCAATATGGTGCCACCCATAGTGACGTCTGACACGTCCACTTGAACGATAATTTTTTTGAGTTCATTTGGGTGCACTAGCACAGGTTGGGATGTGAACAGAGCTTTTAGGCGGTCAAACGCCTCCTGGCATTCGTTTGTCCGTGTTCACTTAGCACCAGGCTGCGTACTCTCAGGACCCTTCCCTTTCGTCTTTAAGAGATCCGTGAGTGGTAGGCTCACCTGGGCAAAGTTAGCGAGAAATGTCCTGTAAAAATTGGCAAATCCTAAATGCCTGGAGTTGTCTCTGGGTTCAAGGGGGTTTCCATCCCACCACGTCCCGGACTTTAGCCGGTCCATCTCCAAACCCCGGGGGGAAATATGGTTGCCCAAAAAGTCAATTCCCATGCAGTAGAATTCACATTCCTATAGCTTAGCAAAGAGTTTGTGCTTGTGGAATGTTTTCAAGACTTCCCTTACCAAAGTCATATGGGAATTCTTATCGGGGAGATAAAGCAAGATATCATCTAGATAAACCAGAATGCCCTTGAACTGGTGCTTGTGCAATACTTCATTGATCAGGTTCATGAAGACCCCAGGTGCCCCCGAAGCCCGAAGGGAATCACCCAGTATTCAAACTGACCCAACAGGGTATTAAACACTGTTCTGTATTAATTCCCCTCCTTTATCCTGACCCAGAAATAACCATCATGGAGGTCGAGCTTGGAATAGATTTTCCCCTTTGCAACCTTGGCTAAGAGGTCTTTTATCAGGGGGAGGGGGTAGGCATTAGTAGTAGACATTGCATTCAAACCCCTATAGTCCATGCACAGTCTCAAACCCCCATCTTTCTTTTTGCAGAACAACACAGAGGAGGCGAACGGGGAGGAAGTGGGCCAAATGAAACTTCTGGCAAGGTTTTTATCAATGAACTTATGCAGCTCCTCCTTTTCACTCGGGCTCATCGCATACAGCTTCCCCTTGGGTAATTTCTGCCCTGGTAACAATTCTATGGCACAGTCCGAGTGTCTGTGAGGTGGCAACTTGTCCACCTCTTCTTCCTCAAGCACCCGTGCAAGGTCCTGGTACTCTGGAAATAGCATTCATCTCTTCGCTAGCAAGACACGCCCGCACTGGTTCATTGGGAGGGGGATCCCCCATGCCCCATCTCATTCATGTGTGTGACACTTGGGTGAGATAAATCAGACTATGCCCTCATCCCACAAAATATAGAGGTCATGGTCGTGGAGTCACGGGCTACCCAGTACCAATGGGAAATGAGCTGCTGCAGTGATGATGAAGGGTCAGTGCTCCCAATGCCTTCCCATCCCCATTCGTAAAGGTACAGTCTCATATTTGCAAGGGTCTTTCATGGCTGACCCATCCATCTAGGTAAACACCAAGGGTTCTGGGAGTTTAACAACATTGGCCCCAAGTCTCATAAGAAGTGAGAGGTTAATCAGATCCCATCCACACCCCAAGTCAATCAGACTCCACACACAAATGTGGGTCCTTACATCGGGGTTCATGATAGTTACAGTCATGAAAAAGAGGGGGGGTAACTGCTCACCATTTTCTGTGCCTCTGGGGTTGAGACCTGCTGTTCAGTGCTACTCACAGCAGGTCCTGTCCTTTTCCCGCTGGCTGGGTCTCTTCCTCGCTGGATGACTCCATCTCCCCCTCGGGGAGGCTGGCTTGGACGGCACACTGAGTTTTGGGGCAGGTGGTCGGCTTCTTCGCTGGGGTGTTGGCTCGCTTCTTTTCTGGGCCCTTCCTTGGGGTACCTGATGGTCCCGATTCTGGGCATGCAGCTGTGAAATAACTGGATTCACTACATCTCAGGCAAAGCCCTTTTTTCATCTGTTGCTGACGCGTCCCTTCCCTCTGCTTCAGTAACACCTTGGGTTTTGCCGTTGACAGCACACTCTTACCCAGGGTGGCTGCATTGTTGATGTGGATAGGTCTCAGCCTGCTCTCAGCATCAGCGGACTCTCTCATCCATGCATTCAGGGACATGGGTTGTACAGTGTGCAGGACTGTCTTATGGATCTCTGGGTGTAGACCAAGCCGATACTGCTCTGCCAGTACCCCAGCAGGCCACCTTTGGATCTTTGCAGCTTGCCACCTGAACTCCTCTGAGTACTCCCGCACCGACTTCTTCCTTTGCTTGAAGGTACGCAGGAAAACTCGGGCATATTCACTGGCATTCGGGTCTTCATATTGAGCCCGAAGGGCCTACATGAAATCATCCACCACCCGGAGTTCCGGGTCATCTTCATTGTGAAGACTCATGTACCAATTGGCAGCACCCTCCCGCAGCCGGGACGCAATGTAATCCACAATGTGCTCCTCATCGGGGAACAGGTGGCCCCAATTCAGGACGAACTTCTCCCCTCGCACCATGAAAAACGCCAACTTTTCAGGCGTTCCGTCGAACGTTGCATCCAGTCATTCCGTCGGCTGGTGCACCTCATGGGGCAGCTGCCCCAGGACCTGGTCCCCCAGTGGTGGCAGGGGTGGGATGGCAGGGTACCGGAGGAGTGGAGGTGCTGGCGCCAGCTGCCACAGGGGTGGCTGTGCCGGCTGCATTAGCAGCTGGAGCCGGAGTTCACGCTGCACCACATCTGTTACAATTCCGAGCAGATTTTGGAATGATTCTTTGACCATTTGCATGAGGTGATCCTGGCTGCGTTCAAGCAGCTCTAAGTGGGTGTCTATGAACCACTTGGTCTCTGCAGTCTCCTGAAGGATGGCTCCGGCCTCCAGCTCATAACCAGTCATATCGGCTTTCTCTATGCGGTCCCGGGGTGAGTGTCCAGGTCTCTTGGGTATCTGTGTGAAACTCTCCCCAATGCAGTCCCTTCAGCCATGAAGTCACCTGCGCTTCCTCCCCACCAAAGGGTTCCCGGAAAGGCTCGTAGGAGTCCTTTTCCTCCTCAAGTGGAAGGGTGATCGAAATGGTGGTTGGCATGGGAGTTGTAGGGACCATTTCCCCAGTTGTGGCTGGGATTTCTTCCTTGCTGCCGCTCATCTCGGGATTGAGAGATACGGGTCAAGAGAATGATGATTCCTGACATTTTGTCTGGCTCCTTAGTCAGGTCACACAACACAGGGCTTCATCAGAAGAAAACTGTTTATTGGTGAATCAGAACTAAAGACACATGTACGAGTTGTGTCAGGAATGCCCAGGAACGGTATGGCCTCCTAAGTTATACTACAATCAAACACCCTCTTAATGAGCTGAAGCCAATGAGTATAATTTGCGCACGCGGGCAAAGCAAGTGGGCAAAGCAGGCAAACAATCTAAAGCCGTTGCTTCCCAGCTTAAGGGTTCTGCAACTGGAGCTTCTACAAGGTCACATAGATGATAACATACAGACAGTGAAAACGGTAATGTTCAGAGACTAGTAGACCAAGAGTACTCCCTTCACATTCCATCCCCATGACAAGGCTACCTGACACCCTGTTGGCTCTGAAGGGGCTGGAGGAAGACCCCATTGAAGCTGGAGAGGCTCAGGTGAGGGGCTGGCGAAGGGCAGCACTCCTTCCCAGGACAGCTGCGCTTGGCCTTGGCTGGCTGAGGGCTCTTTGAGTGGATGAGCAGACTGGCATGCTCCTCCACCACCTTGCCTCTCCACCTGCCTTCTCCACCTGGCCCCACCTGGCAGGTGACTGGCTAGGGTCTCTCCAAGTCGAAGAGTGCACCAGCATGCTCCTCCACCACCTTCCCTTCCTGCATGCCTACAGAGTGAGTTGGCCAGGCGGGGTAGGGGTCCAGGCTGGGGAAGCCCTCTCAGTGGGGAGGGGGGAGAAGAGGAGGCCATCATTAAATTAGTTGCTTCCCAAGAAATTTGAATGCCCCTTGCAAAAGAAATCCCGACTATGGGCCTGGCAATGCCCACTGGATGCAGAAGATCCTACCGCAGCAGGCACTTGGCCAGTTTGGTGTTGTGGTTAAGTGAGAGGACTCTAATCTGGGAGAACTGGGTTTGATTCCCCACTCCTCCACTTGCACCTGCTGGATGACCTTGGGCAAGCCATAGTTCTGACAAAAGCTGTCCTTGAAAGGGCAGTTCTGGAAAGAGCTCTCTCAGCCCCACTTACCTCACAGGGTGTCTGTTGTGGGGAGGGGAAGGGAAAGGAGTTTGTAAGCCACTCTGAGACTCCGAGTGCGGGACATAAATCTAATCTCCTCCTCCTCCTCCTCCTTCATCTTCTAGAGCCCCAGGATCTGCTTTATGTTCTCAGTCTGGGGACCTTGCTGCTCTCCTTATGTTCTGCTCACCTGCCTACCTTCCCCAGGTGTTTGCCAGGCCTTGGACCAAACGGCATTCATCTCTATCACAGGCTAAGATACACTCCATGAGCACAGCTGCCCTGTCCAGATGGGATCTTTGTTGAGGACAAATAATCAGATGTCTGATCAGATGCCTTGAAGCCAGGAGTGAAAATAAGGCGGGTGTGGACCAGCGTGGAGTTCCAGTAAGGAAGTGGCCCCTCGCATCAGCTTTGAGCCCATAAGAGAGACAATGCTGGTAAGAAATCAAACTTTACTTTCACCCCCTTCTTGAAACTCCAACCTCTTATCAGTTGTGTTTGGTTTCTGCGTTGGGTTTTTGTCCAAGCGTGCAGCTGAGACTCAAAGCGTCTGGGCCAAACCATGACATTTGACAAGTCTATCCGAGGGGCTTGCAGCACAGAGTCCAGTTGCTTCGGCGACTGCTCATCTCGTCCCCCCTCCGCCCCCCGAGCAAGCAACAAATTAACCCAGCTCCATGCTCTTTTTTTTTTTTCTGTTGCCCACAGCTGTCTGGCTCGCCATAACATTTAAGCGAATTGCAATGAACCTATAAGTCATCATCAGTAGAAACGATGGCAGTCGTCTTCAGGTCCCTTGATTAATGGAAACATGGGCAGTTGGACACAGACTAGATGGTTATAAATGCCGCTGTCGGAGTAAAATAATTATTGTATTAATAAGGAAGCGGTAAGAAACTGGACCTGGGGTGGGAGGGGGGAAAGAATCGCCTTTGGCTCTGGTGGCATTTTTTGTGTTGCGTGCTTCTTGTGGGTGTGTTCGCTGGTCTAGGGGTTCGTTTGTGTCCCCCCCCCCGGATGATCCAGCACACATTTAAATACAATCATTGTACAACAGCTAGGGCCTTTTAGACCCAGCTTTCCGCATTTTCCGCTGAAGACGGGCTCTTGAAAATAGACTTAATATGAGTTCTAACTAGATCTCGACGATTGGCCAAGTTGGTTGGTTGTGTCTGTATCGCCTGGCAGCAAAGGCAAGGTTGGGGGGGGGAGATCAGAATAAAAAGAAAGGGGGTGGGGAGAGAGTCGAAAGAGAGCCCCGGCATCTCATATTGTACCTGAAACACCATTCTGCTATGTACTAAATATTATGACTACCGCAAGCCCCGCCATAATTGATTCTCCCACACAACCCATTTAGTCTGCGAGCTGTTCGTTTTACAAATTCTACAATCTTTTAGACATTCTTTCAGTGGAGAAGATTGCCGCTTGGCTTCAGATTCATTACGGTGATTGAATCCTCTTCAATAGAGGACTGTTTAAAAGGAGCCGAGCCATGTGTGTTCCACTCCCAGCGAAGGCACATAGGTTAAAAGCTTGTCTGTGTGGCATAATTCACGGCTGCTATGCCAAACAATCACTTCTTATTGCGACCTTCATAAGATACAAAAAGGCAACAGAACAGGGAGCTAGCCTTCCCCCCCGCCTCCGAAGAGCACAGTTTTAGCAATCCGACCTCGGAAGCTCCTGAAATCCCTCATTAAATAACCAATTAATAATATCGAATAGAGAGAGCAATTTATTTATTTATTTTGGGTCCAGATGCAAAATCATAATTAATCAGAGGATCGGGGCAGGGGGGGAATTACCCTGAACCAAAATCCTGCCTCTTTTTTATTTCAGGAGGGGGAAAAGAAAATTGTAGACGAGGTATTTAAATATTCTGGCACACCTGAACCTTGGCTATCCGTCATTGTTATGACTTAAAACATCGCTGACTAAATTAGGTTTTGTTTGTATAAAGCCGGGAGAGTCAGATGGCTTGAATGACAAAATTAGAACATGCTCAAATCAGTGAAACAAAACGGCACGGAAGGGGAAGATGCGCAGCGGGAGGAGGGCTGCCAGTGTTGTGCTGAAATCCTTCTGTGTTGTGTATGTGTGTGTGTGTGTGTGTGTGTGTGTGTGTGTGTGTGTGTGTTTTCCTTCTGTCCTCCCCAAATGATCACGAAAATAGAAAACTGTGACTGTCCTTATAGCAGGATGAGATTGCCCATTTCACTTCCCTCATATCGTATTTAGAGATTACAGGAAATCTTTAGCACTTCACAGAAACACAACCTCTGTGGTGTCCGTTGTGTCAACAGTGTCACATGACAACAAGGAGGAACATCTGAATCTTAATGGTGTCCTTACCCCACAGCATGCCTAAACAGGAGCTTTCTGAAATATCGGTTCTGCTTTGTTGTAGGCAACTAGATTTGGGAGATGCCCCAGTTGATAGAGGGGCCATTTTGTGCAGCATCTTGTATCTTTACACTATGTAGACTTTTGCCACCTATATTGACTCCATGGGCTAGACTCAAACCAATGAACAGTGAAGAGGGTGGCGGGTGACTTCCTCGCATCTTCATTCTTATTGCAGCCCATTGAGCCTTCCCCCGCAGTTCTGCTCTTGGGGCGGTCAAGAGACCTTCAAGAACATTGTAGGAGGTTTTGTGGGAGTCTGGAGGGAGAAAATTGGTGGAAAGCACCAACAATGGCTCCAAATCCATGATTCCACCAGTCTGGAATAGAGAAGGTCTGTGGCTCAGTGGAAGAGCCTCTGCTTTGCATGGAAAAGGTCCCAGGTTCAATCCCTGGCATCTTCAATTAAAAGGACCAGGCAGCAGGTGATGTGAAAGACCTCTACCTTAGATCCTGGGGAACCACTGCCAGTCTGAGTAGACAATACTGAACTTGAGGGACCAAGGGCCTGATTCAGTATAAGACATCTTCATGTGTATGGGTATGCATATACCATGCAGATAAACAAACAGTAAGAAGGCCTTTGCTGGATTAGATCAAGACAGAGTCCATTTAGTCTAATCTTCAGTCTCCTACAGTGCCTAGTCAGAATCCTCTGGAACGGTAATAAGCCAAACAAAATGGCAACAGTCTTCCCCTTGGTGTGTACCCATTGTCTAGTAGCGTAATACACTCTCTAGTTGTTTATCGTCAACGCTTATCATTCATGAAAGACTCATGGGGGACAGGCTGTAGCTCGCTGGCAGGCCATCTACTTGCATGCAGAATGTCCCTGGTTCAATCCTTGGTATCGCCAGTTGAAAGGATCAGGTAGTAGGTGATATGGAAGACCTCAGCCTGAGATCCTGGAGAGCTGCCGCCAGTTTTAGTAGACAAT
The DNA here is from genome assembly GCA_029375565.1 of Gekko gecko. NCBI lineage: Eukaryota > Metazoa > Chordata > Lepidosauria > Squamata > Gekkonidae > Gekko > Gekko gecko. Next base: position 18,774,764 of record JAPDNY010000014.1, read on the forward strand.
ATTGACCTTGGTGGACCAAGGATCTGATTCAATACAAGGCAGGTTTATGTGTTCACCATCCATAAGTATTGTGGAGGGATGTCCTACACAAATACATTTCACATCTCCTCTCCTCCACATGTTATGGAGGGCATGTTCACAATGTGCTGAAATTTGCAAGAAATCTCAAGTTGGGTTTCCTGAGGCTAAAATTGCTTTTTAGAGGTATGTGAGGGAAAATTCAGCCAGACAAATGCAAAAAAGAAGCCCTGGGGTTTTTTTTGGATCCAGCTGCTGCTAATTTGAGATATCTTGGGATTCTATAGCAGATGTGGTTTGTTTTAATTACAGTCAGTTTAGGGAAACAGGATCCCGCTCACATATTTGCCTTAACAATACTGGTTTCATCACCTTTCGACTGGCCAGGCATCCCTGTAGCTGGGAACTATGTAAGAGTGGTGCTGGAGAACGAGGCAGAATTAAACCAGGATGTCTGCATTCATATGTCATGCAAAACCATAGTTAACATTAACTGCAGTTAGTAAACCAGTTTGATATCAGATCTTGGTTGGATGGACCCCAGCTAACCATAATTCTTTTATTTATTTAAAACATAACTATCCCACCTTATCTCCTCAGTTTTAGGGTGGTGAACAAGACAGCAAACAAGTTGCACTGATACAAACCAGCAATGGCCTGCGTCCTAACCTGGCTGGCCAGACTAGCCTGATCTTATTAGGTCTTGGAAGCCAATCATGGTTGGCCCTGGTTAGTACTGGAATGGGAGGCCACCAAGGAAACCTAGGGTTGCTATGCAGAGATAGACAATGCCAAACCACCTCTGAACATCTCTTATCCTGACCTGGATGGTCCAGGCTAGCCTGATCTCATCAGATCTTGGAAGCCAATCATGGTTGGCCCTGGTTAGTACTGGAATGGGAGACCACCGAGGAAACCTAGGGTTGCTATGCAGAGGTAGGCAATGGCAAACCACCTCTTAACATCTCTTACCCTGACCTGGGTGGTCCAGGCTAGCCCGATCTCATCAGATCTTGGAAACCAATCATGGTTGGCCCTGGTTCGTACTGGAATGGGAGATCACCAAGGAAACCTAGGGTTGCTACGGAGAGGTAGGCAATGGCAAACCACCTCTGAACATCTCTTACCCTGACCTGGATGGTCCAGGCTAGCCCAATCTCATCAGATCTAGGAAGCTAAGCATGGTTGGCCCTGGTTCGTACTGGAATGGGAGACCACCAAGGAAACCTAGGGTTGCTATGCAGAGGTAGGCAATGCCAAACCACCTCTGAACATCTCTTACCTTGACCTGGGTGGCCAGGCTAGCCCGATTTCATCAGATCTAGGAAGCTAAGCATGGTTTGCCCTGGTTAGTACTGGAATGGGAAACCACCAAGGAAGTCCAGGGTCACTACACAGAGGCAGTCAATGGCAAACCTCCTCTGTCTCTTCACCATAAGGTCCTTGTGACTTGACGGCACTCTCTGCCACTAGAATGGCCTGGATGATCACACTAGCAGGGAGGAGCTGCCAGAGTTGATCTCATCAGATCTAGGAACCCAATCATGGTTGGCCCTGGTTAGTAGTGGAATGGGAGACCCCCAAGGAAACCTAGGGTTGCTATGCAGAGGTAGGCAATGCCAAACCACCTCTGAACATCTCTTATCCTGACTTGGGTGGCCAGGCTAGCCCGATTTCATCAGATCTAGGAAGCTAAGCATGGTTTGCCCTGGTTAGTACTGGAATGGGAAACCACCAAGGAAGTCCAGGGTCCCCACACAGAGGCAGTCAATGGCAAACCTCCTCTTCACCATAAGGTCCTTGTGACTTGACGGCACTCTCTGCCACCAGAATGGCCTGGATGATCACACCAGCAGGGAGGAGCTGCCAGAGTTGAGCTGTAAACAAAGCCGGATGAAACTGAAAGAGCAGCCATCACTCCTTGAGCAGAAAAGGAAGGAGCAGAGCATGTGTGGGAGAAGGGTGGTAGTACCTCTGCCCTAATCCTGCCCAGAAGCTGTGATGTTCCTTTGGCTTCTCCCAGCCCTCAGATCACAGGGTTTCCAGCCTCTAGGAAGAGCCCGGCGATCCCTCAGAATTACAAGTGATCTCCAGTTGACAGACAACAGTTCACCTGGAGAATATGGCTCCTCTGTAGGGTGGAGTCTATGGCAATATATCCTGCTGAGATCCATCCCTTTCCCAGACTCCACTTTCCCAAGCTCTACCTCCCAAATCTCCAGATATTTCCCAAGCTGTAGTTGGTAACTCTACCTCTGCACGGTGATCAGAGGTCTACTGGGGGCTCTCCTCCCCCCAAATATGGAAGGCATGGATGCATGAGCATAAAACAGCAGCTCAAACTCTACAAAGAAATGGACCAAAGCAGAATAAGGATAAGCTTTTCTCCCCCACCGCCACCCTGCATTTGCTCTAAAAGAGGTGCTTGATGGACGGTCGTCCTCCTGAAACCTGAAAGAGACAGCAGTGGAATTCTGTCATCGTGGAAACGTAGAAGGAATCTTTGGGGAACTGATCTTGCAGCTTCTTATTTATTGATGTGTCGTACAACTTGGGCCTAGAGGCTTTAACAGCAGCCACACCAGTAGACAAACTGAAGTTGCCAACCTCCAAGTGGGGCCTGGAGATCACCTGGAATTACCACTGATCTCCCAGCTACAGAGAGTAGTTCTCCTTGGAGCAGACTCTACAACAGCATATCCCTGTTAAGTGTCCTCCCCTTCCCAGACCGTGCTGTCCCCAGGCTCCATCCCCAAATCTCCAGGAATTTCTCGATCCTAAGGTTGCCAGCTCTGGCTTGAGAAATTCCAGGAGGCTTGTGGATGGAGCCTGGGGGCAGAGTCTGGAGAGGTTAGGGAACTCAGCAAGTGTAGTGCCATAGAGTCCCCCCTCCAAACCTGCCATTTTCTCCAAAGAACATGTCCTCCAGAGAGCCAGTTTGGTGTAGTGGTTAAGTGCACGGACTCTAATCTGGGAGAACTGGGTTTGATTCCCCACTCCTCCACCTGCAGTTGCTGGATGGCCTTGGGCAAGCCATAGGCCGAGGACAGACTGGCAATTTGCCGCGGGATGGGACCCGGGCTGACAACGACTCAATATCGGATTAAATGGAATGTTCACACAGGCACATCTGCCTGGCGTCCCCCACCCGTAGCCTACCGGTGCTCTCGCACTTCACTGCCGGATTAAAAAAACACCTGATAAAAGCCGACGCAAATCTTGAAAGCCTGCGTTTGTCGCGCGTTTCTCCGCTTCCGGGGAGTCTGAACGCGCAGCCGAAAAGCCGGGCGCAACCCGCGTTGGGCATGAGGCAGCAGCGGTGTGATTGGCTGCGCTCCGCTCCACTGCCCAATGCGGTGCCGGTGTTGCAGGGCAAAAAAAAAATCGGCAAAATGCGCTTATGCGCATGAGCGCATGAGCGCTCAAGCGCTCATGCGCACATACGCCCACAGCCGAAATAATGGGGAAACAGCGAATATAGCGCGCCTCCGGCGCGGCAGTCTGAATGCTCCCGCGCGCCTCCGTCCAGTATCTTCCGGCAGAGGCCCCCGCTGTGTGGACGGGAAAACCCGGTATCGTTTACTCCGGGTTTTTTTTGCCACGACTCGATACCGGGGCAAATTGCCAGTCTGTCCTGGGCCATAGTTCTGTCAGAGCTGTTCTCTCAAGGGCAGTTCTCTCAGAGCTCTCTCAGCCCCACCTCTAGAGAGCCAGTTTGGTGTAATGGTTAAGTGCATGGACTCTTATCTGGGAGAACCGGGTTTGATTCCCCACTCCTCCACTTGCACCTGCTGATGTGATCTTTGGTCAGTCACAAGCTCTAGCACAGCTGTTCTCTCAAGTTTCTTTCAGAGCTCTCTCAGCCCCACCTACCTCACAGGGTGTCTGTTGTGGGGAGGGGAAGGGAAAGGAGTTTGTAAGCCACTCTGAGACGCCTTTGGGCAGTGAAGGGTGGGGTATAAATCCAATCTCTTTTCTTCTTCTTCTACCTCACAGGGTGTCTGTTGTGGGGAGGGGAAGGGAAAGGAATTTGTAAGCCGCTCTGAGACTCCGAGTGAAGGGTGGGGTATAAATCCAATCTCCTCTTCCTCCTCCTCCTCCTCTTCTTCTGCTTCTGCTTCTTCTGCTTCTTCTGCTTCTTCCTCTTTGTTCTGGAGATCACTTGAAAATATGGGAGACCTCCAGGCTCTACCTGGAGATTAGCAACCCTAACTGACAACCCTACTTGTGACATCTGCTCCTGTTTCTTCCCCACAGACTTCCTCTGCAGTCTGGAGATCAATTGTAATTGCAGAAGTCCAGGCACCACCTGGAGGCTGGAAACTCTCTCTATTTCTGTCTCTCTGTCTCTCTCTCCCACACAGAGGCCAAGGACAGACTGGCAATTTGCCCCGGGAAGGGACCCGGGCTGACAACGACTCAATATCGGATTAAATGGAATGTTCACACAGGCACATCTGCCTGGCGTTCCCCACCCGTAGCCTACCGGTGCTGTTGCGCTTCACTGCCAGATTAAAAAAACACCTGATAAAAGCCGTCACAAATCCAAAAGCCTGCGTTCGTCACGCATTTCTCCGCTTCTGGGGAGTCTGAACGTGCAGGCGAAAAGCCGGGCGGAAGCCGCGTTGGGCATGAGGCAGCAGCACTGTGATTGGCTGCACTCCGCTCCACTGCCCAATGTGGTGCCGGCATTGCAGGACAAAAAAAAAATCGGCAAAATGCGCTTATGCGCATGAGCGCATGAGCGCTCATGCGCACATACACCCACAGCCGAATTAATGGGGAAATGGCGAATATAGCACACCTCTGGCGTGGCAGTCTGAACGCTCCCGCGCACCTCCGTCCCGTATCTTCTGGCAGCAGCCCCCGATGTGTGGACGGGAAAACCCGGTATAGTTTAACCCGGGTTTTTTTTGCCACGACTGGCTACCGGGGCAAATTGCCAGTCTGTCCTCGGCCAGAGTATCAGAGGTCTATCTGATCCCGGACTTTAACTCTTGACACCATAACTAAACGGAACTGTGGTTTTGCATCCTGTGTGAACCAAACTGATAAGTTTTTCAGCATCAATGTCAGTCCCTGACACCCCATGAAAGAAAGAGGGAAGGAGTGATCATTTCATGGGAGAGACAAACATTGCAGCATGCAATAGTTGCTTGGGCATGAAACAACAAAGAAACCGGTTTGCAAATAAATTCAAAGCTACACATTAGCAGTGAGTAGAAAAACCATAGATGTCAGACTTTTTAAAAAAAATGTTGAACTTTGACAGTAATCTTTATTTACTTAGAACATTTATATGCCACCTTTCCAGCCAAATAGGGTCCCCAACGTGGCCAACCACAAGGGATTAAAACACACACACACACACACACACTCTGACCTGGTTAGCCCAGGCTAGCCCTGTCTTGTCAGATCTCAGAAGCTAAGCATGACCGGTCCTGGTTAGTTTTTGGATGGGAGACCACCAAGGAAGACCAGGGCCATGACACAGAGGCAGGCAATGGAAGCCACCTCTGATCTATATATCTGTTTACAGGGGGTACACCAAACAAAACAAAACACCTGCTGGATGAAGACAATGACCATGGAAGACAGATGAATCTCCTTGGAGAGGGAATCCATCATACCCCACAACACTGGAGGTCTGAGTATGCCACTTTAACTTAAAGTGGGCCGTTTACTTCTTAAAGCCCAAAATCCATTCTCAAAACTTGCATTTGTCTTTGAAATTTGACTTCCATGCAGCAAAATCTAACCAATTAAAAATGAGATTTCTATATTCATTTGTGAGCATGAATAGTATTTTGAATAGCCTTGGGGGGGACGGTGACCATTTCAGTCTGAAACTCAGATTGCTCAGGATGGCTTTTGACTTGATACCCATGTTCTCTCAGACAATCCAGCACAGCACGGCAAGCATTCTTACACATAATTTCATTGCATTTAAATATGTTGCACATTATTATGTATGTTTAGCATAAATCAATGAGTAGCGTAATCGCAGGGCAATGCTATGTCGGTCAGCAGAATCTCTTTGCCTCTTTATAGAGCCGTAGCCTACCAGAAAAGACCACCCCCCCATACACATAAAATTTGTTATCGTAGTCATAATTTTAGGTGACATTTATAGTGTAAAGACTTTGTACAATTTTTTTTATTGACAAATCTGCTATGAATCAACATACATGAACACAATAAAAAAGGTAAAAAAAAATATAAGCATTACAGCGGAAGTTTTGTCAATAGGGCATCGCATTGATCTGTGCTCTTTGGGGCGGTTTGCGGAGTGCATTTTTGCTCGAGATGCAAACTATTGAACTGCCTCAGAATAAGATTGTACACTAAATTTAAAAGCCTCGGTTCTAGATGTCCAACTGGAAATGGTACAGAATATCCAGAAATGCTGATTTTGATCAGTGTTTGATGACCGTCCGCCTAGCCTTCAAGAGCAGCAAGCAATTTGTCTTGCTCTGCAAGGCTGGAAGGGAGGCTGAAGCTGATGTAGGCCATTTCTGTCCTATATAGCATGATTCATAGGCCAGTATCCAGGGAAGCTGGGTCTCGTCCAGGTGGACTAGCCTGTGCTGGGTCCCTTTATAGGCAGATTGAGTCCAGAGTGGAGATGGGCACAAACCAGGAAAATGGAGGTCTGTGGTGGTTTGTGGTAGTTCATGGGGCCTCACAAACCATGATTTGTGAACCTCCGTGAACTTTTCCATTTACCAAACCAGTTTGGGTTCATGCAGTTTCCAAGCAAAGGGGAACGAAAGGGAACATAGATGCAAGCCAGTTCAACAATCCCTTTTGTTCCCCCTGCAGAAGCTGCATTGGCTCTCGCAAGTGAACTCAGAAGGCATTTAAATGCTTCAGTGGCGGCATGCTGCAGTGGTGGCATGCTGCAGTGGCAGCACAACTTGCCAATAAACTCAGAAGGCATTTTAATGCATTCTGAGCTCACTGCTGAGTTGCACAATGGCAACATGGCTTTAAAGGGTTCCTGACCATTGCCTTGGGGGCCAGCAAGTCTGGCCCACAGGTTGAGTTCCCATGTGCATGGTGCCAGATTCAGATAACTACTTTGCCATTTGTGTAGAAGCGGCTTTACAGAGTACACAGGTTGAGCACCATTCAGATAACTACTTTGCCATTTGTGTAGAAGCGGCTTCAGTCTTCCATCCTATGACATTGCCTCCACCTGAAATGGTCAGGGTGAGGTGCTCTATTTAACCCACTGAGGAAATCCATGGGTTTTCCCAGTTAGCCAAATACCTCTCCTCTAGAACCATTTCAGGAGAGAAGTATAGAAGGGAAGACTGAAGGCTCTTCTCCACACATGTGGAAGAGAACCCACAACTCATGTCTTGTAGAGTTGCTAGGACAAGCTAGGCAACCAGCAGAAAGGTTGGTGGTGGGAACATGATGGGGGGCAGTGTCATAAGTGTGATGATGTGACTTCCTGGGAAAACCCAGAGGTGGCAGCAGTGGTTCTAGGAATCACCAGAAATTTTGTGGTAAAAACAATTTTCTGCAATTCCTAGAACTACCACCGTGTCTTCTGGGCTTTCCTGGAAGTGACATCATCATGCTTGCAATGCTGGTGAGTTTTTTTCCCCCTGCTGCCACTTGTAGGAGTGGTAGGCAACAGGAGCTCATAACATGGGATCCTCCACCCTGGAGAGAGTGCTGGGAGGTCTACAAGTCTGTCTGTTACCCAAGTTAGGGACCCAGGGCTCAACCTGTGTACTCTGTAATGTGTAAAGAGGATTCTATAGTTGACCACTTTGGAGATATACATCCCAATCAGGTAGCGAGAGGTGCCCTTGAAGCCAATGAAATAAATAGGTTTAGGGGTGCCTAATTTGGCATAGCATTTTAACATTAGGGGACTTCAAAAACAGGTTGTGATATGGCATGGGGCTCTGTTATTTAAAAGGGGAGGGGAGGAAATCCCACCTGATATACCCAAAGCCTTTCGTAAAGGTAAAGGTTTCCCTTGCTCGATAGCTAGTCGGATCTGACTCTAGGGGGCGGTGCTCATCTCCGTTTCCAAGCTGAAGAGCCAGCACTGTCTGAAGACTTCTCAGTGGTCTGGTGGCCAGCATAATTAAACACCGAGGCACATGGAAAACTGTTACCTTCCCACTGAAACGGTACCTATTTATCTACTTGCAAAATCTTGCTTTCGAACTGCTAGGTTGGCAGGAGCTGGGGCCAGAGACGGGAGCTCACTCCATCACATGGCACTAGGGTTTCGAACTGCTGAGCTACCAACCTTCCAGTCTCCAGCTCAGCTTCTTAACCTCTAAGCCACCGTGGCCCTACCCAAAGCCTTTAGTCATGCTTAAAGTACATCTTTGGATTTCAGCCAGTATATCGAAGTGCTCTTGGACTAATAGTTCTCCAGTAAGGCTGAGATAGACTTTAGAAATCTCTGCTAAATCAAAGTTCTTTGAAGGCAACAGGCCGTTGAGAATCTTCCTTGTTTCTAGTTTACCATTTTTAATAAACAAAGGGATAGAAAAACAGAGGGAGAGTCCCAGCTCCTTGGGTAAGATAGATCATTTAGTTTGTAAGTTGAAAGTTGATGTAAACTGTTAGCTCTTAAGCCAAACTTCTCAGAATTTGTGTGTGTTATTGGAACGGAGCTTGGTATGAGTAACCCAGGAATACAAAAATATCTGTATGGCCATAGCTTTAGTCCCTTCCGCCTACCATAAAGTATTCCAAATTGCAAACGTTTGTGCATTAAAAACAGTAAGGCTAAGAGACATCTGAAAATTAGAATTCCATGTCAGACTGTGAATAGCCCACAAGCACGCAGCCTTTCATTAAAATCTGTTTGACATTTTTGTTATGCGCAGACAGCCAAAAGATGCCAGAAAGCTTGATATTTGTGATTGCATCCTTCTGCTAATACAAGACGCTTAAAAAAAATTGTATTAAAACATTAGCTGCGAAAGGCTGAGCAGTGAACATGCAAATAAATAAATTTAGTTTTGATTTTTAAATACAGGAGACCGGATCATCGGATGATCTATTGAGTTAAAGAGTTCCCTAAATGAAGAGCCACCTTTTAATTCTACTTCTTTACAACAGAAGAGCATTGATAAGGAATGTGTTAATTCTTATTTCCGCTGCCCCCCCCTTCCAGACAAGGGGGGAGAAAGAGAAGGAAAGTGCAAATTTTTAATCGTTCTTCAGGAATCGTGTAATGATCGCGAGTCATGTGACCCAGTAGAAAAAGATATTATTTTGTCACAATAACGTGAGTAAATTATCTCACCGGCAACTCGCTTAAAGGTCACGGAGATCATCTGATGCAGAAGATGGAAATTTCTCCTGCCAAAACAATATTGACAGCTTATCAAGCGGGATGGGGAAAATACAATGATATAATAGAATGTAAGGTAAGATAACACTTGCTACTGGAGGCAGAAAATATGACATGGCATTTCAATTTTAAGGTTATGTGCGGGATGATATGGTATAGAAGCTTAGAGACAAAACAGTGCTCCTTGCATGTGAATTTTATTGGTGTGAATATGACAACAGGGTTTTTAATGCACGGAAGACTTATTAGAGGGTTCGTCTGGAAAGAGAGGGGCCTCGCCTGTAGAGCTCCTTGCAAATAGCTGACAGAACATGAAACAAGGATGGATTTGCTTCATACCCTTTTCGTTACGGCCTGAGAACGGCCCTCATCTGAGGACTGAGGCACTAGTTTTCTGCACCCCAGGGGGCTTTGGACATCTCAACTAGCGAGCCATCCATGATTGTCATATGGAAGAGTGTTTTCTGAAAAAGGACGGATGTTTCAAAAGAAGTTTCTGATGTGAAACGGTGGTGGCGGTGATGGTGTGTTTGCGGATATACTGTTCAAACAACGGGGATTAGACAGATTTGTGGGGGTTAGGTCCATCGGTGGCTACAAGCCTTGGTGAACTTTCATATTCAAAGACAGAAAGCCTCTGAATACCTATGCTAGGGGGCTATATCAGGGGAAGGCCTCTGTGCTCTGTTTGTTGGCCATCCAGGGCCATGGTGTGAGGCAGGATGCTGGACTGGGTGCCGCACTGGTCTGATCTAGCAGAGCTCTCCTGGTGTTCTTAAACTGGAAAGCCCATTTTCCAACACATTTTGGAACAGTATGAACTGGCGTTCCTGGCTGGGCATTTCGTTCCCTTGCCCCACCCTAGCTAATGGATTGCTGCAGGCCCAAGACTCTCTTCACGTGACCTCCTCTTTCTCCCCAGTTCCACCATGCTTTTAGATATATAATTTGAGAGTCCCAGTCACCTCGTAGGGACTACTTCCATAATCTCAGTTAAATCTCTGCTTAATTATTGAGCTTAGTTTGTAGAGTTGCCAGCTGTGGTTTATGAAACACCTGGAGATTAGGGGGGTGAAGCTTGGAGAGGGCGGGGTCACGGAGAGGATGGGGAGAGGATGGGGTCACGGATAGTGCTTGGGATAGTGCTCACCAATACAGAAGGTCAGCACCTTTATTTGGAACTCCTCCAATACCTGAGGAGGTGGGGGGAATTCGATGGAAATCGGTACAATCTTATATATAAGTTACTAGCTCTATCTCTCTCTCTTCTTTCTATTCCCTTCCTTCCTCCCTCCCTCATTTTCTTTTTTCTTTCTATTCCCTACTTCCCTCGCTCTCTCTTTCTTGCTTTTTCTCTCTCTCTCCTTTCTATTCTCTCCCTCTCTTTCTTTTTTCTTTCTATTCCCTCTTTCTTTCTTTCTTTCTTTCTTTCTTTCTTTCTTTCTTTCTTTCTTTCTTTCTTTCTTTCTTTCTTTCTTTCTTTCTTTCTTTCTTTCTTTCTTTCTTTCTTTCTTTCTTTCTTTCTTTCCTTCCTTCCTCTCTCTCTTTCTTTCTCTCTTTCTTTCTCTCTTTCTTTCTTTCTCTCTTTCTTTCTTTCTTTCTCTCTTTCTTCCTTCCTTCCTTCCTTCCTTCCTTCCTTCCTTCCTTCCTTCCTCCCTCCCCTCCCCTCCCTCCCTCTTTCTTTCTTTCTTTCTTTCTTTCTTTCTTTCTTTCTTTCTTTCTTTCTTTCTTTCTTTCTTTCTTTCTTTCTTTCTTTCTTTCTTTCTTTCTTTCTTCCCTTCCCTTCCCTTCCTTCCCTTCCCTTCCCTTCCCTTCCCTTCCCTTCCCTTCCCTTCCCTTCCCTTCCCTCCTTCTCTTTCTTTCTTTCTTTCTTTCTTTCTTTCTTTCTTTCTTTCTTTCTTTCTTTCTTTCTTTCTTTCTTTCTTTCTTTCTTTCTTTCCTTCCTTCCCTCTCTCTCTTTCTTTCTCTCTTTCTTTCTCTCTTTCTTTCTTTCTCTCTTTCTTTCTTTCTTTCTCTCTTTCTTCCTTCCTTCCTTCCTTCCTTCCTTCCTTCCTTCCTTCCTTCCTTCCTTCCTTCCCTCCCTCCCTCCCTCCCTCCCTCTTTCTTTCTTTCTTTCTTTCTTTCTTTCTTTCTTTCTTTCTTTCTTTCTTTCTTTCTTTCTTTCTTTCTTTCTTTCTTTCTTTCTTTCTTTCTTTCTTTCTTTCCTTCCCTTCCCTTCCCTTCCCTTCCCTTCCCTTCCCTTCCCTTCCCTTCCCTTCCTTCCTTCCTTTCTTTCTTTCTTTCTTTCTTTCTTTCTTTCTTTCTTTCTTTCTTTCTTTCTTTCTTTCTTTCTTTCTTTCTTTCTTTCTTTCTTTCTTTCTTTCTTTCTTTCTTTCTCTCTCTCTCTCTCTCTCTCTCTCTCTCTCTCTCTCTCTCTCTCTCTCTCTCCTTTCTATTCCCTCCCTCCCTTCAAAAAACACTGTTCATACATTTTTATTGAATTGTTTTACATACATCTTACTTTAATGTTATTTTAATGCCGAAGTGCTGTACTGTTTTGAGGTGCTTGTGGACCGACTCCCAAAAAAATCAGGAATAACTCCAGCATGCGGAAAAGGTCGCACGCTCTCAGTCTTTACCTACCTCACAGGCTTGTTGTGAGGATAAAATGGAGGGGGAGAGAATTGTGTAAGCCACCCTTGGGTCCCCATTGGAGAGAAAGGTGAGTTATAAATCAAGCTCATAAAAATAAATGTGAAATGTAAAAATACAGTAAGAACAGGCCTAGCTGAAATTTTCCTAGCAAAGGATGGAAGGGAGGGGGAACCTGCTTGGTATGAGTCCAAGAGTGCATTTAGAATAGAAGACATTAGCTAGAGTGAATCTGCTTTGATTATGTGAAAATCAGAAACACACGTGTGTCCTGTCTACAGTGTGCCCACACATGAGGAGAAGGCAGAGAAGATCTTCTGAGTTTAGAGGTGTACATTCGATTCCCCCTCCCCCCAATTCCTGCTCTGGCAAAATCGAGAATATTTGAAAGCAAGTTGTTTACCCAGCTGCTTCTGAACAATATATTTTTTTGAAAGAGACAGTTTGCTTATTCATCTCATTTTGACATTGCCAGTTGGTTCCTTTTCTTCTTGCCAGCCCCCGCCCCCCCCAAGCACAGGGCATTTAACACCCAGTGAGTATCTGTTCTAACTTCAAATGCACCATGCATGTTCAAAAAGATAGCCAATGTACAATATATTACATTTCAGCTGGAATCTGTTTAGTTTTGAGAAATCTGTTTCTTGTCTGCTGGAAAAGATTGGCTGGGAGAGAGAGAGTGTATGTGCTTTACCTGCTACTCACGAGATCATTACTCAGTGGAAAACCACATTTGTGTGCGTGAGTGTGTTTTGAAGAAAAGCTTGGTGTCAAAAGCCCATTGGGCATAAATCAGGACAGATCAGGGATCGCTGTGTGTTCTTCTAAAGGTTTTCCATTACTCAGTTTCAAACGGGGAGAATTCCAAATGATACCTTTGATGAGTATCAAAAGGCCATTAATACCTACTCCTGCCCCCTTCTCTTTCCAGCTTCATTAAGGCCATCCGGCGTGACACGGGGCCAATTTTGGAACTTTGGCCATGGCGTGGGAAATATTGGTTAAGCTGTTCTCCAGTAACACGTAGGGATGCTCGGAGGTGCGCTGGTTCAGCTCATGTCCCGCTTGCCAGTTGCCAGCAGTTCAGATTTCTCATAAACGCCCTGTGCCGCTTTGCCGAGTTACTTTCCAGACCTGCACGATGCCCATTAACCACCCTACCCATCGCCATGGCCATATTTGTGATCCGCCATGAGTTGTTTAAATGAAGAATGAAAACGGCATGGGACCAAGGTTTCTGAAGGACGTTCTTCTCCCATATGTCCTTGCCCGGGAAGATCACAGGGTGACGCCCTCCTGACTCTCTTGTTGACCAAAGAAGCTCATCTAATGGGTACAGGAGAGAGGGTCCTTTTGGTTCCACGATTATGGAACAGCCTCCCCAGGGAAGCGTGCCTGGCCCTCTAACTTCCGATCTTTCGGAGGCAGCTGAAATTGGTTTTATTCAGGGCTGCATGTGATTCGTTTAGTGCAGGGCTGTCAAACGCATTTGTTACGAGGGCTGGATCTGACATAAACGAGACCTTGGCTGCGGTCACACACACTAAATAGTCCACTTTCAATCCACTTCTGATCCACTTTGGAATTGGATTTTGCCAGTTCATGCACAGTAAAAATCCAGTTGGAAAGTGCAAAGTGGATTGAAAGTGGCTCACTTAGTGTATGTGGCCGCAACCCTTGTTGGGTCGGGCCACGCGTGTCATAAAATGGAATGCCAGGGAGCGGAGGCATAAACTTTATAAAGGACACAAAACACAAAGGGTTTTTTTTTTTAATTTAAAATAAAAACATGCTTAAAACATGAGCACTCTTGCAATATTTTGCTTATTTAACGGTGTCTGATAACTGACACCTCTCGCTCTGAATTATTGCATCAAAATGTCTGTGCTGCTCAGGTGCGTATCTGTAAGCTGCAAACCTACGATGACACAGCAGCAGCAGCCGAACAGGAAGAAGAAGCAGAAGACAGCCTGTTCCTCTGAGGGCTTGACAGAAGCCCTCGGGGGGGGGCTGATCTGCCCCCCAGGCTGCATGTTTGACATCCCTGGTTTAGTGTTCCCTCCCCCCTGGGAGACCCACTTTGATGTAGTCGTTAGGAAGAGCACGGACTCTAATCTTTGGAGAACTGGGTTTGATTCCCCCACTCCTCCACATGCAACTGCTGGCGTGACCTTGGGTCCATTACAAGTTCTCTCAGAGCTGTTCTCTCAAGAGCAGTTCTTGAAAGAGCTCTCTCAGCCCCATCTACCTCACAGGGGAGGGGAAGGGAAAGGAGATTGTCATGGGGAGGGGAAAGGAAATTGTAAGCCACTCTGAGACTCCTTCAGGTAGTGAAGGGCGGGGTATAAATTCAATCTCTTCTTCTTTTATTAACACTTATTTATTGTGATTTTAAATTCATGTTTTTAATGGAGTTTGTGTTTTTGCTCTTGTTTATATCGTAAGCCACCTTGAGTTCCAGAAGGCAGCTAATATATATATAAATTAAATATTTAAAATCAATAAATAAGTTAGTCACATATGAACAATGCGACTTTTAAAAAATCATTAGATATTTGTCTATATCTGTCTGATCCTGTTGATTAATGGTTGCTTTTACACGATAGTTTACGTATGTGCATTTTGGGAATTTGGGGATTCAAATTTTTCCACACCCAACGGCATTATTTAATTACCCAGCTCAACCCACCCATAATTCTTAAGGAAAACAGATTTTGTCTACTGTGCGGGTGCGAAAGGAGCCACAGGCAGAAGGAAACGAACTTCCGTTGCCACCGTTTCTGTGCACCCCCAAAGCTGCTTGCCACGGCACTCAAGTCAGGCGCCAAACAGCAAAGGTGAGATGAGATGAGGCTCATGAGAGATTCCGGCCTGCCAAAGACATCCTATTCAGCTGCTGAACACGTTCACTGCTCGTTTCTAGGCATCCTGAGACACGCAACAAGCCAACTGCAGATCCATTTTGACATATTTATTTATTATGGAACATTCCTTCACCACCTTTCTCCCTTGAGGAACTCCAGGCTGCTTGGTGGTGGTGGTGGTGGAAAGTCCTGTAGTGGTTAAGAGTGGCGGACTCTAATCTGAAGAGCTGGGTTCGTTTCCCCCACTCCTCCACCTGCAGCCAGCTGGGTGACCTTGGGCCAGTCACAGTTCTCTCAGAGCTGTTCTCTCACGAGCAGTTCTCTCAGAGCTCCCTCATCCTCACCTACCTCACAGGGTGTCTGTTGTGGGGAGAGGAAGGAAAAGGAGATTGTAGGCTGCTTTGAGAACTCCGAGTGAAATGCGGGGTATAAATCCAACTCTTCTTCTTCTTGGCAGGAGACGTTCAGAGGAGGTTTGCCATTGCCTGCCTCTGCGTTGCAACCCTGGACCTTCTTGGTGGTCTCCCATCCAAATACTAACCCTGCTTAGCTTCCAAGATGTGATGAGAGGGGGTGAGCCTGGGCTACCCAGGCCAGGGCTCGAGGCAGCTTACGCTATAAATAAAACATTATAAAAACACGATCAAATGTCAATAATAAAACCTATCAAAGTCACAGATTAAAAACTCCAATTAGGACTGCCGCTAATAAAAGCTAAGCCAATCAAAATGCAGTGCTAAATAAAACTGTCTTCCACCGCTTCAGGAGGCAGTTGAAGACAGTTTTATTTAACACTGCATTTTGATTGGCTTAGCTTTTATTATCGGCAATGAGGGGGACAGGTGCAGCACCCTGGGGAGGGGGTTCCATTATTGTGGGGCCCTCTCTCATGCACCCACCAAACGAGCATCTTTAATTGGTGGGACATATTCACAGATGCTCTCAGTCCTTCAACATGCCAGTATAGTTCTGTCAATTGGCTTGGTGACTCCTGCTTGTGTCCAGTTATAGTTTGGAGTGGCTATTATTTGTTTTTAGTGGATAATCCTCATGATGACAGCAGCAGCTCATTGCATTTCAGTGTACTCCTCATTGCTCTTCCGTCTTTTTTCCAGACCTGATTTGTGGTGATTTTTTTAAAAAAACCTGAAGGAACAACTGTAGCTCCAGGATGTCCAGTACAGAGTGTGAAAGCACTTATTGAGGTTTCTTGGGGCTTTTACTCTTTTGAGCATCCCTCTGTTCTTCCCCTGAATTAAGTACTATCTATCCTCTCCAGCTGGCTATATTAAAAGTCAAGTGTTAATCATTACTTCTTGTTGTGTGGTGGTGGGGTTTTAGGAATTAAGCACTTTGCAGCCAAAGCTACTCTCCTTATTAATTTAGTTCATTTTTAATGGCTATTACAGGACTGTTATGAAATTACAATGGAGAGCTGTGTTTTGCCACTCTAAGCAAAGTGTGGAGCTTTCCTCTGGAGGAGGAGGAGGAGAAGGAGATTGGCTTTATACCCCACCCTTCACTCGGAGTCTCAGAGCAGCTTACAATCTCCTTTCCCTTCCCCTCCCCACAACAGACACCCTGTGAGGTAGGTGGGGCTGAGAGAGCTCTTTCGAGGACTGCCCTTGAGAGAACAGCTCTGAGAGAACTTGTGACTGACCCAAGGTCACACCAACAGTTGCATGTGGAGGACTGGGGAATCAAACCCAGTTCTCCCAGATCAGAGTCTGCGCTCTTAACCACTACTCCAAACTGGCTCTCTCTGGAGGAAGAACCTGTTCCACAGGAGGAAGGCTCCTTGCAACAAGGGCTGTCACTCCTGCCCTGGATTCCAGGCTTCACTAGGCCTCTTTGCTGCAGTGGGGGCAAGTGGCAGGAGTGGTGAGTGACATCACAATGGCATAAAACATAGGGATGAGAGAATTCCTAGAGCATCATGATGTCACTTCCAGTTGCAAACCAGAAGTGACATCACTACAGTGTGTGTGATCACAGCATGTCACTCCCCATCCCCCAGAGGCTCCCTATGGTTGCCAATGATAAGCTGGAAAAGCCTACTTGTGACGGAGGACGGCTCTGCTCTTAGCTGAATGGAGTGGTAGGATACAACATGTTTGCGTGTGCAGGCGCACACACAAAACCATAAATGTGTGAAGTGAAAAGCAGCGTTTAATCTCCGCATCCCCTCACCCATGCCCAGGGAACAAGAACTGATAATTAACCATTGATTTAAGATTGCCACAGCTACAGGAAATGACTAATTAGGATTCAGACAAAGGAATGAAAGGAAAATTGCAGAGATAAATGGAACCTTTACTGAATAGGACTTACTTCCAAGTTACCATGTAGTAGCATCTTCTCTGTGGAGACGGACACGGCTAGATATTTATGTAGAATATTGCATTATATGAAGTGCTATAAGCACACTGGCAATTCCACTCTGAGGTGATTGTGGAAAAGGAATGACTGAGCAGAGCCAATGTGTCATAGTGTGGAAGCAGCCACGGTGTTTGAATGCAGTCTTTTGTGAATAAATCTCGTTTCAGTCTGTGGGGATAATTTGCTCTATCATTCTAAACAGCTCTAAGTGTTGGACTTCTCCTCAGAAGGCCTAGCTTCGAATCTCAGTTGTAAGCGAAGACATCGACCAGTAACTTCATTTTCCACTCTGTAAAGCTGAAATAATCATGATCTGTTTTCAAAAGCGGACAATCCAGATTTTTGTCAAAACTAGGAGCGCTACTTGATGTTCGACTCGTCTAAGGCCCACCGCCATTCTTGTTGCCATTTTTCTCTGTTAAAAATAAGACAAAGAAAAGTGGAATCAGAAATGGTTATCTCTCTGAAATGCTTAAAACTGTTCCCAAAAACTCCAGTAAGAAAAGTGTACTTAATTCCACCTGTGCGGATCATGAAAGAAGCACCCTTTAAAAAAAAATTGCTGTCCAGTTGCAGCTGATTTATGGTGACTCAGTGGCGTTTTCAAGGCAAGAGTCTTTCAGGGGTGGTTTGTGATCGCCTGCCTCTGCTTCATGACCCTGGTACTCCTTAGTGGTCTCCCTTCCAAATATTTATCAGGGCCAGCCCTGCTTAGCTTCTGAGATCTGATGAGATCAGGTTAGCCTGGGCTATCCGAGTCAGGGCAACCCACAAATATAATTAACTAGGAGTAAGGCCCATTGTGGGAAGAAATACAACGAGCTCTAGAAGGAAGCTCCAGGTGAGAGTCCTGACTGTGGCTGGTGGGGTGGCAGAGGGAAGGGGAAAATAGAGGGAGGCAAGCCATGTTTACTTCCTTCTGCTTAGCTATAAGGCAGGGCTGCCCCAAGTGGGTAGTATGAGAGGACAGCCTCATGGTAACAGGTATGGTTCCCTCCACCCCCTGACTTATGTTGATTTGGGGTTATGCAGTGGCAGCTAAGGTAGAAAAGCACCTCCTCCTATGCCAGGTCTTTGGGTTCCAAGGGTCTGGGAAGCAACTCTGGGTTGGGAAATACCTGTAGATTTGAGGGGTAGAGCCTGGGGAGGGCAGGGTTTGGGGTGCGGCGGGACTTCAGCAGGGTATAATTCCATAGAGTCCATTGCCCAAAGCAACCATTTTCTCCTGGAGGCTGGCAATACTAAGGGGAGGGCCAGACCTGTAGATATGATGGGTAGAGCCTGGTGAGGGCAGGGTTTGGGGTGTGGAGGGAACTCAGTAGGGTATAATTATAGAGAGTCCATTGCCCAAAGGAGCCATTTTCTCCAGGAGAACTGATCTTGGAGATCTCCAGGTGCTGCCTGGAGGATGGCAATACTAAGGGGACGGCCAGACCTGTAGCTATGAGGGGTAGAACCTGGGGAGGGCAGGGTTTGAGGTCTGGAGGGACTTCAGCAGGGTATAATTATATAGAGTTCACTGCCCAAAGCAGCCATTGTAATAGCTGGGAAATTTTCCGTAGGGGAAATGATGTGCTGTGGCTGGGGAACACAGTAATTTCTGGGAGATCTCCAGGCCCCACAGGGAAATTGGCAACTCCAATGACCATATAAGGGAAAATTGGGATATGTATTTTGGCAACTCCAGTGACCGTTTAAGGGAGAATTGGGATATGTATTTTACCTCAGGATACATTCAATGACTTGCAACAGCAACAACCAACTGTTTAGAATGTTAGAGGCAAAAGCCAATCAGGCCACATATGCAAATGACTTCTGTGTTCTGACTGGCTATTCAGGGGAGAGTTTAGAATATTGGAGGTGAGACTCAAGCAACGCAGCCAGTGGATAGAGACAGTTTCTGAGTGAAAGATCAGCCAACTGATTTGGGAGCATGTGGAATGTTCAGGAGAGTCCATGACCAAAACAGAATTATTATATAGAGAGATTAGCCTTCCCCTTCCCACAACAGACACCCTGTGAGGTAGGTGGGGCTGAGAGAGCTCTTTTGAGAACTGCTCTTGAGAGTACAGCTCTGAGAGAACTTTGTGACTGACCCAAGGTCACACCAGCAGCCTCATTTGGAGGAGCAGGGAATCAACTCCGCTTCTCCTTGATTAGAGTCTGTGCTTCTAACCACTACAGTAGACTGGCTTGTTCACATCACCTACTACCAAATCTTTTCACATGAGATGCTGGGGATTGAACCTGGGACCTTCTGCATGTCAAGTAGCTGCTCTGCACTGAGCCATGGCCCTTCCCCTGAATGTGTGTTCCACTACTGCCTAGTTAGTGGTCTTCTCAGCAGTTGCGGTTTTCAGCAATGACTGCCCAGAGCTTTGTTTAGAAGAAAGGCAGGTGCATAAATAATTCACATAAAATAAATAACTATGGCTGATAAAGAAGGGGAGGAGGGTCCAGGGGTCCCATTCCCCCACTGAGTCACGTGTGGTGCTATGTCACTTCTAGTACCAAACAAGGTAGCACAAATTAGCTCTAGGAATTGCTGGAAACTTTATGGTTTTAGCATAAAGTTTCCAGCAATTCAAGAGCTGCCTGTATGTCTTCTGGTTTTTTGCCAAAAGTGATGTGGCACTTCAGCCACCATTGCACACACACCCATTATCCCTACCCACAACTCTCTGTGTCGCTTCATTTATCACTTCTTCTATGTCCTTTTATTTTTATTTTGTACTTCTGGTACAAAACCAGAAGTGACATAAAGTAGATCTAGGAATCACCAGAAACTCTATGGTTTTAGTATAAAGTTTCCAGCAGAATTGCACCCCAACACTTATCCCCACCCAAAACCCTTCTGCTGGCAACCCTAGGCAAGGGTCAACTGAGGCAAAATGCTTGCCTAAGGTGATCTGCTGAATTTATGGAAGAGGAGGAGGAGACTGGCTTTATACCCCACCCTTCACTCGGAGTCTCAGAGCAGCTTACAATTTCCTTTCCCTTCCCCTCCCCACAACAGACACCCTGTAAGGCAGGTGGGGCTGAGAGAGCTCTTTCGAGGACTGCCCTTGAGAGAACAGCTCTGAGAGAACTTGTGACTGACCCAAGGTCACACCAGAGGCTGCATGTGGAGAAGTGGGGAATCAAACCCAGTTCCCCAGATTAGAGTCCATGCTCTTAACCACTACACCAGACTGACTGAGCTATGAAGCGAACCAGTGTCGTGCTGTTTCCTGACTTAGGGTGTGGTCACACACGCGAGATAAATTGGGGGGAGGAATTTCCTCCGGAGGAATTTGACCCGCAGTTGTGCGATCACACAGTCCTTTGAAGCTGCGGGGGCAGCCCGCCACTGCATGATCAGATGCAACCACGGGTGAGTCGTTTTGGGGTTTTTTGCCATTTGTTTCCAATTTGCTTAAATCGCATCTCAGCACTGAGGGCTCCCTATGGAGTGTGCGATGATGTGCATACTGCAAAGCGGGGGTGGGGGGAACAATGGCAAGGAGTCTGGATGGCCTGATCAGATCATCCCGGCACCATGAGAGTGTGTTGGAGCTATCATACAGGGGAAAGTCCGTCCGTGGCCTGTAGCAACATGTTTGCTACCAGACTTTCCCCGGTTTCTTTTTACTCAATTTCTGCGGTAGAGCAAAACTGGTTGCCGATGGGTGCAGGGCATTTCCCAGATGTTCGTGTCTGATCGCATCCTTTAAACCCACCCGGCATTCACGCCTATGGTGCAGCTAATTGTGCGTGTGATTGCACCCTTAGCCACAACACTGCCCGTACAATGCCATCCTAAACAGAGTTACACCCTTCTAAGCCCATTGGCCTCAGTGGACTTAGAAGGGTACAACTCTGCTTAGGATGGCCTTGCTCATGTCCTAAGAGTTCCCTTCAGTGCACCAATTAGGTTCTGAGAGCCATCCTGAGCAACTTGTGAAGCAATGGGGACCACTCCCAGGAAAATGTCCATAGGATTACAGCCTCCATTTTTTTAAACTTCAGAGTGACTCCTGGCTTTTCCTTCTCCTAGAGTTGAATTCTTGGAGATTTGAAGGTGGAACCTGGTGAGGGCAGGGTTTGGGGAAGGGAGAGACATTACAGTAGGTTACAATGCCTACAGAGTCCGCCCTCAAAAGCGGCCATTTTCTCCTGGGGAACTGATCTTTGTAGTCTGGAGATTAGTTGTAATTCTGGAAGATCTCCATGCCCTACCTGGAGGTTGGCTACCCTATTGTCTTCCCTATCTCCCTTTAATGTCAGCTGAGGTGGAGTGGTGAGAGGAATCAGAAACTACGATGGAAAAAAAAACCCTTCCTTTGATGCCTAAGGTTAAGATGAAGTAATACATATGATTATTCTCATGCTTTGGGCGGGGAAGGGGGGTGGGGGACGTATCCCTGTTTGTTGTGCTGTACAATGTTTCCGTGAATGGCGCGAAGGTCTCTTCTGTGTGTGTTTATGTATAAAGCTCAGCTTCTTCCCCTCGGCTTTTGAAAAATACGCGTGTGGTATCACCTTCAAGTGGGAAGGGTCACGCGGCATCCTTTTGTGTCCCCCTTTTAAGAGCAAGGTATGTCTAACCATTAAAATTATATCATGGGTTCTGGAGAGAGTCATCCTTTTATTAAAGCAAGAATCCGCTCAAAAGAGGAAACATCAGTTCTCTTTCATGAAAGAAATACTTAAGGGATGACAAACAGCACTTGAGATTGAATCATGACGAGGTGGGTCAGCTGCCGCTTTCCTCTGTATTGAGGCATTTCTATATTTCACTATACATTATATCTTGAAAGAAAAATGGGCTCATTCTGAGGGGATTTTGAGCACACACAAAAAAAGAAACAAAGGTTACCCTCTGAGATGTTAATGGATGAAGCTCTACTTTTCAAACCTTTCTGGGACTAGGGACAGGGAGAGTATCGCCTTTTGTCTTCCGCTTTAAAAAGGGAAGGGAGGGAAAAAAGGCTGTACGTTGCCAAGGAATAATATGTGGGTACATATTTATGTGCAAAATAAAAACACAAGCAAACAGAACACCAAGGGTTTAACACTTGTTGGAGCTGAGCGTTCCAAAATGGTCCGAGATACATATGTTAAAATATCCAAGACGCAGAGATGATATTTCTCTGGCAGCCAAATTCGCGTTTTCAAAAATAAGCGAGCCAGAACCTAAAAATAACACGACGGAACTTAAAAGCAATTAAAGAAGCAACCCTTCCCTCTGTGGTTAACAGGAAACAAAAAAAAAATGTCGGGGAGTGCCTGACTCCTCAAATGTCTCCATGAACAAACAAGTAGAGTTGCCAACCTCCAGTTAAGGGCTGGAGATCTTCTGGGATTACAAATGAACTCAGTTTCCCTGGAGAAAGTTGCTACTATGGAAGGTGGAGTCTATGGCATGACACACGGCTGAGGTCCCACCCCTCTCCAAACCCTCCCTCCTCAGAGCCAGGTATTTCCCAAGCAGGATTTGGCCACCACCATAACAAACAGTTTAGGCATCTATATGTGAGCAGCGGAAGGCCGATTTCCACTTGCTATATGTCAGTATCCCTCACCTTACCTACCCTCCAACCTTCTTTCTACTCTTTTCTTGCTGTGTACAAAATACCTGTTTTGTTTCTCTTTCTTCAGAAACCACTTTTTTCAAAGGCTCTCAAGAGAATCCCCTGACAGAAATACTGTGACGAGAAGCACAGAACAGAATAGTTGATGACAGGCATCTTATAGGCTGGAAAGGTGGACCACCGTTTTTAAGTATTGTGAGTCAGGAGACGATGAACCATAACAAGGCTTTTATTCACACATTGTTCAGCTCTGATCTACTCTAGCAAGAGTGGCACCCAAACTTATACCGTTCCGTAACTCAGCTATATACAAAGTAACTGTAACCGAGAGGTCTGATTGGACCTAAGTGGAGTCCACGGATAGGTTACTTCTGGGTGACTTCAGGACCAATGGGAGGTCTTTATTATACAGCCAATCACCATAATGGAATCAGGGGGAATCAGGGAACCAGAGGGCAATCCATAACTAATACCATAACGAATAAACCCAGAGCATAACAATCGTGATTTGTTAAAAAATGTATTGTAACTTTGTACCCCACTCTTCTTCCCAGTTTGGTGTAGTGGTTAAGAGCACGGACTCTAATCTGGGAGAACCGGGCTTGATTCCCCAAGGAAGACAGAGCTATACAAAAGAAGAGAATGGCAAACCACTTCTGCTCATCTCTTGCTTTTTGAAAAGCTCTTGAGGTGGAGCTTTATGGGGTTACCATGACTTGGTTGTGACTGGACAAGCAGATCACCAAAATACTTTTGCATTTCCCTGTCATCTTAGACGTACCTCTGGTAAGACAGCGTTGTGAAACGTGAAGTGTAGAGAGGCATTACCCAGGTCCTACCATCATCGGGGAGCAGAAAGAATGCTTTGGTCGATGTCCCAGTTTAAATGCCTTGGAATCATATCATGTCAGGCTATTTAGTCACTTTAGTGCTTTAGTCCCAGAGAACAACCCCACTTATATCCACAGCCCAGGAAAATAAAACCAGGCATGGGGAGTGAGTGCAAAGTAAATGCACGTCTGTCTGGCATGGGAGTGTGAATTCATGTGAGCAAAAAAAACCCACCAAGGTCCCTTGGTGGAAGTTATTTTATTCAGTCTGTTCAACAGCTTGAGTGTTGTTGCAATTCTGGCTGCTGGAATTGACTGAAAATCCTAACAAACCTGGAAAATTAAAAAGCCTCCATTGCGGTCGATCCTATTGTCCAGTAATTGATCAATACATTATATTGATCATCACCTGATAATTTGCATCTAGATCTATCCAAGTGCTCCTGTCTCGAAAAGTTATGTTATCAGCTGCTGTAAACGCCAATAGAAGTTTAAAGAACTGCCTTGGTGTGCTTTGCCCTAGTTTCTGATGCAGTCCTAAGCAAAGTTACACCCTTCTCAGCCTATTGAATTCAAAGGACATAGAAAGGTACAACTCTGCTTATGATGGCACTGTTAAATGCCCTTCCATGAGAAGCTGTTGGGGCTTGAACCCATGACTTGATGTGAGCCATTCCAGTGCCTTATTCTATCAGCTATCCTGCAAAGGGTGTTGTTGGCTCAGACTGTTGTGCATCAGACATCTTCCTCAAAATGGCTGGTAGAGGAACCACATCCTGCCTAGAAGGACCTGTGGGAAGCTTCTGCTGTCAGTTGACTGAAAGGACCAGGTTCTGTCCTGGAGGTACAAACGTGCTCTCTCCTTTAGCCGTTTCCTCTTTTGTGTGACGAATGGATCCTGGAATCTGTTTTCTGCTTGAGTTTGACTTTGGGCCTCACCGTGTTCTTTGACTGCTTTATTAATTCTGATTCCTTGTTTGATTGTGACGATGCCTCTGCTTAACCTCAGGTTGCTTCTTGTGGATCATATCTTCCAGCTTGACCCAACTTTCCTTCGATCATAACCTCCGGGCCGGTCATCTTCTTCTGAGATTCAGTTCACCTGACTTCAGACCTGCCCTGGACTTCTCTACTCCATAAGAGAAAAAAAAAATTAAGTTCCTGCATTGAATTATCCCCCCAACTCTGTGCATCTTTTGACCTTCTGAACAGTTGCAGCCCCAAATTCAATAACATAAACACTTTGGGGATACTGACAAATCAGAGATTATATTTCCATACATTTTATTGCCACCCACATCTGTGAATATAATATTGACCTGGAGTTATCTGTGATAGAGAAGTTATTAATTTTGACAGATATAAGGGAGAAGCTAATATCCTCCTCTTTTACAAACACCTAATATTAATACCAGGGGATGTAAACGGGCGCTCCAAAATGTCTTGGATGTTGGGCAGGGGATGAAATGATATAGAATCAAAATTGTAAGACTGGGGCGGGAGGGGAGGTAGAGAGATTAATATGGGGGAGGATTCGGTGGCATTGATACAAGCACATTCCTTGTGAAGTTTTTGTAACGGGTACCATTTAAAACTTAAGCTTTCTTCCTATTTAACAGCCTGCACTTCTCTTAAAACATCTCTTTGCACATGCAATATAACAGGCTGGCTTAGAACATCTCACCATACTTGAAGAAGAAGAAAAGAGAGAGAGACTGGATTTATATCCTGCCCTTCACTACCCGAAGGCATCTCAGAGCGGCTTACAATCTCCTTTCCCTTCCCCTCCCCACAACAGACACCTTGTGACATAGGTGGGGCTGAGAGAGCTCTTTTGAGAACTGCTCCCAAGAGAACACATCTGAAAGAACTTGTAACTGACCCAAGTTCACACCAGCAGCTGCATGTGAAGGAGTGGGGAATCAAACCCAGTCCTCCCAGGTTAGAGTCCGCACTCCGAACCACTAAACCAAACTGGCTCTTTTCACATGCAGGGAGGTATTAAAGTCTGGAAAGATTCAGGAATGCAGTTGCTTGCAGTCTGTATTTCACACCTTGCTGAGGTTTAAGTCTCTGCTTGGTATCAAGCCTCATGTTGCATTTGTGCACAGGTATAACATGCTTCTTGTAAAGCATGAATGGCGTATCAAAGTAGGGATGTATGAATTTGGGATTACATCCATCCAACTTTGCTACTGGTGAAAAGGGAAAAGGCTGTGCTGGGGATCATGGGATCTGTGTGAACAAAATCAATGTGCAACAGGGAAGGGAAATGGGCTGTAACTAGGTAAGGATCTCCATGTTAATATTCCTAGACAAGCCATAGTTAATACGAACTGTTTGTAATAAACCAAATTCAAACCTTGGCTTCAGATCCTGGTGTGATGAACTGTAAAGTACCCCATGTTCCAATAAACACCATCATAGTCCATTTAATTAAGCTTTGGTGCTGTGTGATGTCCCAACTGATGTATACACAGTTTGGCTTATTCCTGATATTGCCTTGAAATGATGGAATTCAACTTCCATTTAACGTTACCTGGGCCCCGGTCACGCAGGCCAGATGATGCGGGAGGGAGGCATGGCTCTTTGTGCTGACACAATTCGATTCTCCAGAACGTGATCAGACATGATGGCGGTATACCCTGGTTTTGTCAGTCAGCGCATGCGCATAAACAAGGACAGCCGGGGAAAGCCGCATACCAGCGTAATCACACTGAACGGTTCCATGGGCAGTCCGTGGCAAACCATTTGCTAGCACATTCGATGGGCTACTTTTTAACTGTGCAGCTTCGGCGGCTTGCCGGGTGCGCTATGCCTCCCAGATGTTCTGGTGTGACCGCGCCCGGAAACTCCGCCGGACTATCATGGCTTCCGCGCAGCAAATGCTCCATGTGACCAGGCCCTGGAACATTTTCTTGTTGTGGGTAAGCCACTTGGCTACATATTACATATTACACTATGGATGCCCACTAGGTCACTGGTGTGAAATGCAACTTCACGGTGCACCCTAGTCATGAGGTAAAAGATGCAGACACAATAAAGAGTAAGCAAGCTTGATCACTGGATAGTTCTGCTTGCCAGTCACGAGCAGGGAGCTGATCACTCCATGTATGTGAGTGAAATTTAAAAATACATCGTTATCATGATTACAGTGCTTTCTCATATGAGTACACTGCTTTTTGTCAGCTGCCACTTCACAGACTACCTGTCACCACTGCTACCAGCTCAAATTCTTAAAAATGTACATAGCAAAAGAAAAAAAAACCTGTTTGAGATTTTTGAGTTGAGGCTTACTACTTAGGTGTCTCTGTGCACCTTCAGAATCTTCCTGTGAACCCAGTTAACCTTGCTGTTCCTTGTGAACACTTCTTCAGTTGATGCCATTAGTGGTGCAGGTGCAAAAAGCAGGCAATAAAGCTGACATCACTCATTTACAGGATGCATCCAACTGCACAGGTACAAATGGGATTATTTTATTGTGGCCACAAACACACACACACACCAGCTGCACCTTCAAAAGGAACCATTATGAACATCTTGGAGATCTAGTATCATGATAAGAATGCCCTTTATTTATGCAATCTTATTTCTGCCTAACAACGAGACATCAAGGCTGCTCAGAAGAATAGAAGGTTAAAACACAACAAACACAATTTTTGAGTCCAGTGGTGCCTTTAAGACCTACAGAGTTTTATTCAGGGTATGAGTTTTCGTGTGCACACACACTTCCTCAGATACATTGAAGTGGAAGCTCACAGTCCATACATATAGGCTGCCCACCTGGATCACAACAAACACAGTAATTTTGGTTTCTGAAAGGAAATGGCAATTGATGAGGCTGCTGCAGGACCTCTCCCGATTCTTACTGGTGCTTTCACACCAATCACTGCTCTTTAACAGTTACACCATGGCTACGGGGGGGGGAGTAGCTACCTAGCAACCACAGATAGATTGCACCAGATGTTTTCATCCCTAGAGGGCAGGTTTCTTCTTACCCAGGCAGCTGGAGAGTCATCCGTTCCTGGTTCTTCCCAGCAGCAATGCTAACTGATGAATGCACTGGGTTCAGGATGACGTACGATATCAGCTTTACTGGAGTGGAAGCGGGAGGGAATCAAGTGACTTGGTTCCGGTGGTGGACATCAGCGGAACTGCTGTCTAATTTGATGTTGATCTTAACATGATGTGGAGTAAAATCAGAGAATCGTAATGTGTCTTGGTTAACCATAGAACTGGAATTCCACTGGATTAGTTGTATCCTGAAAAGGGAAAAGAAAAAAAAAAGCTAAACAGTTGTAATAATGTATCATCGAAATCTCCAATGTCTCCTCTAGTATTTAATAAAAAATGTAAATGCCCTGTCTAATGAACGAGATAAATTCAGTTTTAAATTGTAGTGTTTCTTTGCCTGTTTTCAAACATCAGGGAAGTTTAAACAAATACCTCCTTCTATTTATCACCTGCTAGATTATAAGCATCTTCGAGATCATAATATCCCTCTTGTTTTGGGTGTAATGTCGTTTTTTTAAAAAAACTTGTACATTATGTTCCTCTCTCTTCCGTGGCACTGTAGATAAAAATAGTGTTGGGGGAAAAAAGGCAGACAGATGTCCCTTTGGTGATTTTTAATAAGCTTTTCATTGCCCTTAAATTCAGATGGTATGAATTCAAGAGTTTATTCCTTTGTTTTTAAAAGGGGAAGAGGTGGAGAAATGATAGGGAACTCAATAGGGATGAAAAGGAACTTGGACAATTTGATCAGCAACTAATTTCCAAGGAATGCTAGCATGCAACGGACGGGTGCAGTCTAATTCAAGCTTCTTGTTGCCTGTAAAAGGAGGGAGGAGGCGAGACCTCAACGAGCTAAGGTGACCTGCCATATCTTAGTAGCCTATCAGGGAGCCCATGAGGTCTGAGAAATCAGAAGTGCAGCCTGATCTTTTCATTTCGTTTCTGTTTCGGGGGGGGGGGCAGAGAGTTTGACATTTGCAGAAAGGGCAACCAAAGTGGTGGTGGTGGAGGAGGAGGAGGAGATTGGATTTATACCCCATCCTTCACTACCTGAAGGAGTCTCAGATCAGCTTACAATCTCCTTTCCCTTCCCCTCTCCACAACAGACACCCTGTGAAGTAGGTGGGGCTGAGAGAGCTCTTTCAAGAACTGCCCTTGAGAGAACAGCTCTGAAAGAATTTATGACTGACTCAAGGTCACACCAGCAGCTGCATGTGGAGGAGTGGGGAATCAAACCGGGTTCTACCAGATTAGACTCTGTGCTTCCTAACCACTACACCAGGGGTGGGCAAACTGCGGCTCGGGAGCCACATGTGGCTCTTTCACACATATTGTGTGGCTCCCAGCAGGGCAGCTGGGGAAGTGAAGGGGAGGCCTGCATTTGATCCCTTCCTCCCTCTCTCCCCTGTCCCTCCTATCTATTTGCTTTCTTTGTTTCTCTCTCTCTTTCTTTCCACCTCTTTCATTCTTTCTTTCCACCTCCCCCTCTTTCTCTCTCTCTTTGAGAAATAAATATCATTATCAATATCTGTTTTTACCTCTTTTGTTTTTATTTTTGGCAGTCTCATTTAATGGTAATAAAAAGCAAATCTGCATATTTTCTAAATAAAAATGTGCGCGTAATATTTGTTCATGTCTTGCGGCTCTCAACCATCTGAAATTTATTCTATGTGGCTCTTACGTTGAGCAAGTTTGCCCACCCCTGCACTACACCAAACTGGCTCTCCAGAAGGAGCAGGAAGTCATGGAGCACAAGTCATTAATCAAGCTGATCCTTAAGCAAAATACCCAAGAGGCCCAAATCTACTGTTAACCATAGAGTTTTGGCTGAATGCTAGAGTGACCCTGGCGACATGATGACACCTGGTGGCCCAGCAAATGATGTTGTGCCCTGGATGGCACCGATGGCTGCATTCCTCCACCCCCTTTGTCTCCTGTTGCCCAGCTGAGCCAGGGTGGGAACGGACAGTGGGAGGTGCCCTGCTGAAGTAGGAGGCCTCATGTGTCAGCTAGGACTCACTTCCAAGTAAGCGTGTGAGGGACTTTAGCTGCACTGAAACTGAGGAACCGCAGCAGAAATCCTTGCCGATGAGACGATAAGCTGACAAAAAGCCTGTAGCTAATAACAAGAACTAGCCAGAAGGTCAAATGAGAAGTCATACCCAGTTGGACATCACCTGTCAGCTGGCTTGGAGAAAAAAGTCCTGTCCCTTTAACAGAGGCTTATTGTGAAGAAATGGGCAGTTGAAGCCTTTCCTGGCATGCAGGTCACTATTAAAGAGACAGGGCATTATATTTTTTTGTCTCCAGGCCAGTTGGAATCCTTAGCCGAAGCACAAATAACCCTGGAACAAAAGGACCAACGGTTTCAGCCAAACAGAATTTGGGAGAGAAAAAAGAAGAAGAGAAGAAGAGATTGGATTCATACCCCGCCCTTCACTACCTGAAGGAGTCTCAGGGGGGCTTACAATCTCCTTTCCCTTCCCCTCCCCACAACAGACACCCTGTGAGGTAGGTGGGGCTGAGAGAGCTTTGAGAGAACTGCCCTTAAGAGAACAGCTCTGACAGAACTATGGTCATCCAGCCAGGTGCAAGTGGAGGAGTGGGGAATCAAACCCAGTTCTCCCAGATTAGAGTCCGCACACTTAACCACTACACCAAACTGGCAAGCAAAGGCAACTGAAGGTTGCATTCTGGTGCATGCTTATTTCAGCGGAAGCCTCACTGAAGATAGGAAGGACCTCTGAGTAAACATACATAAGCTTAGACTGCATGGGTAGAAAGGGGGGAAAGGGTATGATTTAAGCTCCCCCCACATTACCTGAAGTGGAAGACTAAGGGAGCAAGGCTAAATCAGTGGACTCAGAAAGAAGTCCCATCTTATTCAGTGGGGCTTACTTCCAAGAAAATAGGATTATAGCCTAAGCCAAGCAGTGGGCTGCTTCAGCTGTAGCTATTTACTGCACAGAAGAGTTGAGGACTGCCATGTCTCCCCTGGCTACCAGCAGGGGATGGAGGGAAGAGTTGCCAGATCCAGATTGGGAAACTCTTGGAGATTTGCAGATGGAGCCGGTGGGGGGACAGGGACCTCAGTGGGGTACAGTGCTGTAGAGTCCACTCTCCAAAGCATCCATTTTCTCCAGGGGAACTGATCTCGGTAGTCCAGAGATGAGCTGTCTTTCCGGGGGCTCCTCAGGTCCCACCTAGAGGCTGGCATCCCACGAGCTACCTTGTTCTCTTTTACTCTTTTGGGAGTCGGAGCTGATTGGGCCTATGAAGAAGATTTCTGAATATCTGGGTAGGATAGCTCTGTCAAGGCACAGAGAGAGTCTGAACCCGGATCTCTAAGCTCCCAGTCTGGAGACTTTAACCCCCATAGCCAAGCTGGCTGTCTAATGATGTGCTGGTGGTTGTGATTTGTTTTTGGAGGGGGGATTATTTCCAAACTGCAAGTTGTTACAGGCTTGATGTTATTCCTTTGGTAGACAGGGGCTTCAATCCCGAGTTTGAATCCCCACTCTGCCATGGAAGCTTGCTGGGTGAACTCAAGTTAACATACATCCCAGGGTTGTTGTGAGGATAAAATGGAGGGGAGGAGAACTATGTAAGCTGCTTTGAGCTCTCATTGTACCACTTTGGAGTGCTGGCAGGGGATAAATTAAAAATTAAAATTCAAAAGATTTTTAGGTTTTTTTTAGAAACTCGCTGGAGTCGTGAGCATGACGACATCACTTCTGGGTACAACAGAAACCATAGCAACCATTGAGTTTCTGCTGATTCCTAGAGCTACCATTTGTCACTTCCTGGTTGTACCCGGAAGTGATGTTATCATGGTTGCATCACTGCCCTCCACCCATCAAATCCTCCCAAAGCACTTCAAGCAGGTGCCCCTCTGCCTAAAATCAGGGAGCCCTGATCTGACATGAGAAAAATGGCCAGAGTTTGGTGTAGGGTTGCAAGACCCCTGGTGGAGGCTGGGGTCCCCCGCCACCAGGCCTCACTACCCTGCTGCCGATCAACTGGCTGATGGGGAGAACTTGCCCCCCCAAAGAATGTGGCCCAGCCAACTTTGCAACAACATGTCTACATCACTTCCAATATGACCTGGAGATGATGTCATCACATTGGCCATGGTTGGGGTGACACTCTGGTATTTGGGCAAAAACTCTAAGGTAGAAGACCAAGAACAATGAATATATATGATATAAATCTGGAAAGATCCAACTTGAACTATATAGAATTTGACTCTTGTCAGGAAACATAACAAAAGATTTTAACGATTTGACTAAGTGATACTAGCTTTAGTAATTCTACAAAGAAATAGAACTGGAAACAAAGAACTAAGACTGAAAACTTGTTACAGCTATTATACAAATTTAATGGAATTCTCCTATATGTCTTATCCCACACTCTGTACCCTCCCTACCCTTATATTTTCTTGTCCTATAATATGTTAAAATCCAATAATAATAACAAAATATCCTCTATGGTAGGAGCCAATTTTTCCATTGAGTTTTTGCCCAAATACCAGAGCGTTGTCTGACGTCACTGCATAGACATGTCACTGCAGTGTCAGCGGGGCCTCCCTCCCATTACCGGTAAGGCCCTCTCCATCCCCCACTGGTTGCAAGGAGGGACCTGGCAACCCTAGTTTGGTGTACATCACAGCTACTTCTTCGAGAACACTGGTCACCTGAATACGCTGTTGGATGAACAGATGTGAAGCCTACACTGAGTTCATAACATCTGTTTTCAGTCAGGTGAATTGGCTTGAATTCCTGGTCTTTTTGACTTTAAGCACCAGGAGAGCTGTTTTAGGGGGTAAGGCCCATTTTATTTAAAGGATAAAAAGATTTGTAGCCTTCCAAAAACAGTCAATTGTAAAGTATGAGTCCACACCAGCAAGGCAAGAGTATAAATCTGCTTTATTTGAGCTGTAGCATACAAAGCCTTAGTAGGGCATCCATTTTGGAATCAGGCCTCAACTAACTTCACCTTCCTTAAGAGCACACCTAGTCTGCTAGGTGGCAACTAACAGGAACATATATCACGTCTAGGTCCATACTAGGGATGGGCACGAACCAGGTAAATAGTGTTCAGTTCATGGTTTGCGATGTGCTCAGTTTGCGAACCATGGACCATCACAAACTTTTAGCTGCCAAATGACCCAGTTCAGTTCATGAGGTTCGTGACCCAGTAGAATGAATCCTGTGCAAGCTAGAGTCACCAAACCCACAGAAGATCTTCGGCTGACTCTCCTCTACCTGCCCTCCAACTCTGGTGAGGATTGGATTTATAATGTCTGAGTTACAGCGCTCCCCAGGAAAGTGCTTTCTGGGGAAATGAACCCAGTTATTTTCTCAGGAAGCACTTTCCTGGGGGCACCTTCTTTGGGGTCCTGTAACTTGGACACTGTAAATCCAATCCTCACCAAACTTGGAGGGCAGGTAGTGTCAGCCAGAGATTCCCTGTGAGTTTGGTGTCTTTAGCTTGCAC
This sequence comes from Gekko gecko, assembly GCA_029375565.1. Taxonomy (NCBI): domain Eukaryota; kingdom Metazoa; phylum Chordata; class Lepidosauria; order Squamata; family Gekkonidae; genus Gekko; species Gekko gecko. Next base: position 18,807,903 of record JAPDNY010000014.1, read on the forward strand.
AGAATCCATTCTATACACTTCTGAACCTCCTGAACCTGCTCCTGTTGAAATGACAGGTGGTCATTTTGACGGGCGCAGAGTCAGGAGGTTCAGGAGTTTATAGAATGGATCCTGTGCAAGCTAGAGACATCAAAGTCACAAGGGACTTGCTCCTGTACATGCCCTCAAAGTTCCGACCTCCTGTGGCTTTGTAGTTTGGTAAACATTTAGATTGAGCGAAGATAGTTTGTTTGGAAGTATATCAGTCCATGAACCAGCATGAATCTCCACGAACAGCTTGAAAGTTCGTGGAAAGTCCGTGCCAGTTGATCTGCCAGAGACTTTACTTTGCAAACCGCTAACGAGCCAAAATTCATCATGAACTTTGGTTTGTGAGCCAATTCATGCCCATCCCTAATCCATACCATTCTTCATACTATCCTTTCACTGCTTCTCAATTACCATCTTTTCCCCACCTTGAATTCAAAAGTCTTCTTTTTTAGCTGTCCCTTACACAGAAGAAATACCCATATCTCAATAATTTTGTAGCTATTTTCTATACCTTTTCCAGTCCAGTTCTACTGCGTTTGTGTTTCCCACCCCCAGATGGTTACTTAGGGTTACCACCTCCCCCTTGGGAAATAACTGGAGATTTGGTGGTAGAGCTGAGGGGAGGGCAGGATTTTGGGGAAGGGAAGGGACCTCTGTGTGGTATAATGCCAGAGAGTCTACCCTCCAAAGCATCTACTTTCTCCATGGGAACCAATCTCTGTCATCTGGAGATGAGTTGTAATTGCAGGAAATCTCTATCCCCCTACCTGGAGATTTGCAACCTGATGGTTACTTAGAACTGTGCACAGTATACGAGGTGTTGTTCTGTCATGGATATACATAGAAACCAGCATACATTGTGTTCCCATACCCTTTCTGATGTCCACCTGTTTTATTGTCAGCTAGATGACGGGGAAATATTCCGCATATGGTATCATCAGCATTATGATCAGAGAAACAACACCTACAAAATCTATTATTCATTAAGTGTAACCAATATATAATTTAAAACAGTGGGTTTTGTCAAATAATGTTAGGTCAGCATAATTTTCTGCCTATTACTAATATCTATAACATCTTTGCCTTAGTCAGCTCTATTTAAATATGCAATCATTTACCGCTTTTGACTATATTGTGTTCACACTCCCAATTTCCAATATTCAACTACTACAAATTTTATGCTGACATCAATAGCAAACTATTAAAGACAGTATTTCATTATTGGTTTTTCATCCCAAAAGTTATTTACAATTATATACTAAGCGCTAATATTAAAGGAAACCATTTAAATGAGGTGCTATCTGCTTTAACAATATGTCTGTCACAGAATGAGATTGTGTTTAAAGATTTTATCAAGAAATGGTTGTTTGCTGAGGTTATGTTTTGTCCATGAAATATGCATTTCATATCTCTTTCATTTCATTAACATAATTTAATTTGTGCTTTGCATTTTGTGCATAATACATATTTGATTTACAAAACAAATATTTCCATTAGAAAATGAATTTCATGCAGGCAAAAAGCAGAACCAAATGATGTATTGAAGGAAAATAAGAAGAAATGAAATGCATTTTCTCAGTCTATTAAAAAATCTATGGCATTGACGGAAAGTGCACTTAGTGCTACATTTAAAAAATAGCACATATGTCAATGTATTAACAAATAGAATTGGAAATACAAATATTTCCCTATATCAAGCCAAGAATCTCTTTATTTTAATTGAGTTGATTTAAAAGGCCCCCAACTACAATTTAATTTTTATTTCATGATGTGGTGTGGTGGCTGATGGCTGGCACTCAATATGCAAAGAGATTTTACCTTTTTTTTCCCTTTTAAAAAAGTTACCATTCACAAAAGCAACAAATAATGTCATGGTCTCAAAATATGAAATTATTAATTTGCTGATTGCCTTGGGATGTTGGCAGGAGTGGGTAGGAAGAGAGCAGGCTAGAAGGGGGCAGGAGGGGAGAGGGCGAAGGAGCTCAGGAGAGGCAGTTCCGAGAGGGTGACAAGATGACCTTCCCCCCCTGCCCCATGGCAAGAAAAAAAATTACTCTTAATTCAGCCCTTCCTCCCAGGAACTCAGAGCTATAGGTACGGTCTCCCTAGCATTTTATCTTCACAGCCACCCCATCAGATAGAGGGAGGAGGAGGAAGAGGAGGAGGAGGAGGAGGAGGAGGAGGAGGAGGAGGACTTACATATAAGGTCACAGGAGATTTGATTTATACCCCACCCTTCAGTTGGAATCTCAGAGCAGCTTACAAACTCCTTTCCCTTCCCCTCCCCACTATAGACACCCTGTGAGGTAGGCGGGGCTGAGAGAGCTCTTTCCAGAACTGTCCTTGAGAGAACAGCTCTGACAGAACTATGGCTTGCCCAGGGTCATCCAGCAGCTGCAAGTGGAGGAGTGGGGAATCAAACCTGGTTCTCCCAGATTAGAGTCCGCACACTTAACCACTACACCAAAACTGGCTAGGTTGGTTGGGAGCCAATGTGGTTTAGCAGTTAGAGTGCTGGACTCAGATCTGGGATGCTTTGGAGGTTGGGCTCGATGGCATCATACCCCACTGAGACCCCTGTCTTCCCCAGGCTCCATCCCCAAATCTCCAGGCAACCCTGGATCTGGCAACCCTACCCACCCATCCCCTGCCGGTGGCCGAGGCGGACCTGGGAAGCCTAGTTTGAACCTCCTACCATGGAAAAGTCACTGGGTGACCTTGGGCCAGTCACAGACTTTTGGGGTAGCCTACTGTGAAAGGGTCGTGGTGAGGCTAAAATGGGGGAGAGGAGAACAACGACTTACACCGCTTTTGGTCGTCTCCTTTGCAGAGGAAACCGGGGTGTAAATATCAAAAAGAAATCAATTGAGCTGAAAGTATGTGGCTGGACTGATCAAGGAACCTCATGGGAAAGCGGACATTGAGCCCAGGTCTCCTAATCCAGGGATTGAGCCACTACACCAGATACTGGACCTTTCACAATGTTACAAAAGCTGGAGAGGTTAGTAACCCTACGGACTTACTCAGGCTGCTAACAGTGGAATCAGTTCCCTGGGGAGGTGGTGAGCTCCCCGTCACTGGCAGTCTGTAAGCAGCGGCTGGACAAACACTGGTCAGGGGTGCTCTAGGCTGATCCTGCATTGAGCAGGGGGTTGGACTAGATGGCCTGTCTGGCCCTCTTCCAACTCTGTGATCCTAGGATTCTATGAAATGGGGATTTGGGGATGGAGCCTGAGGATGGCAGAGTTCAAGGAAGGGAGAGAGCGCACCTGGTGTGTGATTCCATAAGAGTTCACCCCACCTCTGTAGGCTGGAGAGTAGTTGAAATTCTGGGGGAACTCAAGGCCCCACCTGGAGGATGGCAACCCTAGGCCTTACCCATATTTCTTCTCCCTGGTTAAAAAAAACAAACTAGTGGGGGCACAATTTGGTGCAGGAAAATGTATTCAACTATTTATACTTGGCTTATCTCATCAATGGGTACTCAAAGGAGTGTAGTATCATTCTCCATGCCTCTATTCGATCATCACAACAGTGTAGGCTTGCCAACTCTTGCTGGGAAATACCTGGAGATTTGGAGGTGGAGCCTGGGGAAGGTAAGGTTTGGGAAGGGGAGTAGGCAAATGACAATAGCAGGTGAATGACAATAGCAGGCGTGATTGGATTAGGTGTGATATGCAGAGGGGTAGCAGGTGTGGAGGAATCAGCATTGGTAATGAGACAGGAAACCGAGGTCATAATTCAGTCCAGGTGGATGCATTGTCTTGAGCTTCGTGATCAGTTGCAATTCAGCAGTCTCTCCTTCTAACCTCCCTTTGAAATTCCTTTGTAAGAGAATTGCTACTTTTATGTCAGCAACTGAATGTCCTGGGAGGTTAAAATGTTCCCCCCACTGGTTTTTGAACTTTGTGGTTTCTGGTGTCATACTTATGTCCATTATTTCCCTGTCGAAGGGACTGGCCTGTTTGTTCAGTGTATAGGGTGGAAGGGCATTGCTGACATGTGACAGCATAAATCACATTAGAGGATGAGCGGGAGTAGGAACTAGCTGTATCTGAAGAAGCGAGTGGTGGCTCATTAGACTCTTACCGATTTCGCACAAGAACTGCTCCACCGTTACGCCTCCCTTTGCCCTGTTTCCATTGGTCGATTTCCCACTAGAAGATGCGCGGCCGCATTTTGACCCGCGACTTCGCCCTATTTTCCCCGCGGTTTTGTGATCCTCAAAAAACAGGGTCACGAAACCACGGGGGAAATCGGGCGAAGCAGCGGGTCAAAATGCGGCGACGCATCTTCTAGTGGGAAATCGACCCATGGAAATGGGGCAAAGGGAGGCATGACGGTGGCACAGCTCCTTGTGTGAAATCAGCCTTTTACCCTTTTCTACTTACTCTTTTCTACTGCTGCAGACAGACTAAGGCTGCGGTCACACACACTAAATAACCCATTTTCCATTCATTTTCAGTGCATTTTCCAACTGGATTTTACTGTGTGAACTGGAGAAATCCAGTCGGAAAGTGCATTGAATGTGGATTGAAAGTGGGTTATTTAGCGTGTGTGACCGCAGCCTAACACAGCTACCCATCTTGATCTATTCCGCTTCTGTTACTGACATTTCAACAAACCTGCTGAGTAAACCTTCAGGTCCTTCTTTCCATGCACAATTCCCCATTGTGTGGCCATTCTTCCTCCTAGCTAACCCAAATACCTTTTTTGGGGGGAGGGAAGGGTGTGTGGGTACATTGCTCAGTTACCAACCTCCAGGAGGTGGCTGGAGATCTTCTGGGATTACAGCTGATCTCCAGGCAACAGATACCAATTCTCAAGGAGCAAACGGGCTGCTTTGGAGAGGGCGGACTCTCTGGCAATTCTTCTCTGCTGGGGTCCCTCTTCAGGCTCTCCAGGCATTTCTCCATTTGGAGCTGGAAGCCCTCGTACATCACAACGTCTTTTGTTTCTGCCTGACTTTCTTCTTGCAGTTGGAATGCTACACAATATCTGTGTGGGCTTTGCCCCGTCCTGTTATTGTGAGAGGGTTGTCTGACAGCAGTGAATCGTTCTGTTGCCTGCAGCTTTACCTCAGGTGACGCTCAGTGGGCATTCCGGAACGCTAATGTGTTTTAATGGCTGTAGATGCGTCCTCAGTGGGTGCTAATTGTTAGGAGACGGCCCCTTGAGTGCTCTCGTAGACGCTCGTTCAAGGACCCATCAATGCTTGGAGAAGGTGACTGTCTCCCCCCCACAACTGCAGAGGAGGGGGCCAAGGCTCTCTCTCTGAACGTGTACTCAAAAACACAACAGTCTCACGGCACTGCTCTTGGTTCTATTTGGAATTCAGCTAACTCTGTTTCTGTGAAGAGACAAGCTTTGAGTTTGTCTCTTGGGTCACACGACAGGGTTGCCAACCCAGAGTTGGGAGATTCCTGGAAATCTGAGGGTAGAACCTGGGAAGGAAGGGATCTTGGGAGGGGAGGAACCTTACTGGCATATAAGGTCACAGAGACTTCTCTCCCAAGCGGCCATGTGCTCGAGGGGAACTGATCTCTGTCAGCTGAAGATCAGTTTGGAATTCCGGGAGATCACCAGGCCCCACCTGGAGTTTATACGAAAAAGAAAAATGCCACGGAGAATAACGAAAACTAGTATGCAAAATGTATATGTGTGTGTGTAGATGCATTAACAATACAGTAAAGTCACAACTTTTCAGCATTCAGCATTCCAAATGCACATTGCAATATGTATTTTGAACGCTGATATTGTCTCTGAATGCTGAAAAGTTGTGACTTTATTGTATTGTTAATGTATTTTCATTTACACACACATACACACATATATATGCATTTTGCATACTCGTTTTCGTTATTCTCCGCGGCATTTCTGTTTTTTGTATAATCGTCTTCCGCGGTTCCCTCTGGTCCCACCTGGACTTTGGCAACCCTAGGTTGGACAATGGTATGGATGGTGTTTTGAAATGGAGGAAGAGCTCACCACACCTGGAAAATCCCAGGGTTCAGAAAAGGCAGGGAAGAACACCCCCCACTATTTAAAGCTGAAAAAATAACTTCAGGGAGAGGCGAGGAAGCCCAGTACTTTAGCTTACTTGGAACACTGCCAGGGATCTGATAGCAATACCCTCACTTTTCATGAAAAGTGCTCCAGATAATAACGAAAGGGTAAGTTAACCAGTGTCTCTGCTATATCTGCTGAGTCTAATTAAATAGAGTGCGGACACAGATCTTCGCAGCGGCTAAGCAGGGCTAAGGAGGGAAAGGACAAATGGAAAGCAAGTCAGTGAAGCTGTAACGTTTGTCAGAATCAGGGCTAGCAACCCAGTCCCGTGTATGGGTTTGGCTCCAATGGACAATCTTCGCTGGTGGATGGGATTTCCGTCAGCGCAGCCAGGACTTCCTCACCTCCTTTCTCCCCACCCCACAGCCCAAAATGCTATCTGAAATACTTCTCCTGGGGAACAGGGGACCCCCTTGCCCAGGGGGGAACTGATGGTCCACGGGGTGATGAGGGAATCAGCCATCTCTCCATTCTCTCAGTTTAAGTTTTCTACGGTATCCAATTCAGTGTTTACTCTGCATAGATGGATTTCTTGATCCTAGCCAGGTTTCCAGTTTGGTATATCAGTTAAGTGCGCAGACTCTAATCTGGGAGAACCGGGTTTGCTTCCCACTCCTCCACTTGCAGCTGTTAGATGACCTTGGGCAAGCCATAGTTCTGTTAGAGCTGTTCTCTCAAGGACAGTTCTGGAAAGAGCTGGATGTTTTTAAGTGGAGGCTGGATGATCACCTTTTGAGTATGTTGTAGGGCTGTCTTTCTGCTACGCTCCTGCAGAGTGCAGGGGTTGGACTAGATGACCTGCAAGGTCCTTCCAATTCTAACATTCTATGATTCTATGAGCCCCACTTACCTCACAGGGTGTCTGTTGTGGAGAGGGGAAGGGAAAAGAGTTTGTAAGCTGCTCTGAGACTCTGAGTGAAGGCGGGGTATAAATCCAATCTCCTCCCCTCCTCCTCCTCCTCCTCCTCCTCCTCCACTTCTTCTTCTTCTTCTTCTTCTTCTTCTTCTTCTTCTTCTTCTTCTTCTTCTTCTTCTTCTTCTTCTTCTTCTTCTTCTTCTTCTTCTTCTTCTTCTTCTTCTTCTTTCCCAAACATTTTAGGATGAATTAGCAGGACAGATGCCATTCTTGGTGCAAGTTTCGACTGTTATTTGTGCACAGGATATTAAAACCTCCCCAGTCTCGGCAGCCTTGGGAAGTTTCCAGCCTTTGTGCCTCTTATTTCCCAATTCCCTTGGACCACAGCACTGGCCCTTCTCTATTCAGCAGTCCCAAGTTAAGTATGTAGAACATGGCAGTTAGCATGGGTGGGATCCAGGTAAACACTGCCACGAAGGCCACCAGACAGCTGCCAATGGTGTCTTCCAGGAATACCTGCTTTTAGTACATATTGGGGGGGGGGCTGCGGTGGCTCAGTGGTTAAGACACTGAACTGCAGACTGGAAGGTCGGTAGTTTGGCAATTTGAGACCTGAGTGCCGCATGACAGAGTAAGCTCCCATCTCTGGTCCCTGCTCCTGCCAACCTAGCAGTTCAAAAGCAAGAAATTGCAAGTAGATGAATAGGTACTGCTACAGTGGGAAGGTAACAATGTTCCGTGCACCTTGGTGTCTAGTCATGCTGGCCACATGGTCACAGAAACGTCTTCAGACAGTGCTGGCTCTTCAGCTTGGAAACAGAGATGAGCACTGCCCCCCTAGAGTTTCATTTGACTGGCTTTTGAGCAAGGGAAACCTTTACCCTTACCTTAGTACATATTGGTCTTTGATCCAAATACTGCACCCCAGTCCAGCTCAGCCATGAGTAGGGTTGCCAGCTCAGGTTGGGAAAATTCCCGGAGATTAGGGGGGCGGAGCCCAGGGAGGGACCTCAGCAGGGTGTAATGCCATAGAGTCCACCCTCCAAAGCAGCCATTTTCTCCTGGGGAACTGATCTGTGTAGACTGGAGATCAGTTGAAACTGGGAGATCTCTGGGCCCCACCTGGAGGCTGGCAATCCTATGAGCCAGTTTGCTCTAGCAATTAAGTGTGTGGACTCTGATCTGTGAGAACTGGGTTTGATTCCCCACTCCTCCACTTGCAGCTGCTGGATGACCTTGGGCAAGCCATAGTTCTATCAGAGCTGTTCTCTCAAGGACAGTTCTCAAGAGAGCTCTCTCAGCCCCACCTACCTCACAGGGTGTCTGTTGTGGGGAGGGGAAGGGAAAGGGGTTTGTAAACTGCTCTGAGACGCCAAGTGAAGGGCAGGGTATAAATGCAATCTCCTCCTCCTCCTCCTCTTCCTCCTCCTCCTCCTCCTCTTCTTCTTCTTCCTCTTCTTCTTCTTCTTCTTCTTCTTCTTCCTCTTCTTCCTCTTCTTCTTCTTCTTCTTCTTCTTCTTCTTCTTCTTCTTCTTCTTCTTCTTCTTCTTCTTCTTGTTAACTGTGGCACTGGATGGATTTGCAATTCAGCGTTTCAGCCTCGCATCCGGTGGTAGTTATTTGACTTTTTCTCATCTCAAATTGCCGCGACTCATTTGCTTTGCTGGTCCTCGGTGATTTTTAGTTCACGTTGGGCCACTTTGCTCTTGGCATTGGCCCCTTCTGACTGGCATCTTTTCCCCACTGAGCGAGCGAGCTCTAATAAATTGCCCTGGAAGGGGAGCTTCACTTAGGTCCTCAAAAAAAATATACAACACTCAAGTCATAAACTAAATTATGACTTTTACGCCGGCATAAATCAGGACTAACTTCACGGGTAGAACCTCAGTGGGGCCATGAATCCAGTGTCAGAAAGAGGGGACCGTAAAGCAGTCAAGACGCTGGCACCAGGAGATACCTGCTTCCTGCGGTGTGCATGCAATTACTGCAAATGCGTACGCTGCATGCAGAATCTCTGAGAAACGCCTGGGCCCTTGAGGTGGTTTCCGACTCCAGGTTCCTGCAGCTTCAAAATGACAACAATGGAATGAATCATATACTCCATACGCTGTACATTTTAAGCTTAGCTCTGGATTTGATGGTGAAAGTGCTTCTGTCTTTCACCCACCCTTTCTGTAATATGGGAACGGTAATACTGGCCTTCCTTACAGGGCTGTTGGAAGGAGTTATTTTTTAAATATTTATTAATTTATTTTATATGATTTATATACCGCCCTCCCCGGATGGGCTCAGGACGGTGTAGAACAATTAAAATACTACAATTAAAACAATGGCTGATTTCCCACTACAGCTGCCTCGGGGCTGCACCGCCGTTTGCCCCGATACTATTTGTCAATTTCACACCCGAAGCCGCGGGGCTGCATTTTGACCCGCGGCTTCGCCTGATTTCCCCGCAGTTTCGTAATCCTGTTTTTTGAGGATTACGAAACTGCGGGGAAATCGGGCGAGCCGCGGGTCAAAATGCAGCCCCGCGGCTTCGGGTGTGAAATTGACAAATAGTATCGGGGCAAACGGCGGCGCAACCCCGAGGCAGCTGTAGTGGGAAATCAGCCAATGTTAAAATAATGGCTTGCACAGAATAGTATCATAAAATACCATGTAAAAGCGGAGAGATCAGATGTTAGGTCAAATCCGATGTCTAATCGGATGTCTAATTGGATCCAGGTCATTGGGGATGATTGGCCAAAAAGCTGGGGAGGGGGGAGGAGTCTGCTGCCTCAACCAACTGCCCGGTGGAAGAGCTCCATCTTGCAGGCCCTGCGGAACTGCAATAAGTCCCGCAGGGCCCTGATCTCGTAAGGGAGCTCATTCCATATATCAGGTGCTTTCACACACACTAAATAGTGCACTTTCAAACCACTTTCAATGCACCTTGGAACTGGATTTTACTGTGTGAAGTGGCACCATCTATTTGAAGACGGTCACTGGAGTGGATTGAAACTGCGTTATTTGGCATGTGTGAAAGCACCAACTGTCTGCCTTTCTCCCTGAGACTCAAGGGACGCTGCGTCATCCTTCCATACATCCCTGTGTGCCAATTACACTTGTCAGGCAACCGTCTATTGACTATCCTACCACTTAGAGTGGCTCGTCTGGCATCGACCAGGCTCTGTGGGATGGGCTCCCTGAAGAGATTAAGCCCCCCCCCGGAGATCTTCAGGAGGTGCTGCAGTGCCCCCTCTAAGCTGTGGGGTCTCGTGAGCAGAAATTCTACTTTGTGAGCTCCTGGCATTAAAGTTGTGACCGAGCGATTTGGCTGCTGCATCAGTTAGTTTGCTCTGGAGCCATCCTTCCTGAGCTAAGACAAAAATGTGTGAGCCGGAGGCTAAAAAACTGTGAGCTAGCTCACACAAACTCAGCTTAGAGGGAACACTGGGTGCAAGGCCTGCTGGCTTCCCAAGGCTTTTGTAGGGGTTTGAATGTCAAGCGTCTTTTACAGGGGGAGGGGGGGCCGCTATCTTATTTTTGGTTTTAAATGGAAAATGTTCTCCACTATTATTGTCAGCCTCTTTGAACGAACGAGGAAAGGTGGGCGGTAAATGTTTTAATGAGTAAATAAATAAATCACGCAAGGTCATTTAAATCGACAGGAACGGGCCATCCCTTAAGTGATATTGCTGAGGTCTGGATTGCTGGAATCTGAAAGCGAGCAGAAAAATCCGAAAATGGAACTGAAGCCAAGCATAGGATTAACACAAGGCGTTAAACAGTGCTGGGCTTCACACAGAAGAATCGCACTCATAGCAACGTACGGTACGTGCTAGAAACTGTAGTATGGACCCCAGCCCCTATCCCTTTGCTAAAACAACTTTCTGAAAACCTTCCTACTGTGAACGTTTAGAAAAACCATTTTCCAAAAAATGTTTTGCATCAATATATAGTTTCACTGGACTACAAGGTCTGTAGGGACCAACACCGATGAGAGTGGTCAGAAATCCAGCAGTGGACACAGAGGTGTCTTCTTGCAACTGCACGGCTGACGATTGCATCTTGCTGGAAATCTCCAGAACCACCAACGCTTCATGCATGGCACAACAAGTTATGGGAACAGTTTGTGATGGCAAAAATAAAAAACACAATAGACCGGGCTGAGTCTTCAGCAACATACATATCTAGATTTGAGTCTACTTGGTATCCAATATTTTCTTACTTAACAACGCATGGTATACTCCCATCTAATTCCAATTTCCATGACTGGTTGACACTATGAAATGAGGTTCACTCACTCCCGCAGGTCCAACAATAGTTGGAATTAATGCTGGCAATATGACAAACTATAATCCAACACTCAATAGATTGAAATTTTTTGCATTTCTATGAGGATCTACCTGTTTAAGATTCTAGTGGTTATTTATGTTAGATCATTTCATTAGAGTATACAGGAGTTTCTGACACATGAATATGTTTACACATGATTCTACTTTTGTTATTGTATCCAGGTAGCTGTATGATATGTTAAAATAAATAAAAAGAAGTTAAACTTCTTGGGAAACTTGTCTCAGTCCTACTTGTATAGGGTTGCCTCCTCCCAAATGAGCTTGCTTGGATGTGGATATTGCTTTATGTGACGGGGCATTCTCAGAGGTGGCACCCAACCTGTAGAATGCCCAAACTTCAGCTTTTTAAAGTGGCTTTAGTGGCTAAGAGTGTTGGACTAGGGACTGGGAGCTGGGAGACCCACCTTGCCATGGAAACTTGCTACGTGACCTTGGGCAATCACACATTCTCAGCATGACCTACCTCAGTGGCTTGTTGTGAGGATAAAATGGAGGAGAGGAAAATGATGTAAGCTACTTTGAGTGTGGATGAAGGCAGGGTGTAAATAAAGAAGTTGCATTCCACTGTTGTTGTTTTTAATTATTGGAGCATTTTATGCTGCTAGGCTTTTTACCTGTAGGTATATTTTTAGGCTTTGAGTGTTCTGTGTTAGGCATTCTGGGCGATTCTTGGATGTTTGTCTAATACTTTTGTTTGTGTGTGTGGTTTAATTTGGGAAGTTTCAGTATGGCCTATGATGCATGGGTGTTTTCTGTTGGTTTGGTGTAGCGGTTAAGTGTGCAGACTCTAATCTGGGAGAACTGGGTTTGATTCCCCACTCCTCCACTCGCAGCTGCTGGATGACTTTGAGCAAGCCATAGTTCTGTCAGAGGTATTCTTAAAAAGAGCAGTTTCTGCCAGAATTCTCTCAGCCCCACCTACCTCACAGGGTGTCTGTTGTGGGGAGAGGAAGGAAAAGGAGTTTGTAAGCCGCTCTGAGACTCTGAGTGAAGGGCAGGGTATAAAGCCAATCTCTTCTTCCCTTCTTCTTCTTCTGCTTTCACTGTGCAAGTCACTTGAAAGTCACTCCACTGCACACATCAAGGTTATTCCACCAACTATGAACCTTCTGCCATCCTCCCCCCACAACAGTCTACAAGCTCAATTTCCCCCTCATTTTTTAATATTTTTATCATTTTGACAAGTGACATGAGCCCAGCAATATGAGACTATCGCTAGCCTCAGATTGCTGAATCAAAAAATTATTAAAATGACCAGGAGAAAGTTTAAAAGGAGCTGCACAAGATTTAGTTCCCTGCTGGTATTGACTTGAAAGGGGCATTGGGGAGGAAGCAAATGGCAGCATCCTCAGTACAAAAAAGAAAAGATTTCAGTGCTGCATGCAAACAAAATAAAGGGGGGGATCATCAGTGCAGAATGAAATTGACATGAGAGAGACACTGGGCTGGGAAGTCTAAAGCTTTGAAAACATTTCCCCTTTAACAGTTTAATGAACCAATGGGGGGGGGGGCATTTTGGCAGTCTCTGGAAGCCTAACATTAAAATGGCAGCTAAGCCACATGGACCTTCTGCAAACCTCTGAACTGGGATCGATCCACTTGGAGGACAGCATGCAATCTGCACAGAACAGGCTCTAAAAAACTGCTAAGATCACAACCAGGGTGCAGGGTGCAAAAGTGGTAGAGTTGCAGCTGACTTTGCACAGGAACATGTGCATACATGCACACACGTTGCCAGTGATCACAGCTTGCAGTGCCAGTGGCAGTAGGCAGTGGGTACTTCTGTGCATTCTGTACACTCAACACGCCTCCCCCATATTATGAGATCACATGAATCTTTCCCATTTTTCACAATGGCCAATAACACAGCAAAGAATCCCCTGTGCGCCGCAATAAAGAAGACGAGTCTTTGCAGCTGCTTGTCAGTTTCAAAAGAAGCCTGGTCAGTTTCAACATTGGCTTTTCTCTCTCTGCCTGGGTTCCTTTCTGTTCCCCTTCATTCAATTTACTAATGCTAAAATGCATGTGCAAAACCTGAACCGTGAGGGTTTAAATGGAAGGTGCTTGCTGGACACTACTGTGCAGCTGCAATAGGACAACTGCATAAATTTTTAAAAAGACCTTGGATGCCACCCCCTACACATCACAAGTGACATTCCACCACAATTTAGAAAAGGGCATTTTTTTAAAATAGCAGCTGCAGAATAAATACACCAGAAGAAAAAGAATGGTGCGTAAGGCGGGTACAGAATCTGAAGTCAAGAATACTGCTCTGAAAATCTGCAGTAAGGTGTGCGTGCATGGTGGGCCTATAATTTTATGAGTGGAGGCTTTATGTATTTATTTTTATTAAATTTATAGACTGCCCTACCCCTAAACACATGCAGTTCAGGCTAGTGAACAACATAACAATAAAAATATCCATAGATGATAAAAAAATTAAATAATGCATAGATTAAAACATTCTCAGATGGTGTTTACTTTGGCTGAGTTCAGACTGGCAATTTGCCCCAGCAGAGCCCCATTTCAGCGACGCTTTAAAACCGCATTAAAGGGTGTGTTCACACAGGCACATCTGCCTGGCGTTCCCCACCCGTAGGCAACCCGGGCTGTTCCGCTTTCTTCCTGCATTTAATAGATACCTCATAAAAGTGGTAGCAAATCCCCGAAGAGTGCCTGTGTCCCGCGTTTGTCTGCCTCCTGGAAGTATGAATGCTCCGCCGATAAGCTGGGAGCAATCCACGTTGGGCAGAAGGCAGCAGCGGTATGATGGGCCATGCTCTGCTCTACTGCCCAATGCGGTCCTTCCCCAATCGGCAAAATGCGCTTATGCGCACCTACACCCATACACCCACAGCCAAATTAATGGGGAAATATCGCATACAGCGTGCCTCCGGGGCAGCAGTCTGAACGCTCCAGGGCACCTCCCCCCGGTATGCCCCAGCAGCAGCCCAGGCTGTGTGAATGGGAAACCCCGAAACAGTTTGTTCCGGGGCTTTTTTGCTGCAACTGGCTCTCAGAGCAAACTGCCAGTCTGAACTCAGCCGTAGAATTGCGTCTCACAAGCCTATCTGGGGATCAGCTGGAAACCAAGCCCTGTGAGGAAAGGCTGAGGGACTTGGGAATGCTTAGTCTGAGGCTGAGGGGGGACACGGTTGCTCTCTTGAAGTATCTGCAGGGCTGCCACCTAGAGGAGGGCAGGGAGCTGTTCCTGTTGGCAGCGGAGGAGAGGACTCGCAATCATGGGTTTAAATAAGGGCCGGAAGGTACCAGCTGGATATTAGCAGGGCTATTTTTGGGCAGGAACGCACAGGAACGGAGTGGCGAGCTTCCCCTCAGTGGTAGTCTTGAAGCAGCGGCTGGACAAACCTTTTTCAGGGATACTCTAAGGTGAGGCTGCATTGAGCAGGGGGCTGGACTAGATGGCCTCTATGGCCCCTTCCAACTCTGTAATTCTGTGATTCTATTCAAAAAGGGGGGGGTTAAAAAGAAGAAGAAGAAGAGTTTGGATTTATACCCCACCCTTCACTGCCCAAAGGCGTCTCAGAGCGGCTTAAAAACTCCTTTCCCTTCCCCTCCCCACAACAGACACCCTGTGAGGTAGGCGGGGCTGAGAGAACTTCTGACAGAAACTGCTCTTTTCAGGAACAGCTGTGCCAGAGCTTGTGACTGACCCAAGGTCACATCAGCAGGTGCGAGTGGAGGAGTGGGGAATCGAACCCGGTCCTCCCAGATAAGAGTCCACGCACTTAACCACTACACCAAACTGGCTCTCCAGCATATTAAGGACACTTTCCTGGAAGGACAATTTCCCTCCAGAGCACTGCTAAGCAGGTCTTCTTAGAAGCAAGCCCCCTGTTAATCGATGGAGCTTACTCCCAGGATTTTTTTTTTTTTAAGGATCATCGTAACCTAAGGTTCCATCCAGGAACATGGCAAGCTGTTTTTTAAAAAAATGACCATTGAAAAGTTCATGACAGTTGAAAAGAATTCCCAGTGAACTATTTATGAAGTCTCTTGCCCCGGGTTTCAGAGTTAAATGTTGCTGAAGTTCTCTCAGCTTTCCTAACCGGGCAGCTGCGTCGGGCAGGGTCCCACTAAAACCGATGGACTCATGTCGGAAGGGGGCGGGATGACCTGAATATTTTGCTACAACTAACTTGGGAAATTATTGCTCTTTATTTGGCTGGTCTCTTTGGCCTGGGGGGGAGTGATGAACATCAACCCGCATTCCTCCAGGGATATGTTGCTTTCAGTGGCGCACGGCCATCGGCTTGAGGCAAACCCAAGTTTCCAGTGCAGTGTCCCGAAGGGTTTATCTTGTGCCAGAAGGAAGAGAACTGCAGACCAGGTCAAAAATGACTGCCCTTCGTCAACCTTGAAAAGATAATGATTCCATCGTTATTTTGGCTTGATATTTTTTTTTTACATCGAACCGATGCATTCAAAAAAGAGATTGCATGTGCCTGCCTTTAAGATGGTATTGAAATGTCAGAGATGGTCTCAAATTATTTTGAATGAGGATGGTGGGGGGGGGGAAGGAAAATCTGTCTAGAGCATTTCAAGGGAAAGGGGGAAAGCTCTCCTCCCCCTCCCCCCCACAAAGCAATGATCTAAGGAAAAACTCCAGTAGCTGTGCTGTAAGGTATAAAAATAAACTCTTGTCTCCTTTAACTTTTGCATCTACTGACAAGTGCCTGTATTAGCATTAAATGAAAATGCAGATGAAAGGCAATGCCTTTTTATTTAGCACCTACCTGAAACATATTAAAATTTGTGTCAGCGAAATGCGGCTGTGCACAGGCATTTTTCGAAAATGTATAATAAGAGGAAGTGGAACGTTATTTACCCACTCTGGGGTCACCATCAAAAGCAGACCTTCTCGGAGGTAACGAGCATGGAATACCCTTGCTTTAGGTAGCTGTTAATGATTAAAGCCCTGATCGAAAGAAAGTAAATGAATCAATTTGGGGCATGAGGGCAAGACTAGCCCAAGTAGAGTTGCCAGTTCTGACTTGGGAGATTCCTGAAAATTCCTGAAAATTTGGAGGTGGAGCTTGTGGACGTTGGGGTTCAGGGAGGGACCTCAGCAGGGATGTGATGGAGTCCGCCCCCCAAAGCAGCCATTTTCTCTGGGAGAACTGCTCTCTGTAGTCTAAAGAACAGTTGTAATTCTAAGAGCTCTCCAGCTTGGAAACCCTGGACCCCAGGGTGCTCTTGGCCATCGGTGCCCTTGGCCATCTGCCAGCCCTTGGCCATCTGCCAGCCAGGACACGCCTCCCCCGACCTGGGTGCACGCCCCCCTGACCTGCCCCCCCCGACCTGGGTGCAGAGAGAGCAGCTGTACCCAGAGTCAAGCCTCCACTCCCTGATCCAGGCATACGCAGGTGGAAGAGGAGACGCTGCTGCACTGTGAACCGGTTGGGTGGGGGACTCTGCAAGTGCAGAGACGGAAACTGCTTCCTCTTCTTCATTCAAAGAGAATGAAGAGGAGTTCAAGGGGAGATGTGAAGCCGTAGAAGCCCGTCTCTTTAAGAGAACCAGCATGGTGTGGTGGTGAAGAGCAGCGAACTCTAATCTGGAGAACTGGGTTTGATTCCCCACTCCTCCTCCACATGAAGCCTGGTGGATGACCTTGAGCCAGTCACAGTTCTCTTAGAGCTCTCTCAGCCCCACCTACCTCACAGGGTGTCTGTTGTGGGGAGAGAAAGGGAAGGTGATTGTAAGCCGCTCTGAGACTCCTCCAGGTAGTAAAGAGCAAGGTATAAATCCAATCTCCTCCTCCTCCTCTTCCTATTCCTCTTCTTCTTCTCCTTGCCATTTTGTCCAGGCATCCCTACTGAACTAACCCCCCCGCCCCCGCAGCTTGCCTGTCTTTAGCCTTTTCCCTTCCAAGTTCTTTTCTCTTTAGTCAGGCTCCACTACTGAAAATGTAAGCAAAGTGCTTGGAGAGAGAAGCGGGGGGGGTGGCGGTGAACATTTTAGAACCCTTTCCCCACATACCCTTTTTGCTGTTCAAAACAGACATCCCGTCCTCTGTTTCTATATGACTGGAACCTGATCCATGTTTAAATTACTGTTACATTAAAGCCTTTAATTGCCCACCCGGGACCAAGTTTTCAAGCAAGTGGAATAAGAGAAGCAGGTGGAAGGTGATGAAGACTTTTCTGTGCATTAATGCTTTAGAGTTATGGGACTCCTCCACTCTCGAAGCCTTTTTGTCATTCCGAAGTTCGGCTGTTAAGACGCCTGCCCATCAGCCAATCTCCCGTTTGGTGTGTTTCATCGCTAACATGATTTTAAAGCTCTGTGCTACGTATCGCTTCTAAATGAAGCACATGAGTATTGTGGAATAGAAAATAGAAATGTGCTGATACAGGGGACTTGGCTTGTTTGTTAGCCAGGGATATTGGAAAAAATCCATCTCTTCTATCCGGACAATCTCATCATATTAAAAGTTATGGATTTCTTGCTTAAGCATTCCACATGACGGGAGAGACTGTAAGGATTTGGCTTGTGATTATCGAAAGAGAGGGCTAACAAAACTTGTAAAAAAAGAAGACAGGGAAATTTAACATCTCTTTAACATTTCTACCTTCATGCGAGAGTCCACTCCTGAAATGTTATTTAATTATGCTGATGGATTGGTACGGGGCCATCCCAAGTTTTTTTCTTTCGGTTTCGTAAGCAAATGAAGACTTTGGTACCCTCCCTCCATTCAACAGAGAGACAACGGAGAAGTCTAGAATGAATATTTTACTTAATGAGTATTATATAGGCAGGCTCTCCAAAGCCCTCCATGTCAACAGATCCAGCAATTCAAGAAGCTACTTAACATTAACCCCTTTACATGGGTACAAGGGGTTCCTCTCGCCATCTTGGCGATGAATTTGTCAAAATCTGGCGCCCTCATTTTGCCTGGTGGTCACATTCGGCCCTAGATCCATTTAGGAAGTTCCTACTGTCTGCTTACTTAGGCAGCCAACTGTGCAATATTATATGTCCATGATGCTGAACCTGAAAGAACAACTCTAGCTTTATAACACGTGCAAATGTTGCTTTAAAAGATAATCAAGGCAGACCTTGGAGTTGAATGCCCCTGTGCTACACGCTTGAAACTGTTCTTGATTTCAGTACACCAGGATCCTCCCTTCCTGTCCCATCCAATCCCTCCTGAGAGCCAGTTTGGTGTAGTGGTTAGAAGCACGAACTCTAACCTGGGAGAACTGGGTTTGATTCCCCACTCCTCCACATGCAGCTGCTGGTGTGACCTTGGGTCAGTCATAAGTTCTCTCAGAGCTGTTCTCTCAAGGGCAGTTCTCGGGAGAGCTCTCTCAGCCCCACCTACCTCACAGGGTGTCTGGTGTGGGGAGGGGAAGGGAAAGGAGTTTGTAAGCCGCTCTGAGACTCCTTCAGGTAGTGAAGGGCGGGATATAAATCCAATTTCCTCCTCCTCCTCCTCTTCTTCCTCTTCTTCCTTGCAATATATATATTTTCTGTGAATCCTTTGGCTTGTAAGTGACTTGGACCACAGACTGTCTTCTTGACATGATAATTACAGTTGTCCCTTTTGAAAGAAAATAGAAGCTATGTGAATAGAGTGCTTGGGATTTTTCCCTCTCCCTTTTTAAATGGACTATTTTTTATTTTAAAGGACCATGGTAGACAAGGTATGAGAGATATCTGAAGAGCCTGCCATGAAAAGAAACCACTGCAATGCAGCTGGGGAAGGAGGCTTGAAACCTTTCCACCCAGGGTGTCTTTCTGATCACTCTTCCCCCAAACTGCTTTTCCACATGTGGGGGAAAGATGCAAACGCAATACAGATGACTTTGATTGGAGAAACCGCCTCTTTTTCTATTATCGGCCCAATAAACTCCCAAGCAGTGTTGAGGTGAGGGAGATGGCTCCCATGTCCTCTGGAGTTTACCCAGTTTGCCAGACTATCATTAATTGTAATCCTCAAATAGTGAACTCTCTGGATTAAAATGGGAATTGGTGAGTAGCTGGAGTGAACTGTATGAAACACAAGGTTAGTTAGGTTTGTATCCCTCCAAGAAGTCCAGGGTGGGGTGGGGTGTAGTGGTTAAGTGTGCGGACTCTAATCTGGGAGAACCGGGTTTGATTCCCCACTCCTCCACTTGCAACTGGCTGGATGACCTCGGGCAAGCCATAGCTCTGGCACAGCTGTTCTTGAAAAAAGAGCAGTTTCTGTCAAGAGCTCTCTCAGCCCCACCTACCTCACAGGGTGTCTGTTGTGGGGAGGGGAAGGGAAAGGAGTTTGTAAGCCGCTCTGAGACACCTTTGGGTAGTGAAGGGCGGGGTATAAATCCAATCTCCTCCTCCTCCTCCTCCTCCTCCTCCTCCTCCTCCTCCTCCTCTTCTTCTTCTTCTTCTTCTTCTTCTTCTTCTTCTTCTTCTTCTTCTTCTTCTTCTTCTTCTTCTTCTTCTTCTTCTTCTTCTTCTTCTTCTTCTTCTTCTTCTTCTTCTTCTTCTTCTCCTTACAGTAAACCTGGGAAGTAGCATTAGCTGAGAGGGAGTGAATGGCCCAAGGTTACAGCTGCCAACCTCCAGGTGGGGACTGGAGACCTCCCACTATTACAGTTGCTCTCCAAAGATCAGTTCCCCTGGAGGAAGTGGCTGCTTTGGTGGGGGGACTCTGTGGCACGGTACGCCACTGAGGCCCCTCGCTTCCCCAAGCCCCGCCCTCCCCAAGCTCCACCCCTAAAATCTCCAGGCATTTCCCCACCCAGAGCTGACAACCCTACCCAAGGCAAGCCAGTTAATCTTAAACCAGAGTGAAGATCTGAACCCCGGTCATCTCACTTCTAGTCCCACAATCTAATTTTGGAGCCTTGCAGTGTTCCCTCTAGGCTGAGTGTGAGCTAGCTCACAGTTTTTGAGCCTCCAGCTCACATGTTTTTGTCTTCGCTCAGGAAGGATGGCTCCAGAGCAAACTAATTTATGCAGTGGCCAAATTGCCCACTCACAGCTTTAATGCTGGTAGCTCACAAAGTAGAATTTTTGCTCACAAGACTCCACAGTTTGGAGGGAACATTGCTTTGGAGCCCCCCAGGCAGTGTTCCCTCTAAGCTGAGTTAGTGTGAGCTAGCTCAAAGTATTTTATCCTCCAGCTCACACACTTTTGTCTTAGCTCAGGCTCCAGAGCAACGCTCCCTCTATCCAAATCGCTCGCTCACAACTTTAATGCAATTAGGTCACAAAGTATAATTTTTGCTCACAAGACACCACAGCTTAGAGGGAACATTGGAGCCAAGCTAGTTCTACCCGACACACGGTGCCATGTGTTAAAAACCAACAAAAACAAATCAACTGATTTCATAAAAGCAAGCAAGCAATTTGACACAAGGAAACGATTATTCAAATTTCCATATTAGTCTGCTCATTCCGTGATTAAAAGATTCACCATTAATGTCATGTCTGACAATATTTGGAAATATATGCTAGATTAACTGAATGTAAAATCAATGCTTAATTTCTAAAAATGGGAAGACAATCGGGCTGTTACAGCCCCTACCTTGAAAGCTCTTCTTCTGAATTCAAAATGTATGGGAGCTGGTGATGGTTACTCATTTGCCACGAAAAGGCACTCTGCAGATGATCGAAAGCATTTTGGTACATCGTATACTGAAGATACTGAAGCTGAAGCTCAAATACTTTGGTCACCAAATGAGAAGGGAGCCCTCACTGGAGAAGACCCTGATGCTGGGAAAGACTGAAGGTAAAAGAAAGGCAAAGGATGGGACGGGTAGACAGTGTTATCAAGGCAACAAACATGAAATTAAGCAAACTCCAGAGGATGGCAGAAAACAGGAGGACCTGCCGTGATGTGGTCCATGGGGTTGCGAAGAGTCGGACTCGACTGTGCGACTAAAAAACATACTTCAGAACGAACACAAGGGAGACGTAAAGAATCGGGCCCTCTCAGAGATACACCCAGGCCGCTTCCTGCATTTCGTACCCTTAGCCATATCCAGAAATAACAACACATGAAAACAAAATAAAGCACCTAAGAAAGACTAGCCTAGACTACCCTGATCTCATAATCTCAGAAGCTAAGCATGGTCGGCCCTGGTTAATATCTGGATGGGAGACCACCAAGGAAGTCCAGGATTGCAATGCAGAGGCAGGCAAGGGCAAATCCACTTCTGAAATGTCTCTTGCCTTGAAAAACCCAGTGGTAGTGCTAGGAAGAGCCATCAAGTCATAGTCAATTTATGGTGAGTCTGCAGGGTTTTTCAAGGCAAGAGATGTTTAGAGGTGGTTTGCCCTTGTCAGTTCTGTATAGCAACCCTGGACTTCCTTGGTGGTCTCCCATTCAAGGAACACCCTGCTTAACTTCCGTGATCTGGGCCATCCTGGTTAGGGCATTGAAAACAAAACACTATTGGGTTTGCCATAAGTCAGCTATGATTTGACAGCACTCTGCACAGAGAGAGAGAGAGAGTTTGGTGTAGCGGTTAGGAGCACAGACTCTAATCTGGGAGAACCCGGTTTGATTCCCCACTCCTACACATGCAGCTGCTGGCGTGACTTTGGGTCAGTTACAAGTTCTTTCAGAGCTGTCCTTGAAAGAGCTCTCTCAGCTCCACCTACTTCACAGGGTGTCTGTTGTATAGAGGGGCGTAGGGCTGCCAGGTCCCCGGTTATAGTGGGAGATCTCCTGGCAGCAGCCCCCCACCTGGTAGGGAGGTGGGGGGGCATGTACCCAAACCCACCATCACTCCACGGAGTTTTCAGTGAATCCTAGCACATTGTGTTGATGCAATAATGCTGCTTCCTGATTCTCCCCCCCCCCCATGACATCCCACCATTGGAGTAATGGCTGCCCTCCAGTGACCCCGCGATGCCTCCAGTGACACCCTCCAGTGATCCCCCCAGTTGCCATCATCTGGCTGGCAACTCTACACTGGGGGCAAAGAGGGAGAAAAGAAAGGAATCCCAGTTTTGTATCTGTACAGCTGTGATGCTGTGTGAACGCTTTACATCTGTAAAACCTCCAGTTATAAAGTGGCTAAGATTTTGAACATTTTAACAAGCTGGTTTATGGGTATCCCAGCTTTACCTAATGATCCTTGGGTTGTGTGTATGCGGGTGTGCCGAGATTTATAGTCCTAACACTGTAAAAAACTTCAGAATGGTTTGACCCTGTAAACACAAAATTCATGCATCTCACCCTGGGACAAATGCATTCTTTTAAAAAACAGCCTATGGGCAACCTTGGACTGATGTTAGTTTATTGTCACTGCTTGATAACGTTTAATGGAAAAGATACAAGAGTGCCAAAGAATTTTAATTATTTTTGTGATAAAGTTATATGTTCGGCCTTGGAAAAAGTGAAGATAATGCCGGGATTCATTATTATTCCCACTGTGTTTAAACAGACGACGCAGAATGCAAACAAAAGCAGATGAAATTTGAAAAGTATTATCAATATTGCAGATAGCAGATGCCCTTTCCAATCAGAACAAGAATATCTTCTATAGCAACTTTATGGTTGAGTAGGTTTATTCATTTCTATTAGAAGGTTGTACGTTTCTAAAATATGTAGATGATATCTAAGAAACCAACCAACCAGTAGGGTCATTTTGCTTGTTTTCCTAAATTTATTATTTTCACTTCCGCCGGCTGGATCTGAGGTGCGTTAGCATGGGAGTGAAATCTTGTTGTGTTAGAAGACTGCCTTGCATATTTGACCTTTCAGGATTTCCATCGTGGTTGTGGGAAGGAAACGGAAAGGTGTTTTACTACCCTCTGGTTACAATGCCTGCAGTTAAGATGGTAAGTGCGTTTTCTCCCTGTGGGTTGACAAAAGTTGAAACCAAGATATTGCTGTCAACAGTGAAGCATGTTAGCTGTTGCACTTCCGTATCAGGCTAAAAGTGAGAAGGAAAAACCTCGTAACTTTTTAAATATATATATATAGCTACGTGATCAAGATATGATAAGCCTTTAAATAGTTCCAACTTTTATTGCTAAATTTATCCCAAATAAACAAGGGTTGGGAAAAGGCCCCTTGAATCTGCTATGCCTTGTCTTGCCATCAAACAACAGAGAGAGAGAGAGAGAGAGGGAGGGAGGGAGGGAGGGAGGGAGGGAGAGGTGGATATTGAAAAGTTTAGAACTAGTTTGTCTAGTGGCAACTACAAAGGGCTGCTGTTTTTACAGGTGTGCCCTGTTGTAAAATTTGGAATATTGTTTTGTTTTCCATGCCTATGGCTCCTTCCCTGAGTCAGAGGCACATCTCATATAATAAAGAGATAACATTCTCTCCTTCTGGATTGATTTTGTGGTAGAGTGTCGAGTCCCTATAAAGGATGTGGAATTTTTTCAGAGTGCTTTCAAAGAATTTCTCAGCATTTATGGTTGTGTCGTGCAGTCTAGAGGCGTTTGGCTTCTTAGCAGACTCCAAGAATAAAATGTACTCCATAAATGTCAAGGGTTTTTTTTTGGGGGGGGGGGGTTTAAAGATAGTAAAATCTTGAGTTCTAAAGAGTTCTAGCGCGGAGTCATGCTTTTCTCGGCCAACAGGAAATGGCCAGAGCTCATTTTGTGTCATGTCATATTGAGTTTTGATAACTTAGGAGAAGATAGGACCACTGGAACAAGACTAGTCTTGCTGATCAGCTGTGAAGTACAGTCAGGACAATCTGTTAATCTATGTCATTGCGTGTCAGGGATAGGTATACATGCCACAAAGCAAGGAACGAAAGTACATGAGAAAAACTTTATTAAATATAAAGTGTAATTTAGACGTACTCTAGGATTGCCAGCTCTGGGATGGGAAATACCTGGGGATTTTGGGGGCGGAGCCTGAGGAAGGCGGGGTTTGGGAAGGGGAGGGACTTCAACGGAGGTATAATGTCATAGAGTCCACCTTCCAAAATGGCCATTTTCTCCAAGTGAATGGATCCCTGTCACATGGAGGTCAGTTGTAATCCCGGGAGATTTCCAAGCACTGCCTGGAGGCTGGCAACCCTAAATGTACTCAGAGCTGCTGCATTTCACAGTGTGTGTCTGTAAATGCTGTCTAGTCACTTCCGATTGATGGTGACCCTATGAATCAATGACTCCCAAAATGTCCTATCATTAAGAAGCTTGCTCTCAGGTCTTTGAAATGGAGGGCCGTGGCTTCCTAGATCGAGCCCATCCATCTCATGTTGGGTTTTCCACTCTTCCTGCTGCCTTCAGCTTTTCCTCACACTATTGTTTTTTCCAGCGAGACTCGTCTTCTCACAAGGCGACCAAAGTCCGCTAGCCTCAGTGTAGCCATTTTAGTTCCTGGGGAGAGTTCAGGCTTGGTTTGCTCTAGCGCCCACTGATTTGATTAAGCTGGCCCAAACGAGCACTGAAAACCATGACTGTGTTGCCATAGATGTGTGCGCATTTTGGTGTTCTGTGGTGGGTGCTTAGTGGGAATAGCCTGGGGTGAGTAAGATGGTCTTACGTGTAATAAAGTTACAGAGATCAGTTCCCTTGGAGGAGAAGGCTGCTCTGTGAGGTGGACTTTATGGCTTTAAACCCCGCTAAGGCCCACCCAGACTCCACCCTTCTTTGACTCCACCCCAAAATCCTCCAAAGGAAGTTTAGAAAACTAGTAAGGGGCCAAAAGCTAAAGACATCAATAGATACAGACAAAAGTACACATGTAAATTTCAAAAACATATAAAAACCTTGTAGGGGCCCAAATAAAGCCTCATAAAACAATCAAAGTGACAAACACAAAAAGGACCATATATGACCTGACGCGTTTTGGCCCATAAGAGCCCTCTTCAGAGGTCAAAGAATACAGAATACAACATATAACAAAACCCTTGTTGCCCTTGTAAGACAGTAAACAATTGATATAGAACCAAAAAATGGAATCTTCCAATCTGGAATTGAATGACACACACAAACACACAGATTTGTTTGTGGGGCTACAAATGTATCTGGTCTTGAGTCAGAAGCAATTACATATATTGGAGATAGTAATAGTCAGGACGTTTTTTGTAGAAAAAGCCCAGCAGGAACTCATTAGCATATTAGGCCACACCCCTGACAGCACAGCTCATTAGCATGTTAGGCCACATCCCCATGTTACCAGGAGTGTGGTCATCCAGCCACACTCACCTTTTGCTTCTTATTCTGTTTACCTTGTTTGTTGTCAAAACCCAGGGCTTTTTTTGTAGTAGGAACTCCTTTGCACATTAGGCCACATTCCCATAATGTAGCCAATCCTAATGAGTTTCTGCTGTTGGGTGTGGCCTGTTATGCTAATGAGTTCCTGCTGGGCGTGGCCAACTCAGGAGCCAGCCGGAATTCCGTTCCTGTGCGTTCCTGCCCAAAAATAACCCTGGTAATAGTGCCGATATGTACCTTCCAGTTTAGGTCCTACCGGTACAAGTAAAATCGCCTTCTCAGGGCCAAGGTAACATCGATATGTAACAGTCCAGAGGTGGCAGTCCTAGGACACAGCATGGCAGCAGTAACAGAAAAATCCCTAATTCATGATATAAAACATTTTCATTTGCAGAAGAGAGTGCTAAATGAGCAGAACTTTGTGGGCCAAGGGAAGGACTTGTCAGATGTGTTTTGTTCATTTTGACAGCCAACTTGCACAAGTCGCTGGAGGTACGCGATCATACTTCCCGTATCTTTAAATTTCTACAAAGCACCACTGTGGGAGCTCATGAATTAGATAAGGACCACGTGTTGGGTGAGGGTGGATCTAACCCTTTTCATTGCACTGTGTTCCCAATGGAAATCAACTTCTCAGAACTGTTGTTTGCCTTCATAAGGAAGGGAAAACATACCTCTGTGTTCCCTCATGATTGCTGTTTCTGTGGGCCCAATCCGAGTCCAACCGCCTATTCCCGCCTATACGTGAGATCCATAATCTAAGTGTCTAGGCAGAGCAATCAGATTGACAGACTCAATATCGTATACCATTTCTTTATTGTCTGATCAGTGAAAATATCCAAACAATGTGGTGAATATTTGTGGAAAGAAATGCCTGCCAACACAGCTCCGCTGATTTAATGCATTCTTTGGTGGCGTCTAAAATACCCATTAAAAGCAAAAATCCTTGTTATGTATCTCTCCAGGAATACATAATGGAAGCCGGTTGCAGTCCTATATAGTGCAATGATCTTTTGCTTGATTTTGTGTTTCTTTAACCATCAAAATTCTTAGAAGATTTGGACACATTTTTTCTTGTGGAGTGTCAAACTGAACTTCATTATTTGGTGAGCCACCTGCTACTAGTTAGTGATTGTAGTAAGGAAGGTTTGAGCAGTCTAAATCGAAATTTAACATTTAGTTTCTTTCCCCCCCAATCCCAAACAGATTGTAAAATCAGGTTGGCATCTTCAAAAGCCTTGCAGATTGGAAAAACGTTACAAAAATGTGCTTTGTTTTAAATAGGATTTTGATAGAAAACAGCCCTAATAATTAAGCATCATATATATATATCAGAGATCTGCAACCTTTTCCTGTTAAAGAGCCAAAAAGAAAATTCCAAGCAAAAGACTGACAAACAAGCAGTATAAAAGAGTTTATCTGCATAACTGAAATTTAAATTGTATAATTTAACAATGCTGGTAATTGGCATGTAGATTATTAATCCATCAAGTTTCTGCAGCCCAAACACTGGTGACTACAAGCCGTTTATTAGGAAGTGGAACACATGAAGTTTCACAAGAACAAATAAATATCTATAGGATTGTGTGTGACTGTTTTAAAGCCCTGGCATAAATCCACACACAGCAAATTATCACCTCAATAATTTATCTTTATTTTCTGCAAAAATCCTTTTAGTACCTTAAAAATCTTTTCCTACCATTCCCTTCTCATACTGGTTATTTTAACATCTCACCCCTCCATTACACCTTAACTTAACATTTTCATCTCATTTTATATTTTTGAAGAAACAACTTTGGTTTGAGAGCCAGTTTGGTGTAGTGGTTAGGAGTGCGGACTCTAACCTGGAAGCACCGTGTTTGATTCCCCACTCCTCCATGTGCAGCTACTGGTGTAACCTTGGGTCAGTCACAGTTCTCTCAGACCTGTTCTCTCAAGAGCAGTTGTCAAAAGAGCTCTCTCAGCCCCACCTACCTCACAGGGTGTCCATTGTGGGGAGGGGAAGGGAAAGGAGATTGTAAGCCGCTCTGAGACTCTTTCAGGCAGTGAAAGGTGGGGTAGAAATCCAATCTCCTCCTCCTTCTCCTCTTCTTCCTCTTCTTCTTCCTCTTCTTCTTCCTCTTCTTCTACTTCTTCTTCTTCCTCTTCTTCTTCTTCTTCTTCTTCTTCTTCTTCTTCTTCTTCTTCTTCTTCTTCTTCTTCTTCTTCTTCATTGAGTCACATTTGGCTCTCAAACCATAAGTTTCAGATTCCTGGTCTGCATATTATGCTGAATGTTGCTTTCCCTGTTCTATTAAGTGTCATGGGAAGATTCTCAGGGAATATACCTGTAGTTGCTGTAGATTTTCCGGGTTGTGTGGCTGGGTTGTGTGACCTCTGAGGATGCCAGTCACGGCTACTGGTGAAACGTCAGGTCCTACAATGCCAAGACCACAGCCACATAACCCGGAAAATCTACAGCAACTAATGAACTCCGGCCGTGGAAGCCTTCGACAACATAATATACCTGTACCTTAAGGACTGGCAACTTGTGCCCTTTGAACCAAACATGGCCCTGATCCTCAGTCAGCATGATAGTCGAGAGATAAGAGGCTGACGTGGAGAGTGCAGAAGCCATGGAACTTCCCATCGGGCTACTTGGAAAGACGGTCTGTCATTTTCCCAGCTTGCCTCAGAGTTTGTCTTCTGATAAAGATCGTTACTGACCATGGCTGTGTATACTGGTTAGTTATGCCTAGGAATGCCGGCTTCCAGGTGGGAACTGGGGAATCCCTTGGAATTACAGCCTGTCTCCAGATTGCAGAGATCAGTTCCCCTGGAGAAAACGGATGCTTTGGAGGGTGGACTCTATGGCATTGCACCCCACTGAGGTCCCTGTCGTCCCCAGTCTCCATCCCCAAATCTCCAGGAGCTGGCAATCCTACCCCGCATTGGTGGCTGGGGGGACCTGGCAACCCGAATTACATTGGTAGCATGTTACTGATTAACTGGGTTTGATAGATTGCTGGTAGTAGTAACAAATGTCCAAGTATCAGTGCTTCTCAATGGTGTGAGTGTCTTTGGCTGTGTATGTGAGACCACTGTATATCTTGCAGGTCTAATTTCTGCATTGTCGAGCTTTCATACATCTCCCTATAATGCAAGACTCCTGCTGAGATGCAACCTACAATTTCACCCTTGGCAGTGAAAGTGTTGTCCAGACCAAATGCCCCAGACGAAACATAATCCGTTTAAAATCCCGGCATAAGATTGATTAAAATGAAAACCAGCATTGTAGGTTCTTTTCCCTCGCAAAGTACATCCACAGGTTTCTTACCCTTGCCTTGTGATTATATAATAGATTTTAAGTCCCCGATATCTGCAAATCTACATCGAAATATGTTCTATAGCTGTAGGAAACGGCTCTGAATTGTTAACCTTCTCTCCAGGTACTGAAGGCGACACACTGCGAGATTAGACGTATATTTTCTTGGAGATATGCCACCCATAGAGGAGTCCATATTTACATCTTTTGTTGATATTTTTTATAGATTAAGAGTCTCTTTACTCGGGTGATAATTCTGCTAAGTACTGTAATTTGCCGCCTCTAATATTTGTCTTGGAGTCCTAGTTTGCAAAATATATTTGAAACCACTTTATAAAAGTCGCATAATTGCTTCTTTGTGGAGCGGGTCTAATGAGTAGTTTCTTTATCCAGCCTTTATCCTGTTAACCTTAGAGGTGAGTGGCTGCTCGCTGGAGTAGTTGGGGAATGTCTTAGCGCTGTTGAGCCATTTAATTTCAGGACTAATTTCAGAGCAGTGACATAGAATTGGCCACGAACGAGAGCCGGCAGTTATTTCCGAGGGGGTTTCAGCCAGGGCCCGGCGCAGGGCTAAAATGAAGCTGAAAGAAATGCACATGTGGATGGTTTTCTTTCTTTTTCTTTTTAATGTAGCATTGATCCAAGTTTATGTCTAAGGACTACAGGATCAAATGGATGCGCTGCAAAGGTTCTTGCTATATAACAGGCATTGTGAACACACAGACCAAGTGAGACTCGTTGGCCCATCGATAGGTCTTCCAAGGCCCAGGTTGGGATGGAGGCTCTCTCACTCTGAGCTCCTATTTCCCACCACCACTCCAAGGGGCAGTGGGTGGAAAAATTTAAAAACAGTATTAGAAATGTTACCTAATAGTGAGAAATAGAAAAGGGAAATATTGAAAATGAAGATTTGAATATTGAATAAGAATTGAATGTAAGAGAACATTGATAGAAATATTAATGGGGGTGGAGCATCGCTGGAAGCCAGGGGAGGGGGAGATAGAAAATTGTAGAAAAGGATATGTTAAGAATTGGTTATCAATTATGGAACATATTATTATATCCTGTTAATAAAATTTCTTTTTAAAAAAAAATTAAAAACTCACTGACATCGCAATGATGAGGTCAATTCTGGGGGAAACCGAGAAGTGATGGTAGTAGCTCTAGGAATCACTGGAAACACTACGGAATTCTGGCAATTCCTTGAGCTACCACTGGCGCATCCAGGTTTTCCCTGGAATCAGAGAATCATAGAGTTGGAAGGGACCTCCAGGGCCATCTAGTCCAACCCCCTGCACAATGCAGGAAATTCACAAATACCTCTCCCCCCATACCCCCAGTGGCCCCTGTTCCATGACCAGAAGATGACAAAAGACCTCCAAGATCTCCAGCCAAACTGGCCTAGAGAAATTTGCTTCCCGACCCCAAAGTGGCAATCAGCATTTCCCTGGGTGTGTAAGAAAGGGCCACGAGAACTAAGCTCTGAGGCAACCCTTCCTGCCCTCCCTCTCACGACCTGCCTAAGTTCACAGAACCGGCATCGCTGTCAGATGGCCACTTCTAGACTCTACTTAAAAATCTGCTGAAAAACCACCAAAGAAGGAGAGCCCGCCACCTCCCGAGGAAGCCTGTTCCACTGAGGAAGTGCTCTAACTGCCAGGAAGTGCTTCCTAACGTTTAGCTGGAAACTCTTTTGATTTAATTTCAACCTGTTGGTTCTGGTCCAACCTTCTGGGGCAACAGAAAACAACTCCGCCCCATCCTCTCTATGACAGCCCTGCAAGTACTTCATGTCATCTTGCTCACAACTCCCACCATGTCCCTGCATCCGGCCCTCCCACTGAGCTGAGGGTTGTCTACTCTTATTACCAGTGGGGCTCTGCAGTGTCAGGGCAGAGAAAGGTATTTCCAAGATCCTGCCATTTCAAAACTTAAAAAAAAAAAAATCTCCAATGTTTGGATTGCAGCTGATAAAATCTTCAGCACCTCAGTTAGTGCAGGAACCCTAAGAGGCAACTCAACAGGTTTGCCAACAGATGGGCAATCCCACCCTGGTTCCAAGAAAAGAGCAGTAGCCAAGGTGGTCCTCATCCGTCCCTGCCTGCATACTGGAATTGTGCTGGGAGATGCTGCCCATCAAGGCGGATCCCCTACACCTGTCAGTGTGGAAGTACCTGAGAAGTCTCAACTGGAGATGCCAGGGACAGAACCTGGGACTTCCTGGTTTATTTATTTAATTTAGGGATTAAATTGGATTTGCTAGGCCGCCCTTCCCCGCAAGCAGGGCTCAGGGCGGCTTACGACAGAGTAAAATACAATAAGAGATTTGAATTAAAAAACAACATTAAAATTACCTAAAAGCAACCAATAAACAAGACAATCAACATTCTGAGGTGGTGGGAGGAAACTATTCAGCTTCCCAGCCTCCTGGAGGGAAGGAGTACGAGGGATGGGGGGAATATGTGAGAGTGCCAGGCATCATACTGTCCCGTTGCTGTCCTCAACCACGCCTGGCAGAACATCTCTGCCTTGCATGCCCTGGGAAAGGTCGTAACTCCTGCAGGTCATGGATATGTTCTGGCAGAGAGTTCTACCAGGCCAGGGCCGGGTCAGAAAAAGCCCTGGCCCTGGTTGAGGACAGCCAGATCTCTATTGGTTGTGCTGTGCTACTGAGACATGGCTCCACCACAATAGTTTTTCGTCCAATCATTATCTTTCCATAACTGCATATGAAACTGCTTTATACAGAACCGGGCTAGCGATCCCTGCACTCGGTGACTGGCAACAGCTCTTCAGCATCTCCCGCACAGGAAGGTCATTTTTCAGCATCTGCTACCCAAGATCCTTTCAATGCAGATGCCAGGGATTGGACCTGGGACCTTCTGCATGCCCAGCGAGAACTCTGGCCACCGAACCACAGCTTCTGCCTACATAGATGGGAAGCCTTGTACATAAGAAGGCTTGCTATATCTCCTTTCCCCTGACTCTCCTTCCTTGTTTTGTCGACTCTGTGCAAGTCCACTTGGTATTGGTCCCCTGCTGTGTTTCTTTGCAGTCTCCGTTGCCTTGCGCACAAGAACATAAGAACATAAGAACATAAGAGAAGCCAATGTTGAATCAGGCCAATGGCCCATCTAGTCCAACACTCTGTCACACAATGGCTAAAGATACCACGTGCTATCAGGAGGTCCAGCACTGGGGCCAGGACACTAGAAGCCCTCCCACTGCTGCCCCCTCCAGCACCAAGAATAGAGTGCATCACCTGCCCCATCTATACCCTGTGGCTAATAGCCACTGATGGACTTCTGCTCCATAGGTTTATCTAATTCCCTCTTGAAACTGTCCATGCTTGGAAGGAAGGAAGTGAGTGCTGCCTGGGACCTCCAATCCGTCTGAGACACAGGCATGAAATCCTTCCTGTTGGTACCCTTTTCATCACTTGTCCTTGCTTCTGTAGCTTCTAGTGTGGTGTAGAGAAGAAATCGGTAAGCCGGACTAAGGTGAGGGAGATCCAGGTGTGAGGCCCCAATTTAAAAGGAATATCTCCCCAACCTTTTGGCTGTACCCCCAATTTTGAACATATCCTACGGGAGGACATTCAATTTTTGTTTCCATTTTTGCTGGAGCAGCGCGCATGCTGTATCACAAATCTTTGGTGCTGCATCAAAAATTGTAAGCAATTTGCCATTTATCGGGAGCTGCTTCACAGGAAACATGAAAGCCAAGTACCCGTCAGCAGTGTTCCCTCTAAGCTGTGGAGTCTTGTGAGCAAAAAGTCTACTTTGTGAGCTACTGGCATTAAAGTTGTGAGCGAGCGACTCGGCTACTGCATAAATTAGTTTGCCTCTGGAGCCGTCCTTCCTGAGCGAAGGCAAAAATGTGTGAGCCGGAGGCTAAAAAACTGTGAGCTAGCTCACACTAACTCAGCTTAGAGGGAGCACTGCCCCATCAGTTACACAAAGCTGATTGTATAGTTGTCTGGGTTATGGCCTAAATGTGTTTAAACGGCAGCCACATTTTAGTTGATGGTATGATTTATTCGCTTTGTCAATACCCTGCATTTCTCCCCATTTCTTCTCAGTGCAGATTCTGCTGTTTCCCTCTCCTTCCTTTTATCATCACGACAGGTTTGTGGGGTAGGTGACCCAGTGATTGTGTTGCCAGGTCGACTTACCCTGCTGGCGGGGGGTGGGAGGGAGCTTTCCAGGACTGGGGTGGGTGGGGCGACATCGCTGACATGATAACATCACACAGAAGTGATGTCATCACGCTGGGGACGTCGAACGGTGAAGCTCTAGCATTTGTGGCAAAACTCTATAGGCTGAAGCCCTGAAAATCGAGGGAACCTCCTCCTGGACCAGGGGCCCGGCAACACTTCCCAGTGAGCTTCCATGGCAGAATGGGGATTTATTTATTTATTTGTTTGTTTTGATTTGTATCCCGCCCTCCCCGAAGGCTCAGGGCGGCTAACAGTAGGGCATAAATGCCAATTTAAACAACATAAAAGTATCAACAAATAAAATCATAAAATCATACAATACAGCATCAACAACAACATATAAAACCAAGATGATGGTGGTGTGATGGCACAGGGTTATCGAGGTGGAATATCGAAGGTGGAATAGCGGCGGTGGTGGCTCCTACTCAAAAGCCTGGCGGAAGAGCTCCGTCTTGCAGGCCCTGCGGAACTCCTCCGGGAGCTCCTTCCACCAGGTAGGAGCCGCCACCGAAAAAGCCCTGGCTCTTGTGGCAGCCAGTCTCACATCTCTGGGGCCTGGAATTTCCAGGAGATGTCAGCCCCCAGACTGAAGTGCCCTTGGGGGAACATGTAGGGAAAGGCGGTCCCTCAGGTAAGCTGGACCCTGGCCATAAAGGGGTTTAAAGGTGATCACCAGCACTTTGAAGTGAATCCGGTACGCTATTGGCAGCCAGTGCAGTGCTTTCAGCACAGGCTGAATATGATCCCTCCTAGAGAGACCCATCAGCAGCCTGGCTGCAGCATTCTGCACTAGCTGCAGCTTCCGGATTTGCGACAAAGGCAGCCCTAAGTAGAGAGCGTTACAGTAGTCTAACCTTGAGGTGACCGTCACATGGATCACCATGGCCAGGTCATCGCGGCCAAGGAAGGGGGCCAACTGCCATGCCTGCTTCAAATAGAAAAAGGCCGACCTGGCAGAGGCTGCTACCTGGGCCTCCATCATTAGAGAGGAGTCCAGGAGCACTCCCAAACTCCTAACCTCCGACGCTGGCACCAAAGGTACCCCGTCGAAGGTCAGGAGAGGGAGCCCCAGCCCCGAACCAATCCGACTCAGGCCCAGGACCTCCATCTTTGCTGGGTTTAGTTTCAGCCGGCTCAGTCTGAGCCACCCAGCCACGGGTTTCCCAGATCATAATATGACACTCCCACCATGACACTACACTGGCTCTATCATCACGCCCAGTAGATCTCAATATTTTTTCTTCCATAGGCTCCATCGGGCGATGCAAGGTTTCTGTCATTAGGCGTCTGAATTGTCATGCTTCTGTAATGTCATACGGCAGTGGAATTGTAATGTATCCATCTCTGACCACCTGCGAGGCGAGGTCCCCATGCGGTCAGGCGAAGCGCCCGAGCTTCACTGCCAGAGACAATGGCCAAGCGGATCCTAGTCTGAGCCACTCAGAGGGCTAGGCTCCCGGCCGTAAGCCTATAGAACTCTCAGCCACCTTTTAGAGCCTATCACGAGTGTGGGGTGTGTTTGGGTGTGGGGTTATTTGCACATATAAACCAGCCTACGAGCCAGGAAGTTTGTCTTGTTCTGCACTGGCAATAAAGTATGAGAGCTGAAATCACTAGTAAGTCTCAGGACTTTTCAGGAATGGTCACTGCGAAGATGTGTTTTTGCCAAGTGCTTCGCTCACAATGCCGTGAATTCTGCAGTTTGGAAACAATGCGAGATAAGTTCATTCACCTCGGGTGTTTTGCATAACTGGGGATAGCAGCAGAGTTTACATTTTATTATCAATGAATTTGTCCCCCAAGAGTTCGGTCACAGGCAAAGGGAATCTGTGGCATTTCCCCCTCCGCCAGGTCTCTTCCACACTCCCACCTGAAATCTGAATCGACACTCCTGCTTTAAAGCTTCCTGGTGCTACTGGGGTTATTCTGCAGGAATTCCCCCCCCCAAAAAAAGCAGCTGAGATCTGTAAGCTCTGCTGCTCCTGCAGATGTTACCCTGCTACGAGCTGCTGCAAGGAAGTTATCTGAGTAATGTTTCCCTGTGTCCGTTATGGAAATATCTTAAATTCTCTGTTTGTGTAATGTTTTTATTCCATGTGTTCTGTTGAGCCTAAAACAATTTCCCCTCGCACGTTGGCCGCAGAGCCTCCTCTGCATTTCTAAAGAACCTTGACTCCGGTCTTCTAACTTTTAGCCTGTTGTGTGTATTTTTAAATCTGGATGAACGAGCAATCCAGGATGAGAAATGCATTAGCAAAACTGATTTCTCTTGTTGCTTGTTCAAAAGGCTGCTCTGTACGGCACAAATGATTCATAAGTGTCCATTGTTCAGAGTTCAGGATAAAGAGTTCAGAATCAAAGCTTCGCTTGAATGTGCGCTGGTTGTTCCATTGCTTTCAGTGAGACCATTCTCAGTCTCTCCGTATATATAGGCAATGTGAAGAAGGGGGGGGGAGAAAAAGAAAACTACAAATGATATTCCAAGTTGTTTAAGCAAAAGCTGCAGTTAATTCACCAGCTTCTTGTAGGTAGCTCAGGTTTCTCGTAAAGCTGCACACAGAAGTGGGGTAGCACACATTTAGCCAAATATAACAGAGCAAAATGGTGGTGGGGACACCCCCACTACTTTCCCCTTTGATGGACCCTATTTTCATTGTCAGCCATGCTTTTGAAAACGCATTCAGAAATAAGAAGCGGCGCGATTCTGCAAAGATATATTGTATTGGGACCAAGTGCTGTTTAACATTCATAAATTATCTGGAGTCTGGGTTCAGCCTTGAGGTAGCTAAGTTTGTGGATGATACTAAATTAGTCAGGATGGTAAAATCTAAACCGCTGCAAAGAATTCCAGAAGGATTTCTCCAAACTGGGCAAACCGCCAGCAAAGTGGAAACTGAGCTTCACTGTAAGTAAGTGTAAAGTGGTACAAAAGATTTTCACAGATGTTCTTAGAATCAAACTAGATTAAATATAGGTGTGTGTAACCTCACCCCTTTTGAAATTTACCGCTTTTCACTTTGCAGGAGAAGCCACTGCTCATTGTCTTTAAGCGTTTCTTACTATTATAACAACAATTGTAATCTTGGTTAACCCCCTCCTCCAATTTAGCAGTGCTGTAGCCTGTAAAGTAAAGAGGTATAATTAAGCCCCTTCCCCAAGAACTGATAATATGTGATTCCTAAATAACTTACCTGGCTGCAAAGAGAACAGGATGCAGTTAATTAGGCTGGGGAAAAAATGCTGAATATATGGTGAACAGGGTTTATTTCAGAATAAACATGTCCATGGGACTAAGAATTGCTAGATTTTTATGAGGAATGTGATGCCATATTAATTTTGGAACCCCAGGTTCAATTCTGGTTCTGATCTTGATAGAATTACCTTCCAGGAACTCAAAACACCCCTTGTATGGATTGGGCCAGGCTGAGTGCAGATCTTTGGCTGTTTATTCAGAAGAGACAAAAGAAAGCAGTTTTTCATAGAATGCATAATCTGTAGAATAGAATGCATTCTGTAATTGGGACATCTGCAACGGTAGATGAGATCTTTTGCCTTCAAGCCGTGCTTTGTGGGCTTCCAATGATCCCCAGTTTGACTGACCACTGTAGGATATAGGGTAAAAGGCCTATTGCCCTAAAGTTCTGCTTGTGGACTCCCAAGAACCATCTGCTTGACTGGCTGCTGCAGGACACCGGATAGAACAGTTCTGTTCCCTTCAAGTTCTGTTTTGTGGGCTTCCAAGAATTATCTCTCTGACCATCCACTGTAGGAAGCAGGACAATGACAAAACCTGAATCTGATTCAACAGGATTTTTATGCTATGTTTTTTAGACTGGATGGTGTTTGCCTTTGTAAAATGGCCAATGTTCTACTCTATATTGAATACTGGAAAAGTAGTCATGCAAACCTGTTGTAGCAAGTAAACAAATAAATAAAATCCCAGGGCAAATGAAAGAGGTATGCAGGTGTGACCCAGTCTTACACATATTTACTTGGAACAGAGGTACACTGAGTTCAACGAGAAGGTCTCCCAACAGAATGTGTGTCAGACTGCAGCCTTATAGTCACGTTGAGTTTTGGGTTTTGCTTACGAAAGTTTGCAAAACACTGTCGGCTTTTGAGATGCTCCAGGGTTTCTCTGTGGCTGTGGCTATCAAATCATGCATTGATAAAAAAAACTGTCCTGTCGTTTTTAGAGATTTCCCGCCCCCATAAAACGTTAGGGGTGGAAGCCGCCAGCAAAAATGCACAGAGGATGTTCCATCGTTGCGTCCATTGATCCAAATGTTTATCAGCCAAGTGAACTCTGCCTCGCGTTGCTTCTTGTTTTGCTTTTGTAGCTCCAAGCCATTGTGACTGTAGAACAACACTGTGTGTGGGGGGGTGCGCGTGTGTGCACATGTTTTGTTCTTGGCATCTTGCATCATGGCTGAGCGTAGTGAATGGGCTCTCTCAAACATTTTTTTTTTATCAATGGAGCACAACAAGATAGTGCAATCATCCTTTCAATTATCTTCTTCATCTCAAGTGTCAGCAGCTAAGTGCTGGCATAGTATTCTTTGAACATTTCTGATATTGTTACTTGCTATCTATCTTATCTCTTTCTTTTCTTTTTCTTTTTCTTTTTCTTTTTTCTTTTGCTGTAATTTTATGAGCATTGGGCAAAGATGAGCATAGTTCAGGTTTTACCCTTATTATCCTCAGAGACAAACTTGTCTTGATTTGCTCAATAGATTCATTTTGTCCTACCTCCCCCATGTTTGAGCACTTACTGAATGATTGAGGGTGGGGGCTAAAGGAGCATGAATATTTCCACTAAATTAAGGGGGGGCTGTGAATTTTGCCACAAATGTGCTTGACAGTCTAACAGTGTGTTTGGAGGTGTTGCTCAGACAGGCCCCTCTATTCCATTGCGCCCTGACTCACTGTTGCTAAACTTGCGGGATGATCCCCAAATCCCTCAAGTTAAGAAAGATTTGGTTTCTATATTATGCGCCACTGCGAGGTCTGCAATCACCTCCTCCTGGAAATCTCCCTCACCCCCAATTCTTAAGACTTGGTACAGGAACATACGGGATTACCTCACAATGGAAAAGATACTGATACAAACTTCTAATAAAGACCCTTCCTCTTCCTCTCTTGATTATTATAATTTTTGGTACCCTGCTTTAAATTTTATTGCTCAAAACAATGACCATTTTGATCAGAACTATGTTATAGATGTTTTATTACGTTAATTGATGACTTGATTATTTACTATGAGCTCACATGTTTATGACAGTTTATTGTCACTGGTTGGTCTTTGTATCTGATGTTAAACTTTCAATACAAATCTTTAAAGGAGACAGGAGCCAATCACCCAGCCTATTCACTTCATGTTGAACAGCTGCAAATGTCTGCCGAGTAGATCTGCACCGGATTTTCACAAAACTGCCCAAAGACGCCACTACTTCAAATAGATCGGCAGCCATCGGAGTCACTAGGGACTACTCAGGCAAACTCTAAAGGGTAGGATTTTATTAAAACATGGCATTTATTTATGTCTGTTTAAACAATTACCTGCTGACTGCAGTACTAATGCCCTAAGGAGAGAGAGCCAGCGTGGTGTAGTGGTTGTGCTGGACTAGTATCTGGGAGACCCATGGAGAAAGACGGGGTACAAATGAAGTAAGCAAATAAATGAAAATGATAAGGACAGGGATGTGGGGGAGTACTCAATCAGTCTGTCAGAGGACATCCATGCATTGAAAAGCCAGTTCCGCTGTATTGCATGTTTAAGAATACAGGGAAGCAAGCTGCTGAACAGGTACAAACAGGCTGACAAACAGACAGATCAGTTGCCAAAAGATCAACACCCTGTTCACAATGAGCAAACAAGACGTGAGCCGAACTGGAAGGTTTTCTAGCATCCCTGTATCAAATCCTGTGACACTTTCCAAAAAATGGACCAAGTGAAAACTGGTATTCACTCTCTCTGCCTTTCGTAGCCTAGCACTTCGGGTTCCAGCACTGGCCTTCAACCGCTCCCATATGAAGATGATCTGTGGTCTATCTGGCAATCACTTGCCTTGGGCCCTTTCTGCGCTCTCCTTTTAATCCATGTTCACAGTGGTGTCCTCCAAGCAATTCTGCACTAAAATCGAATTCAACCTTCTTTTTAATCCAGATCCCCCCCCCATTCTGCACTAAAATCAAGTTCAACCTTCTTTTTATTCCAGGTTTTTCCTCCATTCTGCATTACATCACCTTCTTTCAGTGGTCAGCCCGGTTTCAGCCTGCTGTTGCCCCGGGTTATTTGGATGCTGTTTTGCCATGGACTTCAATTGCCTTGACTTGAACATCCGGAGTGGAAGGCAAATGCGGAAAGGACCTTGGTGAACATGGCAGCCGAGGGTGGGAGAAGGGTCTGTTTTCTATATGTTCCCATCTGGGTCAGGGAGATCAGGGTCAATCTTATCCCTGCTCCCTACCACACAGATATGAGTTATGGGAAGCATTCCAGCATGCAGATAGAGAACGAGTGGCACAGTGAGCAAAGTTCTATTCCTTCTTCTCACTTGCTGCACTGGTTGTCTATCAGCCGGGAGAACATTCCAAAATGTGCTCCTCAACCTACAATCTGAAGTGGTTCAGTCTATTCTTCCACCTTGATTCTCTGCCACCCAGGGTTGGCCCGTCATTGACAAATTTTAGACAATCGCCTAAGGAGCCGGCTCAACGAGGGCGCCACTTCAGCCTGCCTGCTGCCCTGCCTTCCCCTCCCTTCCCTCACCTCGTGCCCTGAGTCTCTTTCACTGTGGAACGCTGAAGTATACCTTACATGAGGGAAGAACACGCAGGCTGACATCAGCAACCGTGCACGCCAGCATGCTCCCCTCCTGACCCAATGAACCTGTGAGTGCGCTTCCTTAACTGTCGAAGGGGGTGGGAAAGTGGAAATGAAAACCGTCGCAAGGACAAGTGACCGCCTGGGGAGGTTGCTCACCTCCCAACATCTCATGTGTGCCTCTCTGGCGTGAGGGGCAGGGCGAGATGGAGGGAAGGTGGACGTGGTGAAGGCTGTGTTCCTGCCAGTGGAGGAGGCAGGTGGGTACTGTGAGGGTGCTCCCTGTCAGACCCACTTATTTCCCCTGCCAGATGACAGAATGCACATGCGTGGATTGAGAGAACTGGTAACTGGTCTTCCACCACCATGGAGCCCGGGTGGGTGAGTGAGTCAGCTGGGATTGGCCAGGCGCAGGAGTCGCCTGCTCTGTTATTAGGTGGTGGCAGCAGATCTCAGCAGAGAGCAGCCCCCCTCGCTGCCCAGCCCAGCCTGCAATTTCTTTTGCAGTATTGCACACAGGGCCAGCACCGGGGGGGGGCATGCCACAAGGTAGCCTTGCCTGGAGGGGAGCACCACAAGGTAGCCTCACCTA
Organism: Gekko gecko; assembly: GCA_029375565.1. Classification (NCBI taxonomy): domain Eukaryota; kingdom Metazoa; phylum Chordata; class Lepidosauria; order Squamata; family Gekkonidae; genus Gekko; species Gekko gecko. The sequence continues at coordinate 18,848,278 of JAPDNY010000014.1, forward strand.
GTGTGTAAAAAAACCTGGGGCCAGCCCTGCTGCCACCTCATTCTCCTGTGTGTGTGTGAATCAGGCTAACTGTCATCTAAATCTATAATTTGAGTAATCTGAATCTATTTGTATGAACTTGGGTGCTAGTTGCATTCTTCGCATCAACGCCTCCTTACTATGCCCATACCTGGTACACTCTGCCCAGTCTTTGTCCGTTCGCAAGACTTTGTTGTGCTGTGGAATACATGAACACATGAAGCTACCTTATCCTGAAGCAGACCCTTCATCCATCAAAGTCAGCATTGTCTACTCTGACCGGCAGCGGTTCTCCAGGGTCTCAGGCTGAGGTGTTTTCACACAACCTACCACCTGGTCCTTTCAACTGGAGATACCATGGATTGAACTTGGGACCTTCTTCATGCCAAGCAGATGCCCTGCCAGTGAGCCACAGCCCCTCCCAAATGAGTCACCCGAGGTGGTTCAGAAGTAACATAATTGTTTGTCTTCCTCAAAGTATGTAAAGCTCAATCAAATGTCTTTTCACGCTCACACAATTCCAGCTCTCCTCCTCCCAAAGTCATACAATTGTTTTGGTGATTTAAGTTTTAAATTCACTCCACTACAGAGAAAAGGGAAGGCTGCTTGAACAACCTGGGGAGGAAACGTGCCAGAAAGCAATTTCTAAAGGAAATATCAAGGAACTGAACTGATTGGTGTGAAAATTCATTTCTCTCCCTCCTCTCTTCATCCCCAAATGTCTTACAGATGTACACTCTGTGGTTAGTTCCCATAGGAATCTTTCTGTGGGGTTCCAGAAACAGTAAGCTTGGAAACCAAAATTATTCTCAAACAAATCATCCTGCTTTGGGTGGGCAGTGGTGGTTTACATGGTGTTAAGGAGAAGAGAATTTAAAACAACTCCTTACCTTGGAAGTGGGGGGGGGGTGGAGAGGGAGAGAGAACCCTGTTCGCTCACAGACCATTTCTGCAGTAGTGAAATCCCCTGCATAGACGCTTTTAAAACTGCATGTTATATGAAATTTTCTGCAGTAGATTTTTCTTCACCAGGCGCAAACCCAAAGTTTTCCCCTTTTTACCCCGTGTTTTCAGAACTTGCTAAAAATGGGGATTCTGAAAATGCAGCATAAGAAGGAGAAAACTTCAGGTTTGCACCCAGTGAGGAAAAATCTGCTGCGGAAAATTTCATTACTGTGGAAATGGCCTCCGTTGTTGAGGTTTGGATCTGTTGTACCTGGCTGGAAGACTTACAGTGCCTCTTCTGGGAAAAATTACACCCTTCTAAGTCCTCTGAAATCAATGAATTTTGAACAGTGTACCTTCTGCTTCAGATGGCACCGTTTGGTTACAATAGCCAGTGGTCCCTGACACTTCCTGTCAGTTCATTTATGGCTGCAGGTTGCAGACAAAAGGGATGCACAGGTCAGACTTAGATAGATGAGACTGCTCCAAATTACTCATATGTTGGGAGTGGAGCTAAGAGCCACCCTGACCAATTCGACCATACGAGATGCCCAATGTTGTTGTTTTTTTTGTCCCACCCGCCACCCACTTGGGGGCCTACTATTCAAACAGGTCCAACCAGTGTAGCTTCAGAGCTTGTGTGGGATTCTCCTTATATGGCCTGGGACCACCTCTTCCCATATACGCCTCGAATAGCTTTATGCTCTAATAATCAACATCTCCTGGTGGTCCCTGACCCAAAGGACATCCATTTAGCCTTGACCAGGGCCAGCGCCTTTTCTGCCCTGGCCCACGTGTGGTGGTATATGCTCCCCATCAAGATCAGGGCCCTGTGGGGGCTGCAAGACGGAGCTGCTCTGCCAGGCTTTTGGTTAAGGCAGCGGGCATCCACATACAGCCTCCCCGAGGTTGCCGTCTCCCATCTGCCATCCATCCATCCATCCATCCATCAGCAACCGCCCATATCCATCTGTATTAATGGGTCAGAACTTTCATCAGTAGCTATAACCACTGATTTTAAATGTTTGTATTGTGCTTTTAAACTTTATTGTAATTGTTGAAAGATGATGTGACCCACCCTGAGCCCGCTTGTGGGATGGGCAGGATACAAATATGAAAAATAAATAAATAAATATGGTATCTGGGAGATCAACTGTGTGAAACGGGGCTATGTACGCTGGATTGTACACACACTGTCCAATTGAAATGCTGCTGCTTCCAGGGATGCCAGGCGACACTGCGGATAGCTCAGGCCTGCTGGGCAGCAATCTGGGGCCATATTATCCAGTCCAATCGTTCCCTCTTAGATCTCCGTGTTTCTTTCCGTCTTGCTGTTTCCGTCTAATCTACAAGCCCAGCATTGATGTTCTTCTTGCTCAAACCCACATCTTTGCTACACATCAACCTTTTTTTACCGATCAAACCCATGCCTGCTTTGGGGAATAATTTAGCACAACAATCCAGATGGCTCAACCGTGTTCTCTGTTAAAAAGATTTATGAAGTGCTGCAATAGTCATAACATTAGAATAGTCTGTTCTGAGAAGAGTGATGCTGCCACTTCGAAACGGCCCGTGTCCGAGCTGAAACAGGGGCGTTTTGTCACACGACTTTGTTCCGTCAAAATGCATGTGATTCTGGTATGCGAACGTTGGGTGCAATGACGGTCTTCACACAACACAAAATTAATTTATGGGATTGACTACCCAAGTTGGGATGATGTCCGGTATCTTGGAGCAGAGATGGACACAATCAAAACATTCATGCAGTGTCTAGTTCTGGACTGGTTGATTTCAGGCAGCAGGTGGGAGGCTCCATGTCTGAACCAATGTTTCCCCCCTCCCAAAAATTTTTCTGTTACAAAATCAGTATAACAACAGGAAGGGCTTTGGGCTAGCATTATCTATGATATATATATAATAGTTAATCTTCTGCTTGCGGAAAGAGCATTCAAAACTAATCTGTCACCTGCAGAGTAAATGGTGCTACACCATGTTCCATGTGGATGATCTCCTTTGTTCCTTTGCTTAGATGCCTCTCAAAAAAACAGCAAAGGGTCAGAGCCAGCCAGTTCTTTTCACTCAGTGGCACCAAATCCCCTCTCCTCTCCACAGCTCTTATCTTACATGGCTTTTGTGCATGCAAGTCCCATGATCACCAGGATTGCCTTTTTTGGGGTGATCAGTGGGGGACCTTTCCAACCAAAGTTTATAGTCTTAATGCCAGTCTTAGTGCCAGTTTGGTGTAGTGGTTAAGAGCGTGGAGAACTGGGTTTGCTTCCCCATTCCGCCACATGAAACCAGCTGTGTGATCTTGGGTCAGTCATAAGTTCTTTCAGAGCTGTTCTCTCAAGCGCAGTTCTTGAGAGAGCTCTCTCAGCCCCACCTACCTCACCGGGTGTCTGCAGTGGGGAGGGGAAGGGGATTGTAAGCCACTCTGAGACTCCTTCAGGTAGTGAAGGGCAGGGTATAAATCCAATCTCCTCCTCTTCCTCTTTCTCCTCTTCCTCTTCTTCTTCCTCTTCTTCTTCTTCTCTCCATCACAACAGCTGAAATGGGACTTCCATGTTCAGAGGTAGTATGCCTTTAAATAGCAGATGCTGTGGAGATATGGGACAATACTATTCCAGTTTTGCTCTGTGTTTGAGCTTCTTCTAGGGGCATCAGTCTCCAAGTGGGACCTGGGGATCCCTCGGAATTACAGCTCATCTCCGGGCTACAGAGATCAGTTCCCCTGCAGAAAATGGAGGCTCTGGAGGGTGGACTCTATGGCATTGTACCCCACTGTTTCCCCCAGGCTTTGTCCCCAAATCTCTGGGAGTTTCCCAACCTGGCTTTGGCAACCCTACCTCCCCCATCCCTCGCTGTTGGCCAGGGGGACCTGGCAACCCTAGGTTCTTCTCAACAGCATTTGGTTAGCCAGTGTTAGAAGGTGCCGCTTAATTCTTCTAGATCTATTCAGCTTCTAGCCAGGTCAACACCTGGATAGGCGATTGTCTTAGAAACTCATTCATGTTTCTGATCAGTACCCTTTTAGAGGGGGAAAAATTGCGGGATACAAGCATGGCTAATAATAAGATATTTGCATTGTTGATCACTCCTGTCTAGAATGAGGCACGAGAAACAGGGATGCCTCATGTGCCTGGCTTTGAAAGTGCATGTGCCAGAGCCCCTTAAATCTTTCTCTTTCCTTGTGAATGACTGTTCCTGCCTTTTGGAAATCTGCAGCTCCTTGAGGATAAAATGCAGAGCAAATCAGTTAAGCATAGTTGGAAGACAGGGAGCATTTGTACCTTTTTGCCTTCCTCATCGAGATCTGATTCCTCAGAAAATCTGCTTAAGCAGGGTTACAACTGCTTTGCTACGGACTCTTAATTATGAAAAGGCACTGCTGCTAAATAGTGTTAGGTGAAAAGACCACGCAAAGGGAAAGCAGGCAAGCAAAGCCTTGGCACATCAGCTTCCTGCGCGGAGGAAACTGCGCTTGGTGTCACACCGATTTCTGGTGAAGCCCATGGCTAAGCTATTTGAGCGGCTTTTGAGAGGGGGGCTGTCAGCCGCCTTGTTGCTTTCTTGTGCTGCACAAAGAAGGGAACACAACTTGGAGGAAAGGTTGTGTCTCGGCCACCGGCTTAGGCAAGTCAAGCCTTTAAAAAGGAAGTGAAAGTCTCTGTCTGCAAGTTCGTATAGACGAATTTTCTGCAACTAACTTAAATCATTTGTGGTGGTGTAGCTGTTATGCAAAACACACAAGGAAGCTGTATGTGTGGTGCAGAGAGAGAGAGAGAGAGAGAGAGAGAGAGAGAGAGAGAGAGAGAGAGAGAGAGAGAGAGAATTTGATGCCCATCATAACAAAGGAATCAATCTCAGGAAAGATTTCTTGGGAGATAGCACTGGCTTTGGTTATAGATTTTCTCCTTCGATAGGAGAGCATTTTTGTGATGACAGCTTATTGGCATATCCGCCGCGAGTCCAATAAAGCAGAGAGCCGCAAAACTGCAACACTTAAAAAAAAAATAAGGCGGTGTGCACACACAACCCCGGATCAACCTAATTTCAGCACAGCAAACACCAAACAAAAGCTGTATATGACTCCTTAGCCTTTGTGCACATCTGCATTATTATAAATGCTAATATAATTCTGCAATGATAAATAATTAAACAATTATGGTCATGAATCAATAAGTTTAGCACAGTTTTTTTTTTCCAACAGCAAATTGTACTGTATAAACAAGAAAAATAAATTACCAAGTCTAATTTTTTTTTTCCAGAGAAAAAATTCCAAGCATTTTCTATCTCATAATTAAGGGAAGTATTAGAATTCGATGGCAGATACTTAGAACTTTTTTTGTTGTTGAAAATTTTCCAGTTTTAGCCAAGCACCGTTAAGTTGTCATGTTTTTATGCTTTTGAATCTGATTAACATTTCGAGGTCTGACTTTTGTAATCATTTCTTTTGTTTCCCTCTGCTGAAACCCCTCCCGAGCCCATGGTTTCCGTAAACACAATTTATTGACCTCGTTGCATGTTAAAAATAAGGAAAATATTGTACATACTGAGCTAGTGTTTTGCCTGTTTTAACAAAGCAGTAAATATTTTGCTGCATAAAATATGGGGGGAGGGAAGTGTGGTGGGTTGCAAGCACATTTGCATTGTGTCTCAGGATCACACACTTTTACTACCTTCTCAAAAACTCCGGTTTCTCCCCAGTGTGATATAGCCATCATCCCCGGTACTTTGAACCCTGTCTGGATCTGATGTCCTACAGGTTGCATTAACAACATTTTTTTAAAAAAAAATATCAATCATGTAAATAGACTTTAATTTTCTGATCATGAGGAAGCAAGACAGCAGCAACCACGTTCCAGGGGTTGCCATAGTCCTTTGTCTCTGCAGAGTTTTATAGGCAGCCTCTGCAGGTTAAGAGCTGCTCTGCCCCCTTTTCTTGCTTAATTGGGTTTGGAACGTCCTTGCTCACAGAGGTGGGGAGGGGATTTGGAAGGTGTTAAGGCGTCCCTTCTTGAGCAGCACCGGAACCAAAGCTGTGCCAAGCGCAAAACAGCATGTTATGTGGGAGGTCCACAAGGGGCTCGCCCGACACTTTGATTTTTTCCCTTCAAAGCAGCTACAGAGGACTCCAAATTAATTGGAACTGGGTGGGGGGGAGAGTTTTTTCACCCTTTGTTTGCATACTGTTTTTAGGGTTGCCAGTTCCAGTTTGGGAAATTCCTGGAGACTTGGGGGTGGATCCTGGGGAGTGTGGGGTTTGCCATGCAATCCACCTCTCAAAGCTGCCATTCTCCCCCCCCCACCCACACACACACCCAAGAACTTATCTCTGTGGTCTGGAGATCAGCTGTAATTCTGGAAGATCTCCCGGCCTCACCTGGACAGCGGCAAGCCTAGCTGGTTTCCCAATCTAAACCACTCCCCGTGTCCCCTGAACTCCTTCTTCCCTATGAAGAAAGGTTAAAACGCTTGGGGATCTTTAGCTTGGAGAAACGACGGCTGAGGGGTGACATGATTGAGGTTTATAAGATTATGCATGGGATAGAGCAGGTTGAGAAAGAAGTCCTTTTCTTCCTTTCTCACAATACAAGAACTAGTGGACACTCAATGAAATTGCTGAGCAGTCGGGTTAGAACAAATAAAAGGAAGTACTTCTTCACCCAAAGAGTGATTAACACATGGAATTCACTGCCGCAGGAGGTGGTGGCAGCTGCAAGCATGGACAGTTTCAAGAGGGAATTAGATAAACATATGGAGCAGAAGTCCATCAGTGACTATCAGCCACAAGGTATAGATAGGAACTCTCAGTCTGGGGCAGGTGATGCACTCTATTCTTGGTGCTGGAGGGGGCAGCAGTGGGAGGGCTTCTAGTGTCCTGGCCCCACTGGTGGACCTCCCGATGGCACCTGGTATTTTTGGCCACTGTGTGACAAGAGTTTTGGACTGGATGGGCTATTGGCCTGATTCAACATTGGCTTCTCTTATGTTCTTATGTTGTAGGGCAGCAAAGGGAGAAAACTGGGATCTCATCATTGGCCTCGTCTCCTGTGCCATTTACCTCTGTTGGAACCAGAACTTTTGTCCTTTAATTCCTAGATTTATTCTTCCTGAGGCTTATCTGCTCAGCTTTCACAACCTCACCGATGGAATCCATCAGTCAGGTGCTGCATTTTCATATCTCATGGGTTTTGAGATCTCCACAAAGGGCTGTGCTGCCTTTCTTTTCTTTGCCATCACAAAACCTCTCTGAGGGCAGTTCACTCTTGTCCCCCATTTTACAAACAAGGAAACGAGGCTATGTCCTCATGGTAACCATGGAACAGAGATGGGTCTTGGATACAGGCCCACTCAGCACACTGAGCCTCAACATTCCTCAATGAAACAAGGAGATCTCGTCTATTTCCAATATGAATAGCTTCTCTCCTTAGATATATCTTTTTTAAAAAAGGGGGGGGAGCAGGAGCTGAAACTGAAGACTTTTAGCTTGGGCAAGATTTCTCAAAATAGGTAATATTTTGCCCCAATATTCCCTTGCAGCTGTACATTACAGGTGCACAGAATTGGGAGACAGGTTCAGGCTGACCAGGGTCTGCTGACAAATGATGCCACTTCCACCACGAAACAGGAAGTGATGTCAGTGTGACACTAGCAACCCCCCTTCGTTCTCCCCTGCTGGTCTGTGAAATGGTGGCAGGGAATTGGAGGGCCAAAGCCAAGAAATCTCCCACAATACCAGTGGACTTGCCCCCCCCCCGACTTTCAGGGGAAAACTGGATACTAGTGGACTAGCAGTTTGGTAGGTTGTTGACTAGCACTGCAGAAACCAACTGTTGACCCTCAGGGTTCATCAGAGCACCCCTCTCTCATATACCTAGGAGTGCCAAGCTCTAGTGGCATTGACAAGAAACGTTTTGGCCATTATTGCTGTCTTGGAAACCTAGGATTGACCTCCCACCCTTAATTGGATGAATTTTTCATGATTTCCCATGAAGAAGCTGGTGGCCAGTGAAACAGGCATTATAGCTGGCCTGTTGGAGTCGTGCTTGTGAGCTTTTAGGAAGCACCAAACAGAAGATAAGTTGGTTGACAACCTCCGTCGCTTCCAGTTTCCAACAAGGTCAAATTATATAAGGACAATTGATGGTCGGAATATATGGAGTTCATCTGTTGAATGAATGGATGTGACTGCATCAGCAGTCTATAAGGGACACTCAAAGATTGTTTAATTGTTGGGACGTGGAAATTGAGATATCAAGTGCATTACGTAAATTCAATTGTTTATATAATTTGTAATTTTCATCATTTTTCATGGTGTGTATATTTTGTTTGACAACCTGTCCGACGATTTCTCTACTTTTGTAACCACTAGGTTGGTGGCTGGAGATCTACTGGGATTACAACTGATCTCCAAGCAGCAGCCATCAGTTCCCCTGGAGAAAATGGCTGCTTTGGAACACCATCGCTCTATGGTATTATACCCCACTGAAGTCCACCCCCAAACCCCCCCCCCCACTCAAGCTCCACCTCCAAAATTGCCATGTATTTCTCAACCCGGAGCTGGCAACCCAGCATATACTCCCTTCCCATGTATCTCCGTGTCCTGTCTGCGAATATCGGAATTGCAAGGTAAGAACCAGGTGTGTGAATCTTTTGCACCTGATTGGCATTTGGCAAGAAGGGAAAACAACAATCATCTGGGTACGAGTCACGCGTTTAGCCTCATCCATTGCAACCGTGATGCGTGTGTGGTCTGGCAGTCACACAAAACCATTATGGGACTGTTATCATGGTGAAGCAACCCTTGCAATTGTGATGCGCGTGTGGTCTGTCAGTCACACACAAACCCATCATGGGGCTGTTATCGGTGAAGCAACCCCCAGCACTGTTACAAATGGCACCAGATCGAAATGGACCATCCTGCGGTCTGCCCTTGCATCTCTTGATTTCTCCTGTTCCCAATTGACTTTTTATCACAAAATAGAAAGGAAATCACATATGGGGGGAAGGGGGGGGAGTGTTTCTTTCCACTGTTGCATCTGCTTCTTTTCCTGAAGTCTTTTTTTTTTTTTTTTAACACCGCTCTATTTGCCATTTGCGGGGATAAGTGCCTTTCCTTTCGATACCAGTGTCATCTTTCTGCAGCATCCAGATTTTGTTTTGTTGTGCGGTGCTTTGCGCCTTCTTTCTTGCCACGCGCTCTCTTCACATTTGCCGTTTTCAAAGCTGCCTCGTGTACATTGTCCCATTGTGTTCGTTTGTGTCGTTCAGCTTTGCAAGTGCAGACGGCACATAAGTTGAACTATGGTAGCCTTAATATGGGGCGGGGGGGGAGCAAGTAAAGCAACTGTCTACAATCCCTGCTCTTATTTGTCATTTATCAAGGAGGGTGTGCTCAATTGCATTGACCTGGATGGCCGAGGCTGGCCTGATCTGACCGGATCTTGAAAGCTAAGCTGGGTCAACCCTGGTTATTACTTGGATGGGAGACCACCAAGGAAGTTCAGGGCCACTATGAGGAGGCAGGCAACGGCAAACCACCTCTGCTCATCTCTTGCCTTGAAAACCCAACAAGGTCACCATACATTGGCTGCAACTTCATGGCACTTTCCATCAGGATGCTCATTTCAGTTGCATGAATCCGTAGAGACCAATGCTCCTTCTAAAAATTCTACTTTGTGAGCTACTGGCGTTAAAGTGGTGAGTGAGCAATTTGGCTGCTGCTTAAATTAGTTTGCTTTGCAGCCATCCTTCCTGAGTGAAGACAAAAACGTGTGAGCTGGAGGCTAAAAAAACTGTGAACTAGCTCACACTAACTCAGCTTAGAGGGAACACTGGTAGAGACCTGTGTATAATGGGATGAAGGGAACTTTGACTTTCTTTGGTTTCTATGGGGCAACTGTACAGGGGGGCCTGGCGTGATATGGTCCATGGGGTTGCGAAGAGTCAGACTCGACTATGCGACTGAACAACAAACTGTACTTAAATCTAGCTCTGTGTTATGTGTATTAAGGAAAGGAAGCAGCCCCCACAATGCTTTATCCATTTCTCGGAGTGCCCGTGCATCTAGAACCATAAAACTCCTCCAATGTATATTGAAGATACAAGCAAAACAGGCAAGCCATTGCCCTCTAAGAGTTCACGATCTAGAAAACTTCTGATTTCCCTTTTTAAAGGATATTTTGGGGACAAATGGAGTGCTTTTCTTCTCCTTCTTCCCTTCCTTTAAGAAAAATCCCCTTCCTTTAGTGCTTTTCTTTCAATTTATTTTGAAGATAGCTTTAAAAAAGACTAACGCAGATTCAGCTTGGAAAACTGAATTACACGAAGCACAGCAGGTTTTAAAAATATTCAAAGATGTTGCTTTCATGCTTCAAATCCTTGAAAAGCCAAATACATTCACTTCTGAAACTGTATCTTGGTTTTCACTGTAAAAAAAAATAAGGAAAGTGTTTAATAGCACATATGGCATAATTTTATTTGACATCTGTTTTGTAACAAACAATATTTAGCTCCCTTATTTGCCGAATGAATACGGTGCATACAGCAAACAAAAAGTCCAATGAACAGTTTTTTTATGCAGTTTGTAATATATCAATATTTATTGTAAAAGAATGCAAAAACTTAAACATAAGCATGTTATTGATTGCGGCATGCAAAACATTGATTAATGCATGCTCCCAATGCAACGGAACTCTATACGGTGCCTTATGGGGTATGAAAATAAGGTAGCTTTTGAAAAGAGTAATTGATATTTCCCCATTGGTGACATTTAGGCTTATGCCCTCTCAACCTAATTTGTGTCATTGTATGGGAGACAGATGTCAATATATTTAGGATGCTTTCGCTCATAGCAGCAAAAATGAGAAATCTATCAGCTTAGTTGTGCCGCGTGATTGATTCTAATGGAGGACAAACCCTGAAATGCCCCTTTCTGTTGGCAGACACGATAGAACATCGCTGTGAATTGAAGACTCTTCCACAAAATACATTTGCTGTCCAAAGCTGATCCTTTCCTCCCTGTATGGATATGTGAGGGAGTGTGAAACAGAGAAGATATAGAATGGTTCCTTCGTTAGTATTCACCATTGTGATTAGTGCATGCCAGATGTTGAAATTTGGACAACATAGACTAGCGTTCCTCTCTCTGCTTGAGCCCAGTTTCCATCTGGAAAGTGGGAAGAACAGAAACTTGTCCAAGTTGAGTTAATATAACACCCTGCTTCAGGTAACTCAGCCAGCGAATCTGCAGACGTCTTTCCTGTGTTGAGGTTGATAGCTGAGGAGAGGGGTTGGCCTTGCTTTTGGGGCCTGTGTCTGAAAAGGGAGGTTGCACAAGGTAGGATTTGATTTTTCCTTAATTCCTTGTTTTCTCTCCTTTATCCCATTACATGTGCACCCGGGTCTCCCTTTTACTGGCCCAAGATGAGGAATTACCTGCTCCCAGTACCAGTTTCTGCTCATCTGTTGCCTTGAAAACACTATGGGTCACCATAAGTTGGTTGCGACTTGATGCTGCTTTCCACCATTGCCCTCATTTCAGTTGCATGAATCTGTAGAGACCTGTGTACATTGGAATGAAGGGAACTTTGACTTCCTAAAGCTTATGCCTCGAAAATCTTCTTGGTCTCAATGGTGCTACTGGACTTAAATTTAGCTCTGTGTTATGTGTATTGGGCTGCGGTGGCTCAGAGGTTAAGACACTGAGCTGCAGACCAGAAGGTATGTAGTTTGGCAGTTCAAGACCCGAGTGCCGTGTGATGGAGTGAGCGCCTGTCTCTGGCCCCAGCTCCTAGCCGTTCGAAAGCAAGAAATTGCAAGTAGATAAATAGGTACCGCTTCGGTGGAAAGGTAACAGTGTTCCATGCACCTCAGCATTTAGTCATGCTGGGCACATGACCACGGAAGTGTTTTCAGACAGCACTGGCTGTTCTGCACCCAAGCATCCACATATTCTCAGTAAAAATTTCTCCAGTCTCTATGGTAAAGACAATAGACACTAGGGAGGCAGCCTAGAGAGTAACGAGGAAGTGACATCACTTCCTCAGCAAGCTCTGCCCTCCCCAGGTACAGCTCCCCCAAATATCCCAATACTTGCTGAGGCAGTGTTGGGGAACCCAATGTGTACCTTTAGTCACAACGTAAGAACTCTAAAAGGATAGACACCTTTGTAGGGCAAATGTAGCCAAGAGAATATCACACTACTAATTAGAACATGTACCACCTTTGCTTTGGGGAAGGCTGTTAATGCCATGGGGGCTTTTGTGCCTTGTAGGCCTGTAGTTCTGTGATCGTGGCTCACCCACGATTCTTAACGTAGCTGGTTTGTGGAATTAGGAGCTGGGACCAGATGATATCCAGGATGAGGTGCCTGCGGTTTTCATTCCACCACTGAATGTCTCAGAGCTTTCAAGGCTCCACAGAGAAGTATTTTCTCCACTGTTAGAAATAGGTAGGTGCAAGAAAGTTATGGCTGGGCTTTTGCAGCATCTAAACAGTAGTGTATGCGCATATACTAATCTGCCTTCTAGCAACCCAAGAATGGTGTCACACCAGGCCCGTAGCTACGGCGGGACTTTTTGGGGGCTCTGCCCCCTTTCTTAAAGGCACAGTCCCATAAGAATTTCTCTTGTAAATGTTTTTCCACCCCGATCATTTTAAAACTCCTTTGAAATCCTTTAAGCAGAGTGAGGTGCTGTACTTGACTAATTCCTGCACGGAGCAAGAGGGTTGGAGTAGGTGACCTCTAGGATACCGTCTAACTCTGTGTCAAGAAACTGGTTTCCTTTAAGAGAGTTTTTCTGCCTAAGTGTTAACTTTCTTGACTATAGAAGTCACCACCCCCACCTGCTGGCTTGTTATCAGAATGGTTGCTTAGGCTGATTGACTTGCAGCCGAGACCACGGCCATACAGCCCAGAAAATCTACAACAACTAATGAACTCTGGCCGTGAAAGCCTTCGACAACATATTTAACTTGCAGCAGCTGAGAACTGTCATCTAAAGTGGTTGACAGCTTGCAATTTAGAGATCTATCCTGGTAACAGCTTTCTTCTGGCTAAATGGTTAATAGGCTATGGGTGATTGCTAGCATAAGAACACCTATGTAGAATAGACAGCTTGTGAAGAGTAGCTGAGTCATAATCCTCAGAGCTGTGGCTTTTCTTTCTGCACTGAGAACTTCAGCCCCACCAGAAAAAAAGCGTGCCCCACAAGCCACAAAATCCTGGCTGCAGACTTTTTTATTTGGATGGCAGCCCAAGTCTTTGCAGTCCTGGCACCAACATTATGGAATTCTCTCCCCAGGGTGATTAGTCTATTGCCCAAGATCTATCTAGGGAGCTCCCCCCCCACTGGCAGCCTTTAAGCAGTGGCTGGACAAACACTTGTCAGGGATGCTCTAGGCTGGCCCTGCATTGAGCAAGGGGGCTGGACTAGATGTCCTGTACGGCCCCTACCAACTCTGTGATTCTATGTCTTCTGCTAGCAGTTTAAAACCTTTCTGCTTCCAATGGCATTTCCTTCCTGACTTTCCTCCTTGTTTGCTCTTTAATTGCTGCCCTGACCTGGATGGCCCAGGCTGGCCTGACCCAATTGCGTAAGATCTTGGCTGCTAAGCTGAGTCAACCCTAGCTAGTCCTTGGATGGGAGAGCACCAAGCGAGGCCAGGGTTGTTAGGCAGAGGGGCAATGGCAAACCAAGAAAAGCAAGAAATGCTTTTAGCAGTGTTATACTTATTTATATGGACTGTGTATGATTTGTTGCAATTTTTGCCAACACAGATTGTTCCCAGTCCATGTGAGTAAAAGTATGGAAACCACAGCAACTTAAAGGGGTAAGCTGTTGGTCTGATTTGTAGACTGACCTTGCATGTTTGTTGTATGGCTCTCCTTTTCTTAATAAGTTGTGTCTTTCATTGTAGAACACCCTGATGAAGGATGAATTTTGAAACGTTGTAGTCAAACATCCGGACACCACGTCGTATTATTATATTAGTTCTCCATGATTCTGGGGATTTTTCTATTGCAGTGTATTATGACACAAGTTCTTCATTGTTTCCAATTTGTATTTTTTTTGTTATGCGGCTGCTTTGTATTCGCTACTATCTATTACATGTTCTTTAGCATTTTGGCAATTTGTAAGTAGTGAGTCTGTTTATTACACCTGTTTTTGCCTTCTGTTATTGGATTGTTATACATGAGTGTAATGAGCGTCATTGAATGAAACCACCTTTGTTTGTCTCTTGCCTTGCAGACCCTACAGCGTTACCATAAGTCAGCTGCAACTGGACGGCACAGTTTCCACCTAAAATGTCTACTGATTTTGAAGTCGATGATGAATACCTTTTAATTGCTCACTGCCTTTCATTCGTCCACTGGCCCTAATTGGGCAGCAGGCAGGATACAAATGTTTTCAATGGGCGATTCTGCATTGGCTTTTCCCTCCTTTGTTTTACCCAACCCACCCTGGAACAGAAATTCTCCTCTGGCTCCGGTCACACGGGCCAGAAAACGCGCGGGGAGGCGTGGCATTTTGCCCCGGAGCTAAATAAGGCGCGGTAGCCCGATCTCACAGGCCACCGGGTTTCCACGCGCCAGCTCTGCGCCATGATCACACCGCGCTGCTGCAGCGCAGCAAAACAGCAGCACAGCAGACCACGCAAGTGCGAAGTGCACATGCGCCGTTGGGGGGGGCGGGCCGCTGTCGGTGACTTGTGTGTGCGCATGCGCTGTCCAGCGTTGGTGCGCATCCCAGGGAAACTTACAACATCCGGAAACCCTGGGGACATGGGCGGGCGTCGGAAGCCGCGGGATACCGGCGCTCCCGTGATCAGACGCCAGCCTTTGCCCCGGGGTTTCCAGAAACTAGTACCTCGGACCTACTAGTTTTTTACCCCGCGTTTTCGGAGGGAAGCCGCAGGTTGGCCACAGGAGCCCTACGCCTCCCAGATGTGCTCGTATGAACGCGCACGGAAAGTCCGCAGGGCTCCCGTGACTTCAGCGGGGCAAATGCTCCGTGTGGACGGGGCCTCTGCATTGCATGCTGCTTTTACTTTCTTTGCCCACTGGATTTTATGGTACCCTCTCCAATGCATGCTGCTTTTGCTTTCTTCTATCATCGAGCTTTATGGTACCTTCTGCATAGATTTATGGCCATTCAGGGTGACTTCACAGTCAGTACGGCGTTGCTCTGGGGTATTTGAATGTGGCTTTGGGCTGCACCTTTCCCTTAAGTGTTGAGGAAATGTGGAGCAAATGCCAGATGCAGAACCAGCCAATAACTGCTGCCGCCCACTCTCCATTGGTATGACCAAACAACACGTTAAATGCAAATATGTGTGATGTTACCTTTCCAAGCCACTAAAGCAAAATGGCAAAAGCCGCTTATGAAGTCGGAGATTTGGACCAGAGAAGTGAAAGTGAGGGGACCCAACCATTTCTTCCCCTGCTGCCTCTCCACTCCTAAAATAGAAAACAAGCATTAGTCTTTTCCTAGATGTGTATATTTGTAACCTATATTTCTGCCTTTGCGTTCGCTGATTTCTTTTTAAACTTTAAGCAATTCTTAGGCTCTAACAACAATTAATATATTAGATGAGAGGGGTTTTTTTTTTTGCTTTCCATTGCAGTTTCTTTTTTTAAAGTATAATACATTAGATACACAATTGAATTAGCGTCCAAATTAGAACCTTTCTCTAGTATTCTTGAGCATGAATAAGTCGTAAGTATAATGAAGTGCTGGATTAAACAAAATAAAGGAGAAGGGGAATATTTTGCAGCTCATAATTGTTGGGAGAGGTGTTAGTAAATTGACTGAATTGCAGCCATAAAAGAGTCTGATGGGCAGAGTAAAACCCACAGATTTAGGCTTTCTAAATGAACACTCTCTCTCTCTCTTCTTTTTTTTTTTTTTGTAATTTGTACCATCTGTGTCAAAATTTGGAACCCAAAAAAGCAAAAGCAGTGGAACAAATGTTAGTTCCATGAAACAGCCCTAGTTCATTGTTGAAATTGTCACACATTAACATTGCAGGCCATCTGGGTAGACAAAAGACTGTGACCAGATTGCTAAAATGATTTTATTGGTCTGGTATTAATCAGTATGTGGCATAATATTTAAGCTAAAAGAAATGATGGGGTGAAATGGAGTGCCTTCGGCTCCCCCCCAGCACAGCGATAGTTACATAATAACCTTATTATGCCACAGAGAGTTCCACTATCACTTATGTGTCTATTTAAAAAAAGATGAAAAAGAATACAACAAACTGTACAATAATTCCCAATTTACATTAGCGTTTTCCGTTGTTTCTGTTGCATCTACCGGTACCTCAAACTGCATGATAGGGATCGCACACATATGCTGCAGATTCCAGATTGGGAAATTCCCGGAGATTTGGGGGTGGAGCCTGGGAAGGAGGAGTTTGGGGAGGGGCGGGAGCTCAGCAGGGATGCGGTGCCATAGAGTCTACCCTACAAAGCTGCCATTTTCTCCTGGGGAACTGTACTCTGGAGATCAGTTGTAATCCCAGGAGAACTTCAGGTCTCCACCGAAGGTTGGCAGCCCTTGATCTGCCCAATACACACAGGCACCATTTTGTCTGAAAGAGGCACCAAGCATATTTTTAGATTCATTACATGCACACTAGAACTCTGAAAAATTAGGGTCCTGGTATGGATGAACCAAAGCTAAAAAATGCTTGTGTTCCCCCTTTCAGGCAGAAATGGCGATTTGTACACATCAGGAAGAGCCCGTGTGGTGCGGTCTCCTGGTAAATGAGGTAAAATGTCATGCCTGAAAAGAGCTATTTGAAAATAAATTCTGAAACTTTATGGAGTAAGGATTGTTTGCATGTTGAGAACTGGAAATTTAAAAGCTTACAGCATGGTTCTGTGAAATTGTGGTAACGCCACAGCCATGCCAGAATTAAGTTTTAGATTCTGTTTTTCTAATAAATGATTTTACACTGTGCCTCAAATCATGTGGTCCCTCCACAAACACACCCATATATGCAAAACTCCTGTGTGCCTTGCAAGCAGCCTGGTGCTTCAAACGGGGCTTAATTTCCAAAATGAGAAATGTCTTTCTGGAATTTCACTGTTGTCTGCCTGTAACCTCTTCCCTCAAATGAAGGGAGCGGTGGCGCAGGTAGTAAATCACACCTGCTATAACATCAGCGAACAGCCACTATCGCTGTTCGAGTCCCACCGCGGCCGGGGTGAGCTCCCGGTCCTAGTCCCAGCTCCCGCCCACCCAGCGGTTCGAAAGCATTTGTAAGTAGATAAATGGGTACCTGCCTGTAGGTGGCGGGGGGCACCCTCCCTTCCAGGGTGTGTGTAGCAGCGGCGATGGCAGCAGTGGTGGCGACGGCAGCAGTGGCGGCAGGTGGAGGCAATGCTGATGGCTGAACCTGGCGGCGGGCGGAACTA
The DNA here is from genome assembly GCA_029375565.1 of Gekko gecko. Lineage (NCBI taxonomy): Eukaryota > Metazoa > Chordata > Lepidosauria > Squamata > Gekkonidae > Gekko > Gekko gecko. Next base: position 18,865,670 of record JAPDNY010000014.1, read on the forward strand.
CGAGGTGCGGGCAGCATGACGGCGCGGCGCGGCGGAGCCTATGGGACATTGGCCAGAAGCCGAAGCCAACACGGGCCTGTACATCGAAGATGGGCCTGCCGCGGGAAGCCTCCTGGCCCAGGAAAAAGATCTACGCCAGGGGCTCGAGGACACCGGGGCTGAAGCGTGGACGCCTGGAGCCCCGCCGGAACAGAGATGGGAAGCCCTGCTTGGGTGCTGGTAGGATGTCCCTCCCCTATAGACTGTGGCCCTAGTTAGGGAATGATCAAAAATTGTGTAAACTGCTCTGAGACCTCTCGGGGCTTGAGCGGTATAGAAATCGAAACTATAAATAAATAAATAAATATATAAATGTAGGAAAGATTGTGGCTCTTAGACTTGGCCTGTCCACGCCACAAAAGGAGATGGAAAATTGGAGCATTAAGAACATAAGAGAAGTCAGTCCAACACTCTGTCACACAGTGGCCAAAAAACCAGATGCCATCAGGAAGTCCACCAGTGGGGCCAGGACACTAGAAGTCCTCCCACTGTTGCCCCCCCCAAAGCATCAAGAATACAGAGAATCCCTTGCCCCAGATGGAGAATTCCTATCTATAGGTAAAGGTAAAGGTTCCCTTGCTCGAAAGCCAGTCGAATCCGACTCTAGGGTTGCGGTGCTCATCTCCGTTTCAAAGCCGAAGAGCCAGCGCTGTCCGAAGACGTTTCCGTGGTCATGTGGCCGGCATGACTAAACACCAAGGTGCACGGAACGCTGTTTCCTTCCCACCGAAGTGGTACCTATTTATCTACTTGCAATTTCTTGCTTTCGAACTGCTAGGTTGGCAGGAGCTGGAACTAGAGACAGGAGCTCACCCTGTCATGCGGCACCCGGGTCTCGAACTGCTGAACTACTGACCTTCCACAGCCTGCAGTTCAGCGTCTTAACCACTTGAGCCACCACAGCTCCACATTCCTATCTATCTATACCTTGTGGCTAATAGCCACTGATGGACCCCTTGATGGAAGCAATGGAATGGACTGTACCACTTTAAACTGCTAGAGTATAGGGTTGCCATTCTCAAAATACCTCTCTGCATCAAGAATCTATAAAAGTGGTAAAACTAACACAACCTGCAAAGGGCTCGGGAAGAGCTTCTGTCCTTGCTGAGCCAATTTTTTTTTTTTTGCAGGGATTTTTTTGCTTTGGGAAGTATGTAAAGAATGTGACTCTCCCTACCTACAGTCTGAAATAGTACAATTATGGATGGGTACAGACCTCACCACAAACCTAATTTCCTGAAGAACATCTCTGGTTCATGATTTGCAAACCAGAGGTTCGTGCCCATCCCTATCCACGACCCTCGCATGACCCTCCACATGGTTTTGTAGGTTCATGAGGTTTGTGGTGGGAACCGGGGGAAGGGGAGCAAGAAGGATTGCTGAAATGGCTTGCATCTATTTCAGCCTAACGGTGGGGCTGGTGCGTCAAGCTTTCTCTGATGAAAAGGGCTTAGAGAGGTGCCTTGCTGATGGAAAAAACAAATAGGTGTTGTTGCCAGGAGCATCTTCTTTCAGCTTGCTCATAAACTGGTCCTTCACTTAGATTCTGCTGACAGAGCCACGCTGATCCATGCTACCATAACCTCGAAATTAGACTACTGTAATGCACTCGATGTGGGGCTGCCTTTGAAGACTACTTTGAAATAACAACTGGTATAAAGTGAGGCAGCCAGGCTCTTATCTGGAGGCCAGCTGTTTGGAGCATGTAACTCCAGTACTGCAACAGCTGCACTGTCTTCCATATTTATTTCAATTAGAAGTGATGGTTATCATCTTTAAAGCCCTTTAATTGGCCTGGAACCTTCATAACCTATCAATCTGCACCACCCAATAGGCTCTGCTGTGCCACTTGCAATCCTTAGATGATTTTCTCACATTTCCTTTGCTTAAGTCACCCATTCTGTGGCAGCTAGAACAAGGGCATTTTCAATAGCAGGGCCTGTTATTACGGAATGGTCTACTGGAGTATGTTTGGAGAGCTCCCATCTTAGCTTCTTGCTCCTCTGAAGGCATTTAAGAGCATTCTCTTTCAGACAGCCTTTTATGGCTGCTAGTTATGGTTGGGAAAGGTTCTACTGTGATTCTGTGGTCTATTTCTGAGGTAAATTTTTTTGTGCTGTTTTTCGGTTGCAGGCTGTTGCTTGGGTAAGCCACTTCAAGTCTGTGGAGAAAAGTAAATACTTTAATTAATAAATACAAATACCTTGCCCTCCCCTCAGCTGGTTGCTTCAGGTACTGGAGCTCCTTTCCCGCCTCAGTTCTTGCATTGGAACATAGACAAGTTATATGGAGGCAGAAGGGACAATGTGGCCCTCCAGTTGATTCATTAATGTTGAAATAGGACCCTCTCCACCACTCTTGTGTGAATAGGGCAGACACATGAGAAGGAATCTTTCTCTGTTGTGTCTGTTGTAGCCTTTTTTATGTTACTGAGGGATAGGGTTGCCAGCTCTGTGTTGGAAATTCCTGGGGATTTGGGGGTGGAGCCTGGGGTGGGTGGAGTTTGGGGAGGGGAGGGACCACAGTGGGGTGTAATGCCATAGAGCCCACCCTCCAAAGGAGCCATTTTTTCCGGGGGACCTGATCTCTCACCTGGAGATCAGTTGTAATTCCAGGAGCTCTCCGGGTCCTACCTAGAAGCTGGCGACCCTGTGGAGGAAAAATTGCCTGCACACCAGTCCCTTCCTCTTTATGGTCCAGGGATGACCATTTGGAAACAAGTTCTAAGACTGTTCTCTGGTGAGGGTCTGACAGAGAAAGCCACCCTCGTGGAGGCCGTCCTTTATTTGATCTTCCTTACCCATCCCATCGCTGCGCTTTCTCCACTTTCAATGATGGCCGCCTAACCGTGTGTTGGAGCTGCGGTAGCTCAAGTGGTTAAGATGCTGAACTGCAGGCTGGAAGGTTGGTAGTTCAGCAGTTCGAGGCCCGAGAGTGCCGCATGACGGAGTGAGCTCCCGTCTCTAGTTCCAGCTCCTGCCAACCTAGCAGTTTGGAAACAAGAAATTGCAAGTAGATAAATAGGTACCACTTTGGTGGGAAGGTAACAGCGTTCCGTGCACCTTGGTGTTTAGTCATGCTGGCCACATGACCACGGAAACGTCTTCGGACAGCACTGGCTCTTCGGCTTTGAAACGGAGATGAGCACCGCAACCCTAGAGTCGGATTCGACTGGCTTTCGAGCAAGGGAACCTTTACCTTTACTTTAACGGTGTTAATTCCCCAGTCTGGCTTCCTCAAGCTCTGTGTTATTTGGTCTGATCACCAAACCTCGCCATACCTACGATAAGACAGAGTGCAAGGGGCCAAACTTGCAGGAAGATGGATTCGCTATTTGGCAAAGCAAGCTAACGGTGATGGCAGTTTAACAATAGGGCTGTTGGCTACGCCTCCTCCCTTGGAAGTTCTTATCAAAAATCCATGTCTAGCAGAAGGCTAGAAATGCTGATGTATGTGTCCATGGTTGTATTTGTGTGTGAGGGCGAAAGGGGAGTGAAACTGGATATGTCCCACATGGAAAACATCCTCGCATCTATTGTAATATAATTCATGCAGTTTGCTTGTATATTGCATACACAGGGCCATGGGTTTTGGGGTTTTTTGCCAGCTTGCAGAACTGCCTCCCAGAAATGGTGTCACTGTGCTTCTTTGTGCAGCAAAAGTAGCTTCGTTATTTGTATGAGGGCTGGCAGTGGTTCCTGCCAGGAGGAGAGCTGGGGTTTTAATACATACATATATGTACACACACACACACACACACACTTTGACCCATTCTGCATCTAGCATTCTCTGCGTTGTTTTACCAAACTCACACTGGAACAGAAAAAGATGTGGCTCAAAACCACATTCAAATACCCCAGGCCAACACCGTACTGAGGGCAGAGTCACCCCTGAAAGGCCCTAAAATGGCCACAAATCTATGCAGACGGTACCATAAAACTGAGAGATCAAAGGAAGTGAAACCGGCATGCAGTGCAGAGGCTACCATAAAATCTGACAATCAAAGAAAGTGAAAGTGGCATGCAGTGTAGAGGGGGATTTCTGTTCCGACGTGGGTTTGGTAAAACAGTGGAGCGAATACTAGTTGCAGAATGGGCCTTTGACTGCCCCCCCACACACACATATGGCAGTCAAAGTATTCAATGCTATTTGACGCTAAAGTTGCCGGGCACATGCTACATGCCACCAGGTCTGAATCAGTGCAGTAACAACATCGACAGACCTCTATTAAGATTCCTACACAATATTCTGGGAACACCTCAGTGTGCGTCCGGAATAGCCCTGAGAGCCAAAGTTGGAGAGATGTCTCATGAGGCAAAGGCCCGGGGAAGAGCTTTCAATTTGAAAATTAGGACTCTAAAAATCAACCCCAGATCTAAACCTCCTCAGACTAGTCGAACTGGACCACCACACACAAGTGATTGGGACAGATTACTGGACCATAAACGATTATGTCTGGGTACCACCCAGGATGTGATAGAAGTCATGAGTAGACAAGAACTGTCACAGCTCATTAGAAGACTTTTGAGAGACTTTGACTATGAGAGCAGGTCGAGTGGAGCCCGCAGAGTGTGCTCAACCTTTTCAGTAGGCATTCAGCCTCCAACAACGATGCCAAACTTCTTATCTGAGATAATTCTTCCAAAGTATATATATACATACACACACACAGAGTCAAAATGTCCAAGGGCCCCTACTAAAAGTTAAGTCCCATTGAGCCAGTTTGGTGTAGTGGTTAAGTGCGCGGACTCTAATCGGGTTTGATTCCCCACTCCTCCACTCGCAGCTGCTGGATGACCTTGGGCAAGCCATAGTTCTGTCAGAGGTGTTCTTGAAAAGAGCAGTTTCTGTCAGAGCTCTCTCAGCCCCACCTACCTCACAGGGGGTCTGTTGTAGGGAGGGGAAGGGAAAGGAGTTTGTAAGCCACTCCGAGACTCCGATTGAAGGGCAGGGTATAAATCCAATCTCCTCCTCCTCCTCTTCCTCTTCTTCTTCTTCCCTAGACTTATGGGAAGGAGAGGTCCCCCAAGACACAAAAGGATATAGTTGCCCAAGTGTCTAAGGAGAGAGACAAAGAATGACTTGAGCTTTCAGGTAATACATTTTTTCTCCTTAATACTTTCATTAATGTTTTGATGATCATTGTTTTCAAGTACGTGTGCAGCACACATAATATTGGGCTGCGTAATATTATTAAGATACCCCTAGGTTAGAAATCTAAGGATTATGATTCTCATGTGTGTGTGTTTTTTCCTTTAAACTTTTTATGATTCCTGAGATGATGAAGTGCCACTGTGGCATGGCCAAGAGGCTCTGAAGCAAGAAAGAAACAAGCACATGGCCACCAGATCATAGGCATCAGTCAGAAAAGAGGAAGTTGCACTGTTGTGCTCTCCCTGCTCTGTCCTCTGGCCAACCAGTCCCTTTCCTACACCCACGAGAGCTCTCTTTCTCCAAGGAGGCACAGGATTGGTTCTCAGGCCAAGCCACCCAAACACGACATTTACCGATGTCATTTTTAAAAACGTATATTCTGCTTTTTCCATGCACAAAGTAGCTTCCAACAATGATAAAATACAATAACCATTGACAATATTATACAGAAAGCAAAACCACCACAATGAAGTACTAATTCAGAGGGATTAAAATTAATGAATGACTGAAATGTGGAAGTCACTGCCAGAGAATGTTATGATGGCCACAATCATACATGGCTTTAAAAGGGGACCAGACAAATTCATGGAGGAGAGGACCATCAGTGGCTGCTAGCCATGGTAACTAAAGGGACTCTCCATGTTCAGAGGCATGAAACCTCTGAATCCCAGAGCCAGGAGAACATCAGGCAGGGAACCCAGGCATGCTTGCATGCCTGCCCTTTGCAAGGGGGTGTGGCATATGCAAATGAGTTATGCAAAAGAGTTCATGCACCTCTTTTTTTTTTTTAACGAAATGACCCCTGGGTACAACTATTGAGGTGGCCACAGGGTTGCCAGCCTCCAGGTGGTGGGTGGAGATCTCCCGCTATTACAACTGATCTCCAGGTGATACAGATCAGTTTACCTGTAGAAAATTGCCACTTTGGAAGGTAGACTCTATGGCATTATATCCTATTGAAGTCCCTCCCCTCCTCCAGTCTCAGGCTCCACCCACAAAATCTCCATATATTTCCCAACCGAGACCTGGCAACCCTAGGTGGCCATGGACCTTGTAGAGCAGTGCTCCCCAAAATGATGCCCACCTATGTATTTTCGTGGCACCCATTTGCTGCTTCCTCAAACAACCTCTTCCCCAAAGCAAAGAGCCAATCCTGGATTTACCTGAACAGGAAGAAAGTGCTTCCAAAGAGCCCAGTTGGCCTCACCTTTGTGTCTGCAGGGAGCACCCATTTGGAAACAGCTGTCTTCAGAACAGAGAGGGCATCTGGCTTGGAACCATCCAACATTTGTAAATGGCCCTTGCAACCCATCACAGGTGTTTTCTATTGGCCTGCTGCACCACCTTAATGGAAGCTATTTTGTGGTGGTGCCCATTCAGTGTTCTCAAAATGCCAAACGTGCCTATAGGCTGAGCAAGATGGAGGACTTCTGATATTGATTAGGGACACCCAGGGCTCTCTTTGTAGCAGGAACTCCTTTGCATATTAGGCGACACACCCCTAAGGTAGCCAATCCTCCAAGAGCTTACAGAGCTCTTCTTACAGGAGCTACTGTAAGCTCTTGGAGGATTGGCTACATTAGGGGTGTGTTGCCTAATATGCAAAGGAGTCCCTGCTACAAAGGGAGCCCTGGTGGACACTTTCTGTTAAGAAGGCGCCTCTACACAGGAGATGTTGACCTGATCTGAGTTGGCTGATGGGCCTTATGCCTTTTTGTTGATCATATTTATTTATATATTGTATCTGTTAATCACCCAATCCCTGCTCTTGCAGGGCTCTGGACGATGTACAGTATCCATAAAACTCAATCAGATAAAATCATTAAAACAATAAAAGCACATATTCAAAGAAAAGAGATGGTGAATACCAATTAATCTGTTGGCTACTTCGCGAACAGGGGCAAGAGGGCAAAATAAAGGTAAACAGCAGGAGGAATGAGAAAGGGTGCTGGCCAAAAGGAAACTGTCGCTGTCCTCAACCAAAAGCCTGGCAGAACATCACTGCCTTACAGGCCCTGTGGAATTGCATAAGGACCCTCAAGGCCTTGATGGTATTAGGCAGAGAGTTCCACAAGATTGGAGCCAGGACTGAAAAGGCCCTGGCCCCATTCGAGGATAACCAGATATCCTTAGGTCCAGGGACCATCAGCAAGTTGTTGTCTGAAGACAGCATTTGTACATGAGACCAGGGCTCTTTTTGTAGCAGGAACTCCTTTGCATATTAGGCGACACACCCCTAATGTAGCCAATCCTCCAAGAGCTTACAGTAGCCCCTGTAAGAAGAGCTCTGTAAGCTCTTGGAGGATTGGCTACATTAGGGGTGTGTCGCCTAATATGCAAAGGAGTTCCTGCTACAAAAAGAGCCCTGCGTGTGACCGAGTAACATGTAGAATGTTGTTCTTCTAACATCAGATCTTAATGCTGGATGTTGTCCACCAGTGGACCCCCCTCTGTGATACTGGCAGCAAAAAAAGTATGAAGTTAACATCACTTCCTCACGCTCTGAAGCCTCATTTATTTTGCATCTCAACAAAAATACCCGTTTGTTAGTTTGCATGAGAGGACAGTGAACCTTTCAAAAGAGTGAATGGATGACCTGGTTGGTTGACGATGACTAATAATGGCTGAAAAATGTCACCGCAGCCACACAAAAAAGTGTTCCTTTATCAGCCGCATACAACAGAGATGTGGATTAAAATGCTATTAACATAACCGATTAAACGTATGAATAAACAAGCCAATGAAATCAATAACGGTGGCTTGTGTCATCTTAAAGCAATGGTGCTTTAATGTGGCTTACGGAGTTCATCAGAAGGATTACTAGAAAGACAATGCATGTGAAGTGTTATTTGTGTTGAGTTATTGGGGGGGGGATGCACACAGGACATGCTGCCAAAATCGTGTTACCTACGCTACCAGATTGTGGCAACGGCAGAGATCTGTATGAGAGCATTTGGGAACAGGAGGACAATTTAGCTACCCAGCAAGAGTCTGGTCCGTGTAATGCTTCTCATTGTTTTCAATGAAGGCACCGCTAGTTCTAGGAGGAGGGTGAGAGACAGTGACAAGAACTGACTCCTTCCAAGGGGAGGGTTGCACTGGATGCTGGTAGGATGGAAGACTTTGATGGAAAGGAAACAACAAATGGCAATCACAGAATCCAAGAATCCAAGTCACAATTGCCAGCTTAACCTCTTGCTCGGGAAAGAGCTTGAGTTGACCTGGAAGTGTTTCTAGGTAGTCAGGGCTGATGGGAATCAGTGAGAAGAGGAGATCAGTGGTGGAGCTCTGCTGAAGGCAGCTAGAATATATCATTCGGCAAGGGTTTTTTTTTCATGTCGATTGGGCATATGATGCAGCATCAAGAGATGTGATTACCAGCCGCCAAGTCACTGGCACAAGGCAGGCTGTCGAAGCAGGCGTACTTCTGTGATGCTGCCATAACTTTAACAAAGGGCTGACTGCGGCAAACTGAAGTTGATTGTAATTCACAGCCTACATAGATTTGCATGCTGATGAACAAATTTAGAGTCCAGTGGCACCTTTAAGACCAACAAAGGTTTATTCAAGGTATGAGCTTTTCGTGTGCGTGCACGTTTTTTTTTTCAAATACTTTTTTCAAATGCTTTTTTTGAAGGTATTTGAAAAAGTGTGCATGCGCACAAAGGTCATACCTTGAACAAACCTTTGTTGGTCTTAAAGGTGCCATGGGACGCTAAATTTGTTCTACTGCCTTAGACCACCACTGCTGACCACCAGGTTCTATTTGCATGCTGGTGGTTAATTATCTATCCAACTTGCCGTTTACATTGTTTGATCTGGTTTTAGAACCGTGAGCTGTACAGAACCTTGGACGATAGCTTAAGCTAACTTCATGAGAAGGACAAAGAGAAATCTAAAGCTCTCAAAAATGCCTTCCTGTTGTTGTCCAAGGCAGAGATAGTTAAAAAGTCCAGTAGTACCTTTAAGACTAACAAACTTTATTGTATCGGGTCTTTATTGTATCTGATGATGCATCTGATGAAGAGAGCTGTGTTTCTTGAAAGGTGATGCTACAATGAAGTTTGGTAGTCTTAAAGGTGCTACTGGACTTCTTACTATTTTGCAGCAACAGACGAACATGGCTAACTCCTCTGGATCTATGACCAAGGCAGAGATGACGCTCTTAAGTGATCACACTCTGTTTAATCTTGGAAGCTGGGTCAAACACAGAGGAGGACGCAGTCATTTGGAAATAAGACACTAAAAGAAGTATAAATTGAAATCAAGACACTGAATCATCTCCAGAAAACCTTATGGAGTGCTGGTATGATGTAGTCCCAACATCCTGAAAGTGGACTCGTGAATTCTGTGCTGGCAGAAGCCTCAGGAATATTAGGGTCGGAGCAATGCCCTCTATCTCATGTTGCAATTGCTAGGCTGAAAGAAGGTGGTAGAATCTTCTAACCAGTCAGAGACAGGACCCCCAGGGCCCCCCACTGGCAGGAGATGGAAGGGTAGGGCTACCAGGTCCAGGCTGGGAAACTTTGGGGGATTTGGGAATGGAGTCTGGGGAGGACAGGGACTTCAGTGGAGTACAATGCCACGGAGTCCACCCTCCAAAGTATCCACTTCCTCCAGGGGAACTGATCTCTGTCATCTGGAAATGAGCTGTAAATCCGGGGGATCCCCAGGCCCCACCTGGAGACTGGCATTCCTGGTCTCCATGTCATCAAAGTTAGTCCAGGAGTACTATGAACCTGAGTCGTTAAGGCAGCTCACTTCTGTCAGCTGTGGGTATTCCAATCCCATAAAACTTTGGCCACTGTGTTCACTGAAATCTGCCTCGTCTGAAAGGTTAGGAATGAACAGCGCTTACACATCCTGCAAAAGGTGAAGCACAGTTTGACTTCATGGGCCTTTGGAATAAATCCAGGTCTGTCCATACACTCCCAACTCTGAATTTTTCAGATCAAAGGAAATGACAAATGGGGACCTTCTGCTACTAGACAGTGTGTATTTCGCCTGTGTAAACTGTATTTCCTATTGGGAGGTGACAGTGCCGCTGCTTTGTCAAGCTGCCAAAATTGCTCAGGGTGGGGGTGGGGGACAGAGCATCTCTGGCTCTGTGCATGTCCGTTGAGTTCATTTTCGTTTAGGTCCTTCAATAGTAAATCCAGGCATTGCTGGAGATTTGCTATCTGGCAAGAGCTGATGAAGCGCTCGAGAATTTCTGTAAGTTTGAAATTAACTTTACATTGGCCACTCTTAAGGTTTCTGACAATTGCTGTTAATCTTTAGGCCTAGAGGGTTTCCCCCCTTAAAAAACAGCTTTTTCCACACCACATAGACTAAACCCAGATTTATCTGTTGCTTGTTGCCCTTCATGGACCAAAAGGCACGTTTTCGTTGAATGATGAATTGTCCCCTGAGATGTCGGAGCTAGTGAACACGGACATAGTCCAGTTGCAAAGTTTTTCATGCAATATTAAGTGCAGTTTATTTGTTAGACGAACAGCACTTGGATGAAAATTACAATTCATATAACTTTTTTTTTGGGGGGGGGGCATATTTTCAGTAAGATGATTGGCTTCAGAAAGACAACAGTCATGAAAAGATGGGCCATTAATTGTGTTAAGGAGCCAAGGAATTGATTGAGCTGTTAAACTCATTCCTGCAGTGAAAATATCAGAATTGGGGAGCTTTATTACTGTTGATGGTTACGGTTGGAAGGACTTTTTGTTACACAACCCTACCTTTTGTGCAAGTCGCTATCAGCAAGTTTCAGGTGGGTCACTGTGTTGGCCTGCAGTAGAAGAGGGAGATTAGAGTCCAGCAGGATCTTAAAGAACAACAAGATTTGCAGAATATAATTTTGTGAGAGTCAGAGAGGGAGGTTTGACTCTCGAAAGCGTATTCCCAGGACATCTTGCTGGCCGTTAAGGAGAGACTGGACTTGAATCTTGCTATCAGCATGTGGCCTTACTAGCATTTTGGCCAAATCCAGCCTAGCTGTATGCTTGGCCAGCTCTCCCACTGGCTTGGTTTATCCCAGGCAGCACATAAAGCATTGCCAAGATGCGCTAAGCCTCATCCTTCTTCCCAAATATACAGCAACATAAACTAAGGGTGGATGCTGCTCCATATCAAGGGCATTCCCTCCTCAACCCACCTAGAGGCTTGAGCCAACAGTATGCTAGTTTGCTAGCGGTACTTTGTCCTTTAATGCTCACAATCAGCCCCAACTTAACCACCATCCTGCTTGAAACCTACCACCTTAGGTAAGGTCTTACCACTGTACAATAGTCAGTGGTGACTAAGACACCATTCCCGAGACAGTCTGAAGCAAGCATTATAAAGGACTCTTATGGCCAGTTAGTCCCCGAAAATGCCTGCTCAGCCTAGAAATGACCAGCTAATTCCATACTGTAAACAAATATATGGGGAAATACTACGGATGGACAAAACAGCGGATTCCATATCTCGTACCGGTCCATATTTAGTCTTTTCCAATATGTTGGACAAGTGGATACCATTTTTAGAACCATAGAACCATAGAATGTTAGAGTTGGAAGGGACCTTGCAGGTCATCTAGTCCAACCCCCTGCACTCTGCAGGATCATAGCCAAAAGATAGCTCTACATAGCTACATACCTACAACATACCCAAAAGATGGTTGTCCAGACTCCACTTGAAAATGTCCAATGAAGGAGCATCCACCACCTCCCGAGGCAGGCTGTTCCACTGCTCAACCACTCTTACAGTTAGGAAGTTTCTCCTGATATTTAGCCAGTAACAACTCCCTTGTAATTTCCACCCATTAGATCTAGTCTTGCAATCCGGAGCAAAATTCTACCTCCCAAAACCATCCTACTAATTACCTGTATTACAAAGTCATGATGTCTCTGTAAATCTACCTCACCTTAAGTTTGTATATCTCTTGTTAAAGGTTATTCCCTCCTAATATTGACCATTCTATGTTAATCCTGTGAAAATGTAGACACAGAAATTGTTACTTATTACTTGCTTTCACTGATGAATTATATTTTATTGGCTTTTCAATGTGTAAGGCTTATCAGTTTAAAACAATACAATGTTAATTTTTTGAAAAAATGCATGTGTTACTATCTAACTAAATCCACATGTTCAGCTCAAGTGTCATGATGTTTCACGTTTATGTCTGTGTAAACTGTACACAGGGTCTGTATTAAAATGCCCATTTCTTTGATCACAAGGTCTAACACTGCTTCAGTCCATCAGCTGAAAAGACTTACAGTAAGTCAGCAAATGATGAATATTTTAAACAGGGCAGATCATTGTGAGATCTGCAACCATTACATGCAAACCACAACAATCTCAATCCACGGTAAAGCTATCATTGCCATCCTAAGCAACATTAAGGTAAAGTGTACCACTGGGATGCAGCTGACTCATGGTGACCCCGTGAACTTCCAAGGGATAAGCAGAGATGATTGACCATTGTCTTCCTCTGCATAGCTGCCCCAGTCTTCATTGGTGGTCTCCCAGCCAAGTAATGAACCAGTGTTCCCTCTAAACTGAGGTAGTGTGAGCTAGCTCACAGTTTTTAGCCTCCGGCTCACACATTTTTGTCTTCACTCAGGAAGGATGGCTCCAGAGCAAACTAATTTATGCAGTAGCCAAATGGCTTGCTCACAGCTTTAATACCAATAGCTCACAAAGTAGAATTTTTGCTCACAAGACTCCATAGCTTAGAGGGAGCATTGCTTTTCACTGTTTCTGGTAATTGCATTAAAGCTATGACAAAAGTAAGGAGCTGCGGTGGCTCAAGTGGTTAAGACGCTGAACTGCAGGCTGTGGAAGGTCAGTAGTTCAGCAGTTCAAGACCTGGGTGTCGCAAGACGGAGTGAGCTCCCATCTCTAGTTCCAGCTCCTGCCAACCTGCAGTTCGAAAGCAAGAAATTGCAAGTAGAGAAATAGATACCACTTCGGTGGGAAGGTAACAGTGTTCCGTGCACCTTGGTGTTTAGTCATACCAGCCACATGACCACGGAAATGTCTTCGGACAGCGCTGGCTCTTCGGCTTTGAAACGGAGATGAGCACCGCAACCCTAGAGTCAGATTTGACTGGCTTTCGAGCAGGGGAACCTTTACCTTTTTATGACAAAAGCGTTGCCATATATATACATGTGTGGGTGTGTAAAGTCATCAGCACAACAAAAAGCTAACTTCTAACTCAGATATCAAACATCCATTTTTGAAGAATTACAGAATAATAAAATAAAATCAAGTAGTGTCCAGGGGTTAACGGTATGCCCTTGGGGCCATTAGGTTCTCCAGATAGATAAGGTAGGATCTTTTTTTAAAAAAAGCATAGAATTAATTTTGTATAAACATGTTGTGAAGTTCATATGCCTCATTACTATATTCAAAAGCTAACTCTGGAAAGTATGCATTTTATTGACTGTACTTTGGAAAGACGGTTTCCATCATGGCTGGTACCTTGCCGTACCTGAATTTCCTACTCCTCTTGAGTTATTCCCTCCCCCTACCCATGAAACATCCACAATCCAGGACTGGGAGGGCACTATAAAATATAAATTCGCCATTTGTTTTACTTGTTTATAATATATTATGATAGTTTTATGGTTTTAATTATTTTAAACTTGTCCATTGCCTAGAGCCCCATATTTGTGGGGATTAGATGAGTCATAAATGTAATGAAATAAATAAATAAATAAATAAATAAATAAATAAAATACCAAGTCGTGTTTCAACCCTCGTCGTGGGGAAGGAAACACCAAGGCCAATGTCCATTCAGCCCTTGGCTTGGGAACCTACCAAGTAAAGATTGTTCTTTCAGTCAGTCTAGTAAGAACTGGAATCGGTAAATCCAAGGGTTCATAAGCTGAAGATGTTTTCTTGGCATCCACGGAGGCAATATTCTCTCCCTTTGATGTTGCCCTAAGCTTAAACCAAGTATCTCCCAGATATTCCACAATATTACCTCGTTCAACAAGACTTGTGCGCTGGCCTGGATGGCCCAGGCTAGACTGGTCTCATCAGATCTTGGAAGCCCAGCAGGGTCAGCCCTGGTTAGTATCTTGGATGAGAGACCACCAAGGAAGTCCAGGTTTACTAAGCGGACGTGGGCAATGGAAAACCATCTCTGAACATCTCTTGCCTTGAAAAACCCTATCGCAGGGGTGTCAAACTCATTTGTTACGAGGGCCTGGATCTGACATAAATGAGACCTTGTTGGACCAAGCCATGTGTGTCATAAAATGGAATGCCAGGTAGTGGAGATATAAACTTTATAAAGGACACAAAACACAAAGGGTTGGTTTGTTTTTTACTTAAAATAAAAACATGCTTAAAACATTAGCACTCTTGCAATATTTAATTAACAGTGTCTGACAACTGACACCTCTTGCTCTGAATTATGCCATCAAAATGTCTGTACTGTTGCAACCTTGAGTATGCTGTTCAGGTGTGTGTCTGTAAGCTGCAAACCTACGATGACGCAGCAGCAGCAGAACTGGAAGAAGAAGCAGAAGACAGCCAGTTCCACTGTGGGCCTGAGAGAAGCCCTCCGGGGGCCTGATCTGGCCCCCGGGCTGCATGTTTGACACTTCTGCCCTATAGGGTCTGCAGAAGTCTGCAGTGACTTGGCAGCAAAAATAAAGCTTGTACGTTTCCTTTCTTCTTCTGTTATCCATTTCTCCAAAGCCGACTTGTGGGGCTGCCCTCCCCACAGAGCTGTAACCAGGGTTCCTCCCTAGGTGGAACTGTAGGATAATGTCTCATTGCATCCTTTAAGTAACCGGTACTTCACAGTGTATAATGTAATGTGGGTTCTCTCCTGCAAATCGGTGGCCCTATTTTAACTTGTAGAAGCTTTATTTCCTCCCCGTCGCACAAAAAGATGCATTGTGTCCTCTCGGTTTAAGTTAATTACCTAACTTTTTGCAGGCTGTTTGTGAACAGACCCAGCTTTATCTAATGCTACTGAATAAAATACTGAATTAGTTTCTCATGGTATTAAGAACTTGCAAGAACAACCAGAAATATTGGCTGGGGTGTATGACTTCTCTTCTGCATTCATTGCAGCTTATTCTCTTTCATATGTGTTTACAAAACTGCTTTTTTTTAATTTTGGAATGCTATGTAAAGTCGTTAATCTATGTTAATAAGAGAACAATAGGATGTAAAGTAAAATGGTCAATTGTTCTCTTGAATTCATAGGGTTTTGTTGCCAGGCTACAAAGAGAGGCCCAAGACTACTTCTGAGTTTGTGAAATGCCCTTATTACCCCCAAACAAGGGCAACTAATGGAAAGAAATTACAAACAAGCAACGCAATGCTGTAATCATTACAAACTAATACATATTCAACATAGTCGCAACTTTTGTTTAACAAAGCACTTCAAGCTACCAGACAATATTGCAAGCTTGAGTGTGTGTTCTAGAGACAAAAAAATATACATAGCTGCAAAAAGCCAGGATGCTTTTTAAAAATGACTGTTTCGTTGTAAATTCATATTTTATGATAAAATGCAGCAGCTGATGGGGGGCTGTGTCTGGTCCCCAAAGCAAACATTTGGCCTTTGATTAGAGTTACCAGGTCCCTCCAGGTCCTGGCAACCGATGGGGAATGGGGGGGACTTACCAAGAGCAGGAGGGAGCCCAGGCAACATTGCCAGCGATCATGTGACTACATCACTTCTTGCATGTACCGGAAGTGACGTCATCACGTCACGACATCGGGGAGACACTCTGGTATTTGGGCAAGAACTCAATGGTAAAAACGGCTTCTACCATAGAATTTTTGCCCAAATACCAGAGCATTGCCTAGACATCACCCATGTGATGATGAAGTATGGGCCTCCCTCCCTCTCTCTTTTTAACCTTTTTTAAAATAAAAAATAAACAAGCACTAAGAACCATAGGTAAAGGTAAGGGTTCCTTTGCTCAAAAGCCAGTCAAATCTGACTCTAGGGTTGCGGTGCTCATCTCATTTCCAAGCCGAAGTACCAGCGCTGCCCGAAGATGTTTCTGTGGTCATGTGGCCAGCATGACTAAATGCCAAGGTGCACAGAACGCTGTTACTGTCCCACCGAAGTGGTACCTATTTATCTACTTGCAATTTCTTGCTTTCGAACAGCTAGGTTGGCAGGAGCTAGAACCAGAGATGGGAACTTACTCCGTCATGCGGCACTCAGGTCTTGAACTGCTGAACTACCAACCTTCCAGCCTGCAGTTCAGCATCTTAACCACTTGAGCCACCGCAGCCCCTCACTAAGAACCATACATTACCATATACAAAAAAAAAATAAGGATCATACATTACATAACCACAACATTTCTAAAAGTTCAAAAAGAAAAGGCAATAATGTATGCAGAATTTAGCATATCAAACAAAAAAATAAATATTACAAATTAAATCACATCACCAACTAACTTAAAAATAAAACATTTTAGCATATTGCGAATTTTTAGGAAGGATATCTTGTTCCTTAAGAAAGGAGATACTAAGATTCCACAAAGGTCATGACATAGTTATCCTCTGAGTTTCTGGTCACTCCTTCCATAATCTTGGCCATTATAAAATGTTCCCATATATGGTTATACCAATTTCCTAATTTTTGGAGTTGTCTATCTATCCAATGAGAAGCTGTTAAAAGATGAGCAATGGCCAACAGTGTAGAAGTTAATTATTTCTGTTGTTTTTCTTTGTTGCGGGGCCAACCAGGGCCTCCCTGTCTCTCCCAGTAAGTCCCCCCCACTGCAACCCCGAAGCTAGGGAATTCTTTGGGTGGGGGCCTTGTGGGGGCCGCCAGCTAATTAAATGAAAGTACAGTGCAGGTGGTAAGTTGGAGCACTTTGGGGGCAGACCAGGAGGGAGGGGACCCAGAAGAAACACTAAGGGGCTGGGCCCCGGGGCCCCAGTTGATTGGTAGCAGGGGACAGAACCTGGTGGTGGGGAACCCCTGCCTCCCCTGGGATTTTTTGGCAACTGTACCTTTCCATTACCAAATATAAAGGCAAGTATGATAAAAAAAAAATTACAAGCATTTTCACTTATCATAGAGAATTGGTATAAAATCTGTGAGGTATATTTGTATATACATGATATATTTCTTTTTGCTTCTTTTGATATCTTGGCTGTGATCATACATGCCTTTAGATCTGACATAGCCACGAATGCCTGATGGATCTAAAGGGCACGATCAGACAATAACATCTGGAAGACGTCCCACAGTCATTGGCAACCTGTGCTGCTCCGCTACAGAGGTGGAGTTAAAAGACACTGGGAAAAGTCCGGCTCTAACTGACGGGCCATGGACAGATTTTTCCTCTGTCTGATCATTCAAGCATGCTCTCATGCCATCGGGATGGTGTGATCATTCCATCCTGACTTGGTGCTGTTTTTTCCTTCCCTTCACAGTATGCGCATAATTGCATACTCCGTGGGCAGCCCTCAGTGCGGAGTTGTGATTCCTTGTTTATATGCATGGGAAACAAATGGCAAAAAACCCCAAAACGATCACACAGTGACAGGCTGAGCCCACAGCACAAAGGGATGTGTGATCTCACAACCACATGTCAAATTTCTCTGGAGGAAATAGCCTCGCTTCCCCTCTGTACCAACTGGCATGTGTGACTGCAGCCCTTGTGTACTATTGCATACCCTTTTAGATGCTTGACAAAAAGTAGCTTTATAAGTTCTAGAAGTATTTTTTTTGCTTTAGAATCACTCAAGAAGTACTGTTAAGAGTTCAGATAACCACCATGTACTGACTTTTACTCCCTGTGTAGGATTTTTTTTAAAAAAACAACAACCCATGGATGCACTCTGATACTTTTCAAGTGTAATTCTTTCTCTAAAGTGTTTAACCAAACTGTGGCTATCTTGTACAGATTATTAACCAACATCATCACTTTTGCAATTGAGTTGCCTTATAGTGGTTCTTTTACTGATCTCTTGCTCAGAATGTTGATGTAGGTTGATTGCTGGCCCTTGGCTTGATCACGATGCTGGTGTCTGGCCTTAGTGTTGTAGCAATGGACTTCAGAGTCAGGTTCAGGTAACCTAATTATGAGTAGGCAAGCAGCCTAGAGATTCAAGCTGGAAATGATTCCATGAACAATGGGCATGGCTGATGTGTAATAGGTGAAGTCTGCAAATCAGAAACAGGAACCAGTGCAATCTGAAACTTGAGGGGTAGATAAGGCAAGAATTCACTGACGGGGAAGCAAAAGACCACAAAAGTAACTAGCCCTGGCAAAAAACTGGACATAGACTGGGGGGACCTGGTCTCCTGTGATAGTGGAAGACCTCCTGCCCATACCCCCAAGATGCCTGTCGCTGCTCAGTAGAGCAGTGGGGAGAAACAGAGGGGAATAGGCATCATGGCAATGCCACAATATCACTTCTGGTGTGAACCCAGAAGGATGTTATTGCGTTGGCACTGCAATCTAGGTAAAGCCATACAGTTTGGGTGGAATCCTAGAGAGTAGTGCTGACTGATGATGTCACTTCCAGGTCCTTTATGGAAGTGACATCATAGCACTGCCCGGACAGCTATTTCTCCCAATCTGCATGTCTGTGGCCCCTAAAGTTCCTACTGGTTGCCAGTGCTGAGCTGGCAGCCCTAACAGAGAAATATATATGGTCAGCTCTAATCTCTGCCAAAAAAGTGCAAGCCAACTTTTAGAAAACGCGTCACTTGCCCCTTTGGCAGTGAGAACTACTGCAACAAAGAGCTAAAGTCCCTGGTACATGTACATGCCACTTTTTTCAGTAGCAGCCCCGAGCATCTCTTCCCTTACTTAAAATATTTTATACAAATGGATCTCTAGTCTTCAGTTTTGAATTAGATATAATTTCACTTGAGGTTATTGAAGTGAGGAAAAAAGCATTATTTTTAGTTGGGAGCTATTTCTACATTCATCTCTTGTATCACACATTAGAGTTCTGTCACTGGGACCTTCTGAAGTATTTCTTGGTTCAGGGCAAGTCAATGCAATCCACATATATAGTTTAGTTAGAAACATGGGTCTGAGTCGGATACACCAACATCCTCAGCCATATTGCGCTATCTAGCTTTGCTAAGGAAGTACTGGAGCTTTCCAATGTTGTTACATCCATGTTAATTTCCGATTGGCAGTGACCTGCAGACAAGTCAATTTGAACACAGTCCAAAATCATTTGACTTCTGAAGAATGGTCGACCTATTAAAATAAAAATATATGGCTCCATTAGACATTAACAATGAAATCGAAAAGGGCTGGGGACGTAAAACTTTGTAGAAACTAAAAATATACCGAGGTTATATTATGGAGTAACTTTGCAAATCGCTATTAATTTCTTTGGCTTTCATTGCAATAACATTGATTTAATTCATTAGATCCCTTTCTGAATCTATATTTCAGTTTTAGAGTTGTCAGTTTGTGTTAATGACAATTTTACCCATCTGTTCGAACATGAAAACGAGGCTTCGTACCACAGAGATGATAGATCTTGAATAGTTTAAGGAATGGTGGTTTCAGTTTAAGGTATTCGTTTAGATTATGTCTCCTTTGATGCAACTCACTCTAGAAATTAAACCAAGTAGGGGGTTTTTTAATCATAGAGAATTCTAGATAATATTTAACAAATAAAAAACCCAAGTGTTTTATTTTGTCACTTCAGAGCATTGCCTATTTCACATTTACAGACGAAATTTCAAAACATGCCCACTCGTTTGCTGTATAATGGCAAAGCCATAATTTTGTGTCAGCACATCAGAACTCCTCTGGATGCGATGAGAATAACAATTAGTTTCTTGAATCTGTCTGTTGGAATGGTATTACTTATAGTGGCCCTTTGGTCCTAATGCTCATGTGTAGAAAGCCCAGTATGTATTGGTGTGTGTGGGGGTAAGGGTAGAAAGTCCCATCGAGTCAAACTCAGCTTATGGTGACCCCATAGGGTTTTCCAGGCAAGAGACATTCAGGGGTGGTTTGCCATTGCTTGCCTTTCTGTAGTCATCCTGGCCTTTCTTGGTGGTCTCCCATCCAAACACTAACCAGGGCCAACCCTGCTTAGCTTCTGAGCTCTAACAAGGGCGGAGTTCAGACTGGCAGTTTGACGCGGGAGCCAGTCGTGGCAAAAAAGCCCCGGAACAAACTGCTCCGGGTTTTCCCAGTCACACTGTGCCAACTGATACTGGGAGGAGGCACGCGGGAGCGTTCAGACTGCTGGCCCAGAGGCGTGGCTGTAAATGGCTTTTCCCTGGTAATTCGGCTATGTGCACATAAGCTCATCCGGCCAATTTGGGGAGGATCCCGTTGGTCCGGCACCGCATTGGGTGGTAGAGCGGAGCACAGCCAACCATATCACTGCTGCCTTATGTGCAACACAGGTTGCTCCCAGCTTTTTGGGTTGGCATTCACACTTCCCAGAAGAGGAATGAAGCAGGGTAAATGGGCTCTCAGGGATTTGCTACTGTTTTACCAGGCATCTTTTAAATGTGGGAGCGAAGCGGAACAGCATGGGTTGACTACGGGTGGGGAACACCAGACAGATGTGCCTGCATGAACGCCCCCTTTAATCTGCTTGTAAAACATGGCTGAAATGTGGCTACAGCAGGGCAAACTGCCAGTCTGAACGCAGCCTAGATTAGGCTAACCTGGCCATCCAGGTACTGTTATCAACTCTAATTTGTTGTGCTGCCCTGTCCGCATAAACATATCCAAAAACTGACATAGACTCCAGCAGTGTTCCCTCTAAGCTGAGTTAGTGTGAGCTAGCTCACAGTTTTTTAGCGTCCAGCTCACACACAGGCAGGATGGCTCCAGGGCAAACTAATTTATGCAGGAGCCAAATCGCTTGCTCACAACTTTAATGCCAGTAGCTCACAAAGTAGAGTTTTTGCTCACAAGACTCCACAGCTTTGAGGGATCATTGGACTCCAGGTGTGTGATGTTGCAACTGTGTGTGTTTGTGTGTGTGTTTTACCAACAACACAGCATTCTAGCAGTTCAGTAACTGGATCCATCTAGATCGTTCAGACTTCTTGGGTGAATGACTGCTGAAGCATAAAGTAAAGTAAACAGAAGTATGGGAAGAAGAAGAGGAGGAGGAGGAGTTGGTTTTATACCCCGCTCTTCACTACACAAAGAAGTCTCAGGGTGGCTTACTATCGCCTTCCCTTCCTCTCCCCACAACAGACACCCTGTGAGGTAGGCGGGGCTGAGAGAGAGCTCTGAGAGAAGTGCTCTTGAGAGAACAACTCTGAGAGAACTGTGACTGACCCAAGGTCACCCAGCTGGTTTCATGTGGGGCAGTGGGGAATCAAGCCTGGTTCTCCAGATTAGAGTCCACTGCTCTTAACCACTACACCAAGCTGGCTCTTCGGTTCGAGTTTAGTCTCATCTTAGATACCAACAAGATTTTCAGGGTATAAGCTTTCAAGAGTCAAAGCTCCCTCCTTCAGATACCAGACAAAGGGAGCTTTGACTCTCAAAAGCACATACACCCAAAATCTTATATGGTGCCACGGGACTGGAATCTAACTGTTCTGCTGCAGACCAGCGTGGCTATCCTGTGAAACAGGTATATAGAGGGGGTCTGGAATTTTTGAACACAAGTTTAAGATCACTACACTGGCTGCTAAGCTAAGTCCCATGTTCACTGTTTTAAAGAGCTCTTCACAACCTGGGACTCTCACTTGAGCACATATGAAGATGCAATTGAATTAGACCTTTGGTCCATCAAGGTCAGTATTGTCTACTTGGACTTAGACCTTTGATCCATCAAGGTTGGTATTGTCTACTCAGACTGGCAGTGGCTCTCCAGGGTCTCCAATACACATCTTCAACACAGGCCTGTAGTACAGTGGGGCATTTTGGGGCCTGGCCCCCTGACTTCTTCCCAAGGCCCCCCAACTTCCATCCAGCTCCCAGCCCCCCTGGCTCTCTGGGCCACCCGGAGGGCTCCCCACCCCCGCCCCTTCCTCTTCCCCAAGCCTGGCTTGCTTCCCCATGTAGGCAAGGAGAGTGTGAAGACTGCAAAAGTGAATTTTTTTATTATTTTATTTTGTGACGTCAGTGCCCCCTGACTTATTTAAAGGCCCCCTGAATTACAAAATCCTGGCTACGGCCCTGCTTCCACATCACCTACCACCTGATCCTTTTAACTGGAGATGCTGGGGATTGAACCTGGGACTTTCTGCATGCCAAGCAGATGCTCTTCCATTGAGCCACAGCTCTTCTCTCATATCTGTAGGGCCTGCCTCTGCCCATAAGCGCATACAAGGCAGCTGCAATCATCCGACCAGAGAATGTTAGTCATTTGGCCACTCAGATCAGTGAGAGTTGTTTCTGCTCGGGCTTTCTCACTGGCTGTCCGAGGATGTGAGGAAGGCCCCAACCTTGGCAGAGATTTCAGAACCTCTTTTAAGGCAGAGCTTTTCTGACATACTTAGGGTTGCCAGGTCCCCTCGTCACACTGGCGGGGGTGGAGGTGTTCCGTCACATCCCTGACACAATGACATCACCCAGAAGTGATGTTATTGCATTGGCAATGTTGTGGGCGACACTCTGGTTTTTGGGGAAAACTCTATGGTAAAATCGGCTTCAAACCATAGAGTTTAGCCCTCATATCAGAGCGTCACCATGCAACATCCCTGACATGATGATGCTGTTTGGAGGTGGGGTTTCCCTCACTGGCCACTTGGCTGGCAGGAGGCAGAAGCCCCAAAAACCAGAGGAACCCCCACTGGGACCTGGGAACTGGTAACCCTAGACATACTTTTGGTGGCTTATGAATGGAGAACAATGTGAGTAGAGTACCTTTTGAAGTGCCTGGGTTTGATAAACACTGCCTTAAGGAATAGACCTTAAGAAATAAATAAGTGCCACCAAGTTGCAAGTGTCCTATGGCAACACTTCATGGGGTTTTCAAGGCAAGAGATGAGCAGAGGTAGTTTACCACAACTTGCCTCTGCATAGCAGCCCTGGTCTTCTTTGGTGGTCTCCCATTCAAGCATTGACCATGGTTGGCCCTGCTTAGCTTCCAAGTTCTAAAAAGCTTGGAAGAATCTGGGTTATCCAGGCCACATTAATGTATAGAGGGTCTAACTATTCAAAATCCAGCTAGGCCTGTAAAAACCACTCAGGTGGCAATTCTAATTCTCTGTTGGCATGGGTAACAGTCTGTATGAGAAGAATGAACTGCAGGGTCCTTCAAGATGGAAACAATCCCAAAAATCCTGGGTCAACATCTGATGTCTGAGGGACTCAAGCGGTAAGTGCTACTGAATTTTGTTCCACAAGGCATCCATTTCTCTTTCTGTATTTAGTGGATACAAATCCTTGTTGATGCAAATTCATAGCTGAAAGTCACTATGCAGAGGTCATATATCAATATGTAGCCTTTGTCTAATAGATGTTTTGCTTTTCCTAGGGAGAATAATTAACCATGATTCCCTTCCACTACCATTAAAAATATTGCAAAAAAAGTCACATACAAAAATAAATGTAGGGTGGGCTTCTATTGAAGCATCTCATTTCACAATGGCCCATTACCTTGGCTTGGGAAGGTTTAATTTTTGGGGATATTGAGGTCTTGCATCCATCAGCTGCTCTGTTGTTGGCCAGAGGGCTGAAGGCATGTTGATGAAGATACACATGTGAAAGGTCAGAGCTATGGAGGCATGACTCAGTGGGACACATGGACAATCAAACCCTGGGGTAAAGCCAAGGGGCAGCAATCTGGGACGCAACTGAGTGGGTACAAAACTTGCCCTCCACCCAGAGTCTTGAGTTGTAAGAGGCAGGCCTCCAATGGTGTCTTTGGTGTGCCCATTTTACTTAGTCATGTGAATCGATCTGTGGAAAAACAAAGCAATAAATTTGGGGCCAGTGTTCTGGTGAGAGAATAACCTGCTTCTGCAAGTGGAGATCCCACAGAAACTTTAGCGTTACACACTCAGGGTTGGGAAATTTCTAGTGATTTGGGGTACAGCCTGGGGAGGGTGGGGTTTAGAGAGGGAAGGGACTTCAGGGTATAATGCCATGTAGTCCACCCTCTAAAACAGCTATTTTCTTCAGATGGGGCTGATCTCTGTAGTCTGGAGACCAGTTGTGATTCCAGGAGATCTCCAAGCCCTACCTGCAGGTCGGCAACCCTAAGAAACTAGTGTTATGTGTCTGGAATTCACTGTCATAGGAGGTGGTGGCAGCTACAAGCATGGATGGCTTCAAGAGGGAATTGGATAAACATATGGAGCAGAGGTCCATCAGTGGCTATTAGCCACAAGGTATAGATAGGGGCAAGTGAGGCTCTGTATTCTTGGTGCTTTTGGGGGGGCAACAGTGGGAGGGCTTCTAGTGTCCTGGCCCCACTGGTGGACCTCCTGATGGCACCTGGTATTTTTGGGCACTGTGTGTTGGACTGGATGGGCCATCGGCCTGATCCAACATTGGTGTCTCTTATGTTCTTATGTCTACCAAGAAAGGTGACCTTTATCTCTTTCACGTTCTGCTACAGTATTAACTCCCAACCTCCACTTGCTTTTTCCCCATATCTTCCCTTCCCAATTGCAAAGAGCCAATCCTGGCTTTCTTCTACTTTCCTCTGCTTCACTGGAATCAGAGATAATTCAAGAAAACTCAGGAAACATTACTTTTCTGTCTTCAATTGTATTTATTTATTTACATCATTAATTCCACACTTTTCGCATCAATGGTGAATCTGTTCTCCATTTTATAGAATGGAATTTTATCACCACACCCTCTGAGGTAGGTTAGGCCAAGAGTATGTGACTGGCCCAAGGTCACCCAGCAAGCTTCCATGGCAGAGGAAAGCCTGTTTGAAGGATGTGCTTGGTTTGGAACCTCATAACATTTTGTTGATCCTCCCCATGTCTCCTGCTTAGACGCAGCCCCCATGGAAGCCATTTTGTGGTGGTGGCCACTACTAGGTCTCAACATTCCTAGAGTAGCCATGGGTTCAACAGGGACCCCTGAGTTAGTGTTCTATGTCCCAGCCACGTATCCGTTATTCCTGTGAAAAAGGTGTAGGTAAAGGTGAGTCAGAGATCTGGAAGGCTGTGGGAGACATTGCAAAAGAAGGGCTGAATTCGGCCTGGGTTGAACACAACATTCCTCATTAGTTGCTGTAGATTTTCCGGGTTGTGTGGCCATGGTCTTGGCATTGTAGGACCTGACATTTCGCCAGTAGCTGTGGCTGACATCCTCGGAGATATAACGCAGAAAGATGGAGTACTCTCTGTGTCAAGGTGAGAAGAAAAATGGTAGGCAAGCAGTTTATATCTACTCTGGAAGGTGGGGTAGGGCTGAGTCACTATCTTGTAGGAGTTCCCCAGGTGTTCTCATACCCCCTCATTCATTATCAAATTAGTTTTTTTTTTTATTAGAACCATGTTAGAGAACTTAAATATCACCCGGGGTACAGTGTAGTCAAAGGAACGAGGCCATGACTTAGTGGTGTGACATTGGGTTGGTATGTAGAAGGTCCCAGGTTCCCAGGTTCAATCCCCGACGTCTCCAGTTAAAGAATCAGGCAGTAGGTGATGTGAAATACCTCCACCTGAGCCCCTGGAAAGCTGCTGCCACTCTGAGTAGACAATACTAACCTTGATGGATCAAGGCTCTGGTTCAGTATAAGGGAGCTTTATGTGTGCGTTCAAGATAATCCTGAATAATTTCCAGCGGCCGCAAGGGATTAGGACGAAGAGCATTTTTACATTGAAATCATCACTGAGCCTCAGCTGTTCCATTTGTGTTCGTCTTTGTTGTTTGCACAGAAGAGGAAGTGGAAGAGATGTATTTATACTGTGTCTGGGGTGTGTTGGCCAAGACAGGTATGATCAAGGCTATTTTTGGGCAGGAACACACAGGAATGAGTTGGCCACGCCCAGCAGGAACTCATTAGCATAATAGGCCACACCCAACAGCAGAAACTCATCAGGATTGGCTACATTAGGGCTGTGTGGCCTAACATGCAAAGGAGTTCCTGCTACAAAAAAAAGCCCTGGGTTTTGACAACAAACAAGGTAAACAGAATAAGAAGCAAAAGGTAGGTGTGGCTGGATGACCACACTTCTGGTAACATGGGGGTGTGCTCTAATATGCTAATGAGCTCTGCTGTCAGGGGTGTGGCCTAATATGCTAATGAGTTTCTGCTGTTGGGTATGGCCTATTATGCTAATAAGTTCCTGCTGGGCTTTTTATACAAAAAAAGCCCTGGGTATGATGTTCTCATTAAACATCAACTAAAACAAGATCTGTGCTAAACCTCATGCGTTCTAAACACCCTTAGTCACAACTCATTCTATTTATTTCAATAGGACTTCATCATGACTAATATTTGTCAATGGCATTTGGATGTGGGACTTCTCTTAGGACCACAGGCTTCTGCAGTTACCCACCTGGTTTGCCCAAAGACTTCCTCTATATTCCTGCAGTCAGCAGTAATTTATTCTTTCAGATGTCTCTAAAAATGTCTAGCAACCCCCCCTCTCCAAACCTCAGACCAAACAAGATCCCTCAGCTCTAGCGGTCTAATTTCAAAATACAAACTACTGGGAAATTGTGCACTTCAGGGACACTATTTCTAACAAATTAAAAATCAACAAAAATATTATGCTTCTATGTTACCTGTTCAAGTGTACAGAATATACAAAAACTTTAATCAAATACTCAGGTTTGCTCAGTTTTAAATTGTGTTAGTTTTAATAGTTTCTATTCAGCTGTTTATATTAATGACATATTCCCATCTAAATATATCGCTGCACTGAAAAGCTATCAAAACATTTCTAAGGTTGAACGAATGCACTCGCTTTCATGATTTTTTAATAAAATGATCTCTTTCCATTGAACGGCTTAAAAATAGGAGATTGCATAATACACACACACACCACACACAGTTATAGGGGAATATTATAAATATCAACCGTAGCTTCATTTACTGTCTGAATGTTTTATTTTGCTTCACTGTGACATTGGAGTTGAGATATATGAGTCACCGCATATCAAAGAGAGAGGGATAAAAATGAGAGATGCAATGGATAATTTTCTCCACATTGATTTAAATCCTTATTATTTGGAGAAGCAGCCGATCATTTGCTAATGGTCACAAGACCTGCTCAAGAAGTTTACCGTTTCTCCCCTCCTCTCTGAGCTTTTGTTGTGGTGGTTCTAAAATGATGCTCCTTTCTTTCTTACTTGAATGCAAATACACAATCTGTTCTCACCTTGGCTGAACTTGGACCAATGCTACATTCCAGACTTTGCATTGTGCTGTGTAAATGTAGGTAGTCTTTGGACAGCCGTTCCCTGGTTACCATTTTCTTTTCTGGCAAGAACCCCCACCGTCTCCAAGGGCTTCCCTTTTCGGTTACGTGGTGGCAACTCACAAAGGGATGCATAAAAGGATCTGCCCTGTCCATTGAGGAGAATGTAGAAGCTGCCAAGTGCAGAAGTCAAGTTTACAAAATGCTTAAGCCTTGGAACTTATAAAGGGGTTGTCTTCACGGAAGCTAAGCAGGGTCAACTCCAGCAAGTACTTGGATGGGAGACTTCCTTGGAATACCAGCAGTCAGGACTCAGGAGGTGGCGGCAGGAGACTTAATTCAGCCACCTCTCTGACTATCCTCCAGACCCCAGTAGGGGTCAGTCACCAGAGGTCACCATGACTTCCAGGTGCACAAACACTCACATTTGTGTGTGTGTGCGCGCGCACACACACACACACACACATTAAAAAATACAAAAAATATCAAAAATAAACAAACAAGGGGGTTGTCTTCCTACGTTTCATTCCTATTCCTCCAGTTCTGTACCATCAGTCCCAATGTTTTCATGTAGGGTTGCTATCTCTGGGTTGGGAAATTCCTGGAGATTTAGGGTCAGTGGAACCCGGGGAGGACGGAGTTCGGGAGGGGAGAGACCTCAGCAGGGCGTAATGCCCTGGAGTCCACCCTCCGAAGCAGCCATTCTCCAGAGGACCCACTCTCTGTTGTCTGGAGATCAGTTGTAATTCTGGTCTATCTCCAGGCCCCATCCCCAAATCTCTAAGAATTTCCCAAACTGGAGTTGGCGACCTTAGCTCATATACATATATGAATGTATTAGATGACTGAGCAACGTGCATGTCTAGTGTGCACTTCTAAGGGAGTGCCAGCCTTCTACCTTCTGCCAGTGATTCAGGCTCTCAGGATATCGATTGTCACAGTGGCCCTGCTTCTGTGGCTCAGCAATTCATAGGGTTCTCCAATACGCACACGGAGCTTCACACAACAATTGGTTTCATCATTCCTTTTGGTGGCCCCATGTGGTCATTTTTAGCCCCTCAGAACTTTCGAATGGGGCAATTATTTTATTTTAACCAAGCCTCTGTGTTGTTTTGAAGAGACTCAAAGCCAGTTCCGGGCAAACTGAAAACAACCATCACACCACATTAAAATCAGAACAATCGCATTAAAATACAATAAATCAGGGATACGGCAGCACAAAGGCAATCAATAAAGTCTCATCCAAATCTCTTTAAGAGAAGAGAACAGCGTGTTCCTGGAGTGTTTTGTAGCAGACTAACATCACAGGGAAGGGGGAAAAAATCCACTGTGTTGGCACCACCACTGAGAAGATGACTGATTAATTATGTCTTACCATGTACAGAGAAATCAAAATGATTTCTTTTCCCTCTCAAAAATATAATCTCAACATTGTCCCTAGCAAACACTTATATTAAGCTGCTGAATGAAGTCATCAATCCATTTTGCAACTGGGTGCCATCAATATCCTGATGCCACTCAGCTATACCTGTCATTAACAAAGCCTCCAGAAGCAGCTGTCTCAGTTCTAGGCCAGGTCTTGAAAGCTGTGGATGAGGGCAAAGCCGCTGAGGCTGCTTCCAGACAAGATGAAAGTGACCTTGATCAGACAAATTTGAAAATCTAGGTGGGACTGACTGACCCATTAGAGGGAATTCAGCTATCTGTAGCTGATCAGGTGAAGAGTTTGGTGGTACCATTAGGCCCAGCCTTACTGACTGAGATCAAGATGGGTAGCTGTGTAAGTAGCAGTAGAAAAGAGCAAGAGTCCAGCAGCACCTTAAAGATTAACAAACTATGAACATAAGAACATAAGAGAAGCCAATGTTGGATCAGGCCAAAGGCCCATCCAGTCCAACACTCTGTCACACAGTGGCCAAAAATACCAGGTGCCATCAGGAGGTCCAGCAGTGGGGCCAGGACACTAGAAGCCCTTTCACTGCTGCCCCCGCAAAAGCACCAAGAATACAGAGCATCACTTGCCCCAGGGTTCCTATCTATCCCTTGTGGCCAATAGCCCCTGATGGACCTCTGCTCCATATACTTATCTAATTCCCTTTTGAAGCTGTCCATGCTTGTAGCCGTCACCACCTCCTGTGGCAGTGAATTCCATGTGTTAATCACTATTTGGGTGATGAAGGACTTCCTTTTATCCGTTCTAACCCAACCGCTCAGCAATTTCATTGAGTGCCCATGAGTTCTTGTATTGTGAGAAAGGGAGAAAAGTATCTCTTTCTCTACATGCTCTATCCCATTCATAATCTTATAAACCTCGATCGTGTCACCCCTCAGCCGTCGTTTCTCCAAGCTGAATAGCCCCAAGGGTCTTAACCTTTCTTCATAGGGAAAGTGTTCCAACCCTTTTATCATTCTAGTTGCCCTTTTCTGCACTTTTTCCAAAGCTATAATATCCTTTTTGAGATGTGGTGACCAGAACTGTACACAGTACTCCAAATGAGGTGGCACCAATGATTGATACAGGGGCATGATGATACTGGCTGAAATCTGTTATCTGAAGAAGTGAGCAGTGACTCATGGAAGCCCACGCCCTGCCACATATTTTGTCAGTCTTTAAGGTGCTACTGGACTCTTGTTCTTTTTTAGTGTTACTGATGGAGAATAATTTTGGAGCAGTTGCTAGGAGTGCCCTTTCATCTTCCGGCAATCTAGCCACGTCAATCCACGCTTTTAGACATAAATTACTGCAACGTACTTTCTGTGGATGGGCATATGAAGCTGCCTGTGCACTCAGATCATCATTGTTGATTCTGACTGGCAGCAGCTTTCCAGGGTTCTCAGGCAGAGGTCCTTCACATCACCTGTTACTTGATGCTTTTAACTGGAGATGCTGGGGGTTGAGCCTAGGACCTTCCGCATGCAAGTCACAGCCCTCACCGCCAAAAAATCACTGTTCTAAAAGATCATTCAGACTTTAGATGGTGTAGAGTATGGCACCCTGTTTCACTGGTTCACCTCCTGTATCTATAGCATACTAGCAGCACTGGTTTCCAGTACACATCTGGACTTTATTGAGGATGCTGTTCCTTACATCAAGAGTTCTTCATGGTCGATCACCCACCTATAAGGGCCACTTGAAAGTGTCCATACAGAAGCCAGTACTATCAAACTTCCACCTGCTGAACTGGGCCGTCAGAAGCAGTACAGAAGGCTGTCTTCTTCCAGGTAGGCATGTATTTATTTGAGATGTCCTTTGGTTGTGAGTATGAATCCCAAGAATGTTGTTTGATGAGGGATCTAATCTCACTGATGAATTTGTTTTTGTTTTCATGGCTGCCTCTTGGGTTAGATTATGCCGACATGTCATGTAAATGTTGTTCCGCCCCCTGAATTTTATTTTTATTGTATTATGTTTTGTGAGTTGCTGTGAGCTATGTTGAAGGGTGGATGTAAAAAAACCTTTTCAATGACTACATAGGTCAGGAAGGATGACTGTGATCAAATGTAAATAAATATAAATAAATAAATATTAAATAAATAAATAAAAGACACAGCAGCCTCAACAGACCAGTCTAGCCCAATCTTGCAAGAAGAAGAAGAAGAAGAAGAAGAAGAAGAAGAAGAAGAAGAAGAAGAAGAAGAAGAAGAAGAAGAAGAAGAAGAAGAAGAGGAGGAGGAGGAGGAGGAGGAGGAGGAGGAGGAGGAGGAGGAGGAGGAGGAGGAGGAGGAGGAGGAGGAGGAGGAGGAGGAGGAGTGTTGTATAGTGAGATAGACGCATAATGAAACCACAGACAATGATGTAGTGATCAGCATGGTTCGCTATTATACAACACGAGACAAAGGTATCTGGCCAGGAGGCCAACTATATACACACGACAGAGGACGCCCCCTGGTGCCATTGGCGGGTTTGAATTCCCGCCGCCGTTCCCATTGGTCCCCCTGCGCTGGAGCCAGGAGCCCCAGTCCCATTGTTCACAGGACCTCAAGCTCAGGCTCCTTCGCTGATGGCCCGTAGTGGTCTGCGGACACAACAAGGAGGAGGAGGAGGAGGAGGAGGAGGAGATTGGATTTATACCCTGCCCTTTACTACCCAGAGGAGTCTCAGAGCGGCTTACAAACTCCTTTCCCTTCCCCTCCCCACAACAGGCACCCTGTGAGGTAGGTGGAGCTGAGAGAGCTCTAACACAAACTGCTCTTTTTTCAAGAACAGCTGTGCCAGAGCTTGTAACTGACCCAAGGTCGCATCAGCACGTGCAAGTGAAGGAGTGGGGAGACACCCTGTGAGACAAGAGACACCCTGTGAGGTAGGTGGGGCTGAGAGAGCTCTTTCCAGAACCGTCCTTGAGGGAACAGCTCTGACAGAACTATGGCTTGCCCAAGGTCATCCAGCCAGGTGCAAGTGGAGGAGTGGGGAATCAAACCCGGTTCTCCCAGATTAGAGTCCGTGCACTTAACCACTACGCCAAACTGGCTCTGGAAGCTAAGCAGGGTTGGTGTTTGGATGGCAGACCATGAAGGAAGACTGGAGCACTGGAAGAGGAAGACCATGTGAACCAGCTCTGCTCACCTCTTGCCCCCAAAACCCGCCGAGCTTGAAGTTCACAGGGTCACCCCAAGTTGGCTGCAACTCAACCAGCATTCCCAATAATAAACTTAGTTTGATATTGCATCACATGGGAAGTGCCAAGTATCTTCCCTGTCAAGACAATTCCTCTTTGGATCGTAATAAATGACAAACACTGGGGGCATCCATGAACTGGCTTAACTGTTAAAGGAAGTAAGTGTTCTTTTGTGCTGGTCTGGCGCATGGCAAAATACAACGAGCAGAAAATCCTGTCATGCCTACTGAATCAATAACTCATTTTCTCTTGAAAGAAATGAGGAGCTGATATTATAAATATCTGAGATCCTCTTTGTGCATAATTGGGAAAGGAAGACCCATTGGGCCTACTTCTGAGTAAATATGCGCACCACTGCATTGAAGAATCCCTTTTCCTGAAAGGCTGTGAGCGTTAATCTCATTATCAAGCCCTGCTCTCCATATCATTGTGTCCATTATTACCCTTGATTTGGCCACTCAAGAAATCCTACCCTGTACTCCAATCTGAAAAGTATTTGTTGGAAGCTGAATGAAATTAGTCCCTTATGAGCTAAGTAATTGTAAAGTTACATTACCCCGTGGAAGTGATAACTGATAAAATCTGACAATTTCAATTTTAAAGAGGCTGCGCTTCGGTACGTTGAAGCTGTGATAGCCCTCGTATTTATAAACCTATAGCTTTGCTGGCCTCCCATACATAGTCATGAAATCCCCGCTATGCTTAATGATAAAATGACTTTAAATATTGATTATACGGCAGGCAGTGTTAACAATAAACGTATCGCCTACTGATGCAGAAGGTGTAGTAAGGTATTGTATTTACGGTTTTGTGATGTATTTTAATTTTCTCTGTTTTTTATTTAGTTCTTGCAAATGCACGGGGAAACGATGGTGGCTAGATTACACGGTAGCCATAAAGGTTGATGGTGGATGGACTTCCCCCACTATGTTTGCATATAAAAGGGCATATTGACTGTTGCCTTTGTGTTGGGCCAG
The DNA here is from genome assembly GCA_029375565.1 of Gekko gecko. NCBI lineage: Eukaryota > Metazoa > Chordata > Lepidosauria > Squamata > Gekkonidae > Gekko > Gekko gecko. Next base: position 18,898,717 of record JAPDNY010000014.1, read on the forward strand.
TCTCACAAGTCACCTTACTAGTACCATAGGCAGGGTTGCCATCACTGAAGAGTGTGTGTGTGTGTGTGTGTGTGTGTGTGTGTATGGAACATATGAACATAAGAGAAGCCAATATTGGATCAGGCCAACAGCCCATCCAGTCCAACACTCTGTCACACAGTGGCCAAAAATACCAGGTGCCATCAGGAGGTCCAGCAGTGGGGCCAGGACACTAGAAGCCCTCCCACTGTTGCCCCTTCCAGCACCAAGAATACAGAGCCTCACTTGCCCCAGAGACCCTATCTATACCTTGTGGCTAATAGCCACTGATGGACCTCTGCTCCATATGTCTATCTAATTCCCTCTTGAAGCCACCCATGCTTGTAGCTGCCACCACCTCCCGTGGCAGTGAATTCCATGTGTTAATCACTCTTTGGGTGAAGATGTACTTCCTTTTATCTGTTCTAACCCGACTGCTCAGCAATTTCATTGAGTGCCCACAAGTTCTTATATTGTGAGAAAGGGAGAAAAGTACCTCTTTCTCTACCTGTTCTATCGCATGCATAATCTTATAAAGCCGTCATAAGCAAGCAGAACTGGGTTTTTGCACAAGAAGCTAGGTAAGCTACGGTTTTGGTTCAAGCTGCCAGTCTCCAGGTGGAGCCCTGATGTCACGGGCTGGAGTGCGGGCGGAGTCAGAGAGGGATAGTCCGGGTCCAGTCCAAAGTCAAAAACTGGGAGGCAGGAAACCAGAAGCCAAGTAACAGAGTCCAAGGTACAAACCGAAAGTGTAGTCATTCAGAGCCAGAGTTGGGGGAAGCAGGAGCCAAATAACAGAGTCCAGAGCACAAACCGAAAGCGTAGTCAAAGCCAGAGCCAAGGAGCCGAGAGGTCAGAACAGGAAACAGGAACTGGGAACATGGGCGAGGTGGGTGCAGAGCATTGTCAAGCTGACTAGTTGCTGGCACAAGGAACCAACAGGGAGTGGGGAGCTAAGTATCCCTCCAGGGCTGTTGCCAGTTAGTGGCCAGCGTGTGTGTCCCAGCTCCTGTTGGAACTCACGGCTGAGGGACTGCCTGTTGTGCAGGCGTGCCTCTCGCCACCAGGATGCCAAGTCCCACCGGTGCTGGTCTCGCAAACAGGCCACCGGTGGGGGTGAATCAGGGGGGCTGTCCTACGTGTGTTGTTCCGCCCCAGCTGTTGCCGGAGTGGGCTCCGTGGCTTCATTGGGATCAGGTGTAAATTCTTCTGGAGCTGGGAGCTCATCCTCAGCAGTACTCATGACACCCAACTTCTCCCGGAATGAAACCTGATCACCAGTCTACAGAGTTCAGGCATGCAAGGAAAAGAAAACTCATGTTAATTTTGGATTCAGATTTCGAGGATGGCATGCTTTCCAGACAATCATTACCGTTTTGAGATTTCTTTGACTGCTCTTTTTGGCTCCCAAAATCTTGGGATAATTTATCCAGCCCCCTCCTCAGAAACTGGGTTGAGAAACACAGACTGGTATGGTAGCTAAATCCACCTCTGCCCTTGGTAGCCCCAGTGTCCGGAGCAGACTGCAGTAGAGAATCATAGAGTTGGAAAGTACATCCAGGGCCATCTAGTCCAACCCCCTGCGCAATGCAGGAAATTCACAAATACCTCCCCGCCACCACCTCCAGTGACCCCTGTTCCATGCCCAGAAGATGACAAAAAAACCTCCAGGATCTCCAGCCAAACTGGCCTGGAGAAAAATTGCTTCCTGACCCCAAAGTGGTGATCAGCATTTCCCTGGGCATGTAAGCAAGGGCCATGAGAACTGAACACTGATGCACCCCTTCCTGCCTTCCCTCTCATGATCTGCCTAAGTGCACAGAATCTTCATTGCTGTCAGGTGGCCATCGAGCCTCTGTTTGAAAACCTCCAAAGAAGGAGAGCCCCCACCTTCCGAGGAAGCCCATTCCACTGAGGAACCGCTCTGACTGTCAGGAAGTTCTTCCTAATGTTTAGCTGAAAACTCATCTGATTTAATTTCAACCCTTTCTTTTCCCTTTCAAAATATTCATCATCATAAGATTTGGAGATCTCACCTGCAGGATCCCATCCTGGTTTCCCTTTATTCATCTTGACAGAACGTGGAAAAACAAAGCTGGAAACGACAAAAATGGTGTCTATGTATATAAAATATACAATAAACAGTTGGAATGGCAGTAATCCGGAATGGACTTGCAGAGAGCGCACTTCTAGTGTGTGTGTGTGAGAGAGAGAAAGTGTGTGTTGGAATAACCAGAAGGTTGGAATAAAATTTATTTCTTCATTTTCTTCATGTACATCCTGCCTTTCTCCCCAGTGGAGACCCAAAGGCGGTGACATCATTCTCCCATCCTCCATTTTATCCCCACAACAGCCCTGTGAGGCAGATTAGGCGGGGAGTGAAACTTGGCCCAAAGTCATGCAGAAAACCTCCATGGCAGAGTGGGGATTTGAATCTGGGTCTCCTAGATCCTAGACCAACTCTAACCATTACACCACTGCTGTTTCTCTAAATTCACAGAAGCATGGGCCCCAAACAATAGTGAGAACACACATGAACACATGATGTTGCCTGAACCAACAATTTCTGTATTGCCCACCCAGACTAGCAGTAGAATCACAGAGTTGGAAGGGACCTCCAGGGTCATCTAGTCCAACCTCCTGCACAATGCAGGAAATTCACAAATACTTCCCCCTATACCCCAAGTGACCCCCGCTCCATGCCCAGAAGATGACAAAAAACCTCCAGGATGCCCAGCCAAACTGGCCTGGAGAAAAATTACTTCCTGGCCCCAAAGTGGCAATCAGCAGTCCCCTGGGCATGTAAGAAAGGGCCACAGGAACTTCCTGCCCTCCCCCTCATGATCTGCCTGTTCACAGAATCAGCATTGCTGTCAGATGGCCATCTAGCCTTTGTTTAAAAACCTCCAAAGAAGGAGAGCCCACCAACTCCTGAGGAAGCCTGTTCCACTGTGGAACTGCTCTGTCAGGAAGTTCTGCCTAACGTTTAGCCAAAAACTCTTTTGATTTAATTTCAACCCATTGGTTCTTGTCTGGTCTTCTGGGGCAACAGAAAAGAACTCCACACCATCCTCTATATGACAGCCCTTCAAGTACTTGAAGATGGTTATCATATCACCTCTCAGTCGTCTCCTCTCCAGGCTAAACATACTCAGTGGCTCTGTAGGTCTCAGGAAGAGGTCTTTCACATCTGATCCTTATGGGAGATGCTGGAGATTGAACCTGGGATCTTCTGCATGCCAAGCAGATGTTCAACCCCTGAGCCACAGCCCCTTCCCAAAGCAGTAACTCTTCTTTGCAGTCCAGACATGGCCAAGCACAACTTCCGAATGTGTTACAGAACGAGCAATTCCTTGATGCTCTGTTTGTGTGCCTCTCTCCCCCTCTTGCATTTACAGGGCTGGCGGAGGACAGCTGGGCCTGTTTTGATTTTTGTCAGAAGCAATGGCGTTCCAAAGTCATAACTCTCCGTTATGCATGGGGACTTGTTTGCATTATTGCCTGTAAATGTGGATGTTAGCATGCATTACCAAGAGCAGTTGGTGCTATTGTTTCAGTCTGCCAAAAAACATGAGCTTAAGATTCCAAAGCTTCATATGGAGGGAGGTGGACTAACTTTGCAAGAAATATGGATAGTGCACTTGTCAACAGCAGCTACTTGGGGATCGGGTGGGGGCGGGAGAGAAAACCAATATTTCTAGGGTTCTCCGTTGTCCATACAGAACCTTTTGTCAATTAGACATGCTGGGGTGAGGTTGGCACAAGAAAATTGTACTCCGGAGTGCTAAAACCCAGGCATGGTGCAATAGAGTGTGCCTGCCTCATCTCCCGGGGTGTGATTATTTAAGGATAATGACGCCCCCTGCCGAGGCACCTTATTGCTCTTTTGGAAAAAAAAATAAACAAGCCCACAATCTTTTATTGAGGGGAATTAATTGCATTGTTGTTGGTGGCAAGAAATAAGTTTAATATTTGGAAATTATCTGGCTGGTTGGTAGTGCAGCTTTGGAGGGGGGCACGTTTGTAGATATATCCGATTGACGGCTGGCTTGGGAAAGTCACTTTGCATTTTTTAAAAAAATTGTTATGGATTGCATTGTTTTAAAAATCTGCGTGTGTTTGAAATATTCTCAGATAAATTATCCCGTTCAAATGGGTTGTGATTCTGCGCCATAAAAATCAATGGTGGCTTTGTTATGGACTTCACTGAGAAGCAAGGGGGGTACCACTGACGGTCGGACGGATACTGATATTTTGATAGTTAATTTCTTGGCACTGAGGGTATTTAAGTATTTCCCTCTCAGGGTTTTGTTTTTTAAAAAATAAATCTCATCAGACTCAGTGTTCAAGTAAACTGAACATAACAGTATTTCCAAGCTGTAGGCTGACTGCTCGCGGTGTTGTTATACTGTACCCCCACAGCCTATTTACAGTTCACGTAGCAGCTGGGAGAATACATTTGATGATGGGGGATTTTAATTAGTGCCGTGTATAAAAAGAGCAATGCCGATGGGTGATGAAGCTTGCTGAGGCATAGGTTTCCGTAGCAGGCGCACTGGTGTCGTGAGTTGCGTTCAGAGGTCAGGGTTCCCTTGAAGCAAATCAACAATACTCCGGCCCGTGGTGTTCCAACATCTTCCTTCGATTGCTGTTCACTGGCTGGATTAAGACATGCTAAGGTTGTCAGCTCTGGGTTGGGATATTCCTGAAGATCTGACGTTTGAGGCTGGGAAGGGTAAGGTTTGGGGTGGGGGAGGGAGCTCAGCAAGGTGTAATGCCGCAGAGTCCATCCTCCAAAGCAGCCATTTTCTCCAGGGGGACTGATCTCTGCCGCCTGGAGATCAGTTGTTGTTCCATGACCTCTCTAGGCCCCACTTGGAAGGAGGCAACACTAAGACATGCTGAGGCCCTCTGCTGTCTTCTTTAAGGGTCCCCAAAGCATTATCAAAAATTTGCATCACCCTAACATTGAAACTTAGTGATTTTTAAATTTTTTATTTTATTTTTAGTATTTAGACTCTCTCGTAATCCGAGGCCCTAAAACGTAGCTTTAGTTTGTGTGCAAATCCAGCTCTGGCGCTTCACTACGGTGGTGAAGCTTTCTCTTTAAGTGTACTGGGCCTATAAATATTTCAAGTAAATAAGTAAACAGTGGGCTGGTGTGACCCTGCAATAAGTAGGGTCAGGGCTATTTTGGGGCAGGAACACACAGGAGTTCCAGCTGGCTCCTGAGTTGGCCACGCCCAGCAGGAACTCATTAGCATGATAGGCCACACCCAGCAGCAGAAATTCATTAGGATTGGCTACATGAGGGGTGTGTGGCCTAACATGCAAAGGAGTTCCTGCTACAAAGAAAGCCCTGGGTTTTGACAACAAACAAAGTAAACAGAATCAGAAGCAAAAGGTGGGTGTGGCTGGATGACCACACTTCTGTTAACATGGGGGTGTGGCCTAGTATGCTAATGAGCTGTGTGCTCAGGGGTGTAGCCTAATAGGCTAATGAGTTTCTGCTGTTGGGTGTGGCCTAATATGCTAATGAGTTCCTGCTGGGCTGTTTCTACAACACAAGCCCTGAGTAGGGGCCTGGGGATCTCATGGGTTACAACTCATCTCCAGACTACAGAGATCAGCTCTCTGGGAGAAAATGACTGCTTTTAGGAGAGGACTCTGTGGCATCTTCTTCCCGTTGAGCTTCCTCCCTTCCCCACAGGAGGTAGCAAGGGGAGAGGGCAAGGGGAATGGGATTTTCTTTCTCCCTGCAGGTCCTCCTTTTGTAGTTTTCTATTAATCATGTCATACGTTCAGGTTTCTATAAAGCAGGGGTCTCCAACCTTTTTAGCTTGTGGGCACCTTTTGAATTCTTATGCAGGGTGGTGGGCCCAACTACAAAATGGCTACTGCAGGAGGCGCAGCCAACCACAAAATGGCTGCCATGGGAGGCAGAGTGAACCACAGAATGGCTGCCATAGGAAGCAGAGCAGAGCAGAGGAGGGGTAATTTTTTAAAAAATACGGTGGACAAGAGGAGTGAGAGACAATAAAACACTACGATGGCAGCTCCGGCTGAAACAGTGTTATTTCAGAGGCACAGCCAATCAGATCTCCAGTGGCCAATCAGAAGCCCTGTTGGGCAAGAGTCCCGCATCGCATCGCCCACTTGGAGGGGGCCTAGAAAGGTGTTGGCAGGCTCTGCAGTGCCCACAGGCACCATGTTGGGGGGCCCTGCTATACAGAGTAAACACAAGCAAAATAAATAAACCGCAAGTCGCTGCTGTGCGAAGGTTATCGAAATTTGTGTTTCAAATTGGGGGCGGTGGGGGACAACAAAGGAAGAAGCCACAATAATACACACACAGAGAGAGAGAAGGAACAGAAAATGCAAGAAAACCAAGGGATGTAGCAAGAATGCAGTTTACTGTTCCAATCAAGAAGAGAGCACAAATACTCATTTTTCCCTCTGCCGTTTCCCCAACTCATTTATCTTCAGAATAATCAATGGCTAATAACTCACTTATCTTTGGTGCTAATGTTTAGTATCCAACGTTGAGTGTTGTTTCTTATTTTATGAGACTCTTTGCATCATTTTTATCATCAGCTTCCCTTTTTATGCTAATGGTTCTATCTATCAGTCTCAGAGTAATAGTTGCAGGTATATGCTCCTCCTAACAGGATGAATGAGTACAGTAAGATGGATGTGTTTGTGCTGCTGATCAAATATGGAAACAAATGAGAAGGAATGAAGTGGGCACCAGTGTGCCATCACTGAGGCCTCGCTCACCTGAATGTGCTCAACAGTCAGCAAATGATGCTTTATAACAGTTTCCCGAGGAGGAATACAGGATCCAGGGATCGGGGAGGAGGGGAGGAGAAGGGAGGAAATGGGATAGGCTGGGGGGAGAAGTCAGAGGAAGATGGTGTGAGAGGGAAGGAAGTTGCGGCTGACCCGTAGTCCCACTGAACCATGGACTTAGCTGAACGCATTTGAGAATGGGATGCAGTTGCGAGAGAGAAGAAAAACCAGGGAACCACTGAATAGACCTAGGCCTGGGGGTGCTGCAAGGAAGAGGGGAAAGGGAAAACCTGAACAGACCTAGGTGGTAGGCTTGCAGATGAGCACCCACGAACACAAATGGGGCTGCCCAGGGCTTTTTGTGTAGAAAAAGCCCAGCAGGAACTCATTGGCATAATAGGCCACATCCAACAGCTGAAACTCATTAGCATATTAGGCCACACCCCCGACAGCACAGCTCATTAGCATATTAGGGCACACCCCCGTGTTACCAGAAGTGGGGTCATCCAGCCACACCCACCTTTTGCTTCTTATTCTGTTTACCTAGTTTGTTGTCAAAACCCAAGGCTTTTTTTGTAGCAAGAACTCCTTTGCATGTTAGGCCACACACCCTTAATGTAGCCAATCCTAATGAGTTTCTGCTGTCGGGTGTGGCCTGTTATGCTAATGAGTTCCTGCTGGGCATGGCCAACTCAGGAGCCAGCCGGAACTCCGTTCCTGTGCGTTCCTGCCCCAAAATAGCCCTGGGGATGCCTTATATTGAATCAGACCCTTGGTCCATCGGGGTCAGTACTGTTTAGACGGCCTCGCAGCGGCTCTTTCACAGCACCCACTTACCTGATACTTTTAACTGGAGATGCCGGGGACTAAAGCTGAGACCTTCTGCATGCCAAGCAGAGTTTCTTCCACTGAGCCATGGAATGTTGCAAGAGGAAAGGGAAAAGAGGGAATCTGGATAGAGCTAGACCCAGCGTCATCAACCCTCAGAAAGCCCAAAGAAGTGAGCAGTGACTCACGAAAGCTCCTTCCCTGCCACAAATTTTGTTAGCCTTTAAGGTGCTCCTGGACTCTGGTTCTTTTCTACTGCTACCTCACAGGGTTGTTGTTGGGTTGCCACGTCCCTTTGAGACGCTGGCTGGGGGAGGATGGGGGGGGATGCTCCAGGAGCACCCTGACTTGTTGACATCACCGGAAGTGACATGGGCCCATCGGAGGTGATGCTCTGGTTTTTTGGGGAAAGCTCTGTGGTAAAATCACCCTCAAACCATAGAGTTTTGCCCAAAAACCAGAGCATCACCCTCCGACATAACCAATGTGCCGACGTCACTTCCAAGTGATGTTGGCACATTTCCCGACATTGCTTTTGGTGGGGCAGAATTTAATCCTGCTGGCTAACTGGCCAGCAACAGGTAGGACCCTGCAAAAGTGGACGATCCCCTGCCCCCAACGGAGGAATGGTAACACTAGGTTGTTGTGAGGATAAAATGGAGGAGAAGAGAATGATGTAAGCCGCTTGGGTGCCTTTGGGGAGAAAGGCAGGAAATAAAGTCAATAAATAAAACAGACAGTATGAACTATGCACCGAAGTACAGTCCACGGTCCTAAGTGAGGGCTAGTGCATCGAGCATGTACTTATAAATTTACCGATGAGAATACAAATGGTGGTAATGCAATGCATAAAAATAGTACCCAATCCTGTACGGAGGCAGACTCAGCACCGATCTTCGTCCGTATGCTGGAATTCAGGGAATTAGCTGTATAAAAAACATAAAGTGGATGGATCGGCCGTCCTGACATGATAGATAATCAACAGGATGTTTTATTGCCTTCAAAATGTAATCACTCTAAACATTCGCCTCCTCTTTTTCTCCGTGTGATGCCTTAGCTTGAACATCGCGTGGTGTATTTAAGAGAGAAGACAGGCTGATCGGTGCATTAACACTTTCCCCCACTTTTATTTATGCCCAATATGCTCACATAAAAATAGTTTCCATACATATGAATCAAGTTGCAATTTAAGTCAGATTGGGTTGCATATGGAACGCTAGGTATTGGGGCGAGAATTGCCAGAGAGCTTCAGCTACCGAGCTGTGCTCAAGGAAAGTTGTGGAAGCAGTTCTTTCTACGTTTCAGAGCATTCCTCCATTTGTACAGCAAAGGCATTTCAACGTAGCGTGTTCATGTGGGCCCAAAAAGTAAACCTTTCCATGAATGAAGATTCCAAAGCACTGGCAATTGCTTCCCCGGTTTTACAACTAATGCAAAGCTTAGCTTACATGACTTTCCGCGTTCAGTGGCCATTTGTCTCAGCCCTCAGACAGCTGGATCAAAAATCCACTAAGCGACATAAGTGATGTTTATTTAGCAGGAGTGCTATGGAATATGTGTTCTGCAGTCCTATACTATACAGAGCCATGATAAATCAAAGACGATCCATTCAAATTAAAAGAAGGGCAGCTGGTAACGCAGCCAGCCACCTAAATATTTCCAGCAAGGAGAAGACCAGGAGCCAATTCATCTTGTGATATTTCTTAACTCGTCGAACTTGCCTCCCTCCCTAAACTTATTCTACCTTTGAGAGTTCTGAATCAATGACCTGTTTGGCAGGTGAGTATATTGCCCCTTTCAGTTGTTACAATTTTGGTTCTCAAGCCACAGAAAAGGGGGGAGCACATCTTCCTGATAACGCATGTTGTCATTTTGCATGAACGCAATATGTGCATTTTCCAGCATGAATATATTCAACAAAACCGGGCTTCTGATCACATGTATCGAAGCTGGAAAACTGTGCCCAATGCCCTGGTCACAAATGGGTAACCACATGTAGAGAGAGGATTGCGGGCAGCATCATCTGCCTTTATGCATGGCTTGATTGTTAACGACTGCAAACACAGCAGCATCGAGCATCTTCTTGTTCCACCTGAGAATGTGGCAATGGATAATAAATGCAAATTACTTCTCACTCTTCCCCTTGCCCCTCTGGTATCTCTCTTACCTGGCAACAAGTCCCTCCTGTTTCATCAAGGTTTCTTCTTGAAGTAATAGTGCAATTACTCTCCTGACACTATTACTTGCAGAATTTCACACTCTGGATCTCAGAGAGACAGGGGAAAAATGAGGAGGAGTCCAGAGTTCTCCCAGAATTGCAATTGATCTCACGACAGAGATCAGTTTCTCTGGAGGAAATGGCAGCTTGGGGAACAGAGTCTATAGCATCACATCCCCCTTGACCTTCCCCCTCTCCCGAAATTCCACCCTCCACAAGCAACACCCCCAAATCTCCAGGAATTTCCCAAGTCAGGGTTGGCAACCTTCGTTCTAGCACATTTCCAGCTGCAGCAATTTGCTCCCCACAGCTACAGTAGTCCTGTCCTTCAAGCAAGGATTCCGTGGTTCACTTTTTGTGATTCTGACGCACAGCTTGGAAACCTGGAACCGCTCTTCAGATGTTGCATTGGTGAAAGCTATGTTCCTGATCCAAGACATATTGTTAAATGTATTACAGGTTCTTAGTGGTAAAGACGACTGTTTAAAGCCGTCATTTACATTGATTAGCTTTATGCCTCAGTGTTCACTTCATGTGGGGTTTTGTCTATACATTTTATCTCCTGTAAATTGGAAGGACCGAGGAGAAAATTTAGTCTGTCAGAGGGATTCGACTGTCTGTTCCCAGCCTCCCAACCCTTGTTATTTTCCACTGCTTCATAGTGACCAAACACCAAGACCTACATCTAGGTAACCATGGAAAGGAGCCTGATGCAACTTGTTTTATTTTTTAAAGTGACAGTAACTTAGATTATATTCTGGAAATTGTTGTAATTATTTGTAAAACCAGGAGTAAGGCCCATTATGGGAAGAAATACAACGAGCTCTAGAAGGAAGCTCCAGGTGAGTGTCCTGGCTGTGGCTGGTGGGGCGGCAGAGGGAAGGGGAAAATAGAGGGAGGCAAGCCATGTTTCTTTCCTTCTGCTTAGCTATAAGGCAGGGCTGTCTCAAGTCATTCTGCTTCCCCAAGTGGGTAGTATGGCAGGACAGCCTCATGGTAACAGGTACAGTTCCCTCCACCCCTGACTTATTTTTTTTTGCAATATATATTTATTGGTTTTTCAAACACAAAAACAAAAAAAGAACAAGGACATAGACAAAAAGAGACAGATTTATCTTAACCTCTCTAAGGTATCCCAACAAAACATAACATAATATCACTGATTCAAATTAACTTTTGTTTTCTCATCCTTTCTACTGTAAATCATCACCTATTACCCGCAAATACATTCAATAACACTAATTTCCAAATTAAGATATTCTAACAGGACGAAACATAATATCGTAAATTCAGGTTAATTTTTGTTTACCCATCCTTATGCTGTATATCGGCACCTATTTCCAAAATAAACATTCAGATAGTCTGACTTTGGATTAATTAATTTTCCAAATATATATTTGCCATTTGGCATATGGAAATTACCTTCTATTACTTCTGCTCCATCTACCTACTATATGAACAGCAACATAGCCAAGTCCAAAACAAAACCATCAACAGAAAAAAATGTATATCCTAATTGAGAATTATATTTATTACCTTACGAAAAACAATACCTATTTTCTTTTAACAGTCACATAGCAGGTATCAAATCACCTTATATTTTCCCCCACATCATTCTTGTTTTATACTATTGTTAGTTATTTATATTACTAACTTCTAAGTTCTAAAATGGAAACCAACACCTATTCACCTATTTGTTATTTAAGTTCCTAATTACTTCAACTAACTGTCATATTTGTTATTTCCCTAATCTAATGTTTAATTTCTCACATATTTCTTTTTATTCACAACTTAATATATATCTGTCTCACTTTTTCAAATAGTCTGTTATATCTTGCTTCCTTATTCCTTATTTTGCAGCCTTGCACATTTTTATACTAATATAATCCAACTCAAAACTAATTGTATTTACTATATAACAGTACCCATATGAAGGGAAGAGAACAATAAATAAACAGATAAATAAATAAACCACCAAATAGCAATAATTAGGTTAAATATTAGGAGGAGGAGGCAGAGAATTTCCAAATTAAGGTTATCATTCATCTTCCCTTCATCCTATTTTGAAATACATTACATTAGTTCTCCATCCTTATTCTCATACACTAAAAAATTACTCTAAAGCTCAAGTCATACTGCATTTTTCTTTTCCTAATTTTTTGTAACTCCTTTTTTGCCAAAACCATGCTTAAGTCTCTTAGTTCTTTGTAAATATACAGTTCTCTTTCCAGTTCTTGCCATTGAACTTTCAAAATGCATGTTGGATGTGCCTTTCCAGTGGTTTCCAGTCTTTTATGGACTCCAGTACATTTAATACGTTTCCTTGCATGGTTCCCTGTTTTCCGTTTAACAAGTTTAATCAGTTCGTTGCGTGGTAGATCTTGGCAGTCTTCTTTTGTGGTTTCTAACACTCTGAAATCTCTTATTAGTAGACTAGATGTTTGATTAATTTTGTTTTCAAACCTGTCATAGGTAAAGTTACTGTATCATGTAATATATTTCCTTGGCTATGGTCAGGTTCTTTGTCAACGCCCTGATGAGATTGCAAAGGCTCCTTCTCATCCTCCATGTTTAGACAAGTACTCAGTGGTTTCTCCAGAAGACTCTCACATGCTGTTTTAACCGCTTGTTGAATCTCATCACACAAAAGTTACAATTCTCATCATATCCTTTTCACATTCAAATTTCCTCCCCTCCCCCTCGGCTTCCCACGATGCTCTGCCCCCGTTAACATTTCATCCAATATTCTCAAATATTCAATTTGTTCTCCATATACAAGTCTTAAATTTCGATATCTAACTTTTAAGTTTTATCAATTAGGTAACTTATCAGATACAATCTATCTTACTAAAACACTTCTCTCATTAATAGCTATCAAAACACAACAATCTGTTTTTAACATCCCAATTAAGCTCTAAATATTCTTTAAAGTCTTTCCAGTCAGTTATAAATTCTTTGTCTTCTGCTCCATGAAGTTTTCTTGTTAATTTGTTCATTTCAGCCATAAAAATCATTTTTTTAATCCAGTCCCACTTGTCAGGTACCTGCTTTTGTTTCCAAAACTGAGCGTAGGTCATTCTTGCCATCAATATGAGATACCATAACAAAGTTCTTTTTGTCATTTTAACCTCTTCTAACTTTAGTCCTAAAAGCAACATTTCTGGTTCTTTTTTCAACGTACATTTAAGAATTTCACACAAAAGTTTTTTAAATTGTTCATAAGTAAGTTGTTCAATCTCTATATTTAGCCATCCTTCTGTTTCCTCCATTTCCTCTGCAACAATTTCTAAAGCCATTTCCATTTCTCTGAACACCCCTTAGTAATGTTCGTGCATTTTTAACTCCCGTTTCTCTTCCTGGCCGCTCTTCAAATATTGGGAAGCATTCAAAGGGGGTCTCCTAATCAAAATCGTCAGGTTTAAAAGAAAAAAAAGGACAGAACTTGAACTCATACTCACATTGTACTCCTTGTTTGCTTTGCTTTGCTATGTTTTGTTTGTTTGTTATGTTTTGTTTTGTTTCAATAGTCTCTAAAACGGGCAGTCGCGTCTGTGCAAAAAATGGCGGCCATGTTTGCACCATTCCCTGCTCCTGCTTCGAGACACTCTCAGTTGTCTCCCGCTTGCTGCCACTCGCGGGGCGACCAGACAAGTCTCATGCTGCCAGAACTCTCTCCAGGAGGTCTGGTGAAGCCCAACAAAGACCACAAGGACCTGTGGAGCTTCAGGGGGGCCAAGGAAGGTTGGGGCTGATCAGGAGCATCCCAAACAAGCACCTGTGGAGTCGCGCCACTGCCCGGAAGTCCACCCCTGACTTATGTTGATTTGGGGTTATGCAATGGCAGCTAAGGCAGAAAAGCACCTCCTCTTATGCCATGTTTTCTGGGTTCCAAGGGTCTGGAAAGAGGTTACATAGCCAGTTACAGGGTTGCCAACTCTGGCTTGGGAAATACCTGTAGATTTGAGGGGTAGAGCCTGGGGAGGGCAGGGTTTAGTGTGCGGAGGGACCTCAGAAGGGTTTAATGCCATAGAGTCCATTTCCCAAAGCAGCCATTCTCTCCAGGAGAACTGATCTTGGAGATCTCCAGGTGCTGCCTGGAGTCTGGCAATACTAAGGGGAGTGTCAGACCTGTAGATTTGAGGGGTAGAGCCTGGGGAGGGCAGGGTTTGGTGGAGTCCACTGCCCAAAGCAGCCATTTTAATAGCTGGGAAATTTTCTGTAGGGGAAATGATGTTCTGTGGCTGAGGAACATGGTGATTTCTGGGAGATCTCCAGGCCCCACAGGAAGACTGGCAACTCCAGTGACCATTTAAGGGAAGACTGAAATATATATTTTGGCAACTCCAGTGACCATTTAACAGAAGACTGGGATATGAATTTTACCTCAGGACACATTCAGTGACTCCCAACAGCCACAACAGACTGTTTAGAATGTTAGAGGCAAAGGCCAATCAGGCCACATATGCAAATGACCTCTGTGTTCCGACTGGCTATTGTGGGGAGAGGAACAGCAAACTGTTTAGAATATTGGAGGCAAGACTCGGGCAATGCAGCCAGTGGATAGGGACAGCTTCTGAGTGACAGATCACAGAGCGAACCAATTTGGGAGACTTGTGGAATGTTCAGGAGAGTCCATGTCCAAAACAGAATTATATTATAGAGAGGTACAGGCAATGCTCTACCAGGCCATTTTTAGATAATTCATAGCACTTGCAGATGTGATGGTGTCCTCTGTACACAGTTCTAGCTGGAGATGAAGCATGAATGAGATTTAGTGTCTAGGACTGGTAGGGTCTACTCTGCTGTCTGCATTATAATAATAAAATCATCTAGCCAAGGTGCTAACCAGTAGCTGGGAGGCAGAAAATGCATTAATATTTTTGGATGGTGATATATAGCTCAATTTATGAGCATAGAACTTGGACCTGGGCTTAGGAATGCAGAGTTCAGGTTCTAGTTCCTTAAATTCTAGCTCTTCAAGTGTTTTCTGGCTAGGGTAGCCAGGTCCCTTCTAACAACTGATGGGAATGGGGGGGTGTTTGGAGAAAGAGAAAGGCTCAGGCCATGTTGCTGGCATCTCACAGGAAGTGATGTCCTCATGCCAGCAACTTCTGGACGACACTTTGGTACTTGGGAAAAAGTTGCTGGCTTGATGACATCACTTCCTGTGCGATGCCAGCAACAACATCTTAAGTCCTCCTTCTTTCTACTGTTAAGTCCCCCTGCCAGCCAGCTGATTGGTGGCTGGGGAGGCAGGACCTGGCAGCAAGGGACCCCCATCTCTACCAGGGGGGTCTGGCAACCCTATTTCTGGCCTTCATTTTCAGACCAGAAAAGGTAATGAAATGTCACATGGAAGTTGGAAAAAATGAATGAGATAAAGCTTCTTTACCCTGTTGCCCATCAAGCCTGCAATCAATTAACCTTGACTTTCTGGCACTTAAATCAATGGAATTTCAGTTGGAAGAAACTGGATTTAGTGCAAGAAAAGCAGTTTGTTTGTGAAATGTAAAACATAATTATTTTTACTTTTTCAACTGCCCTCACTGCTACAAGGAATACTGGACATGATCCAACAAGCACATTTAAGAGGCCCATTGATTTACGTGGGAGAGTTCAGCGTATATTTGCATTCTCAGCCCTTGAAACTTGTAGGCGCTTAGTTTTGCGGGATCATGCCCATTATTAAAGATTGCTGGAGAAATGCAGGATGCTACCAATGCTCCCTCTAAGCTGTGGAGTCTTGCGAGCAAAAATGCTACTTTGTGAGCCTACTGGCATTAGAGTTGTGAGCGAGCGATTTGGCTAGTGCATAAATCAGTTTGCTCTGGAGCCCTCCTTCCTGAGCTGAGACAAAAATGTGTGCGCCGGAGGCTAAAAAACTGAGCTGGCTCACACCAACTCAGCTTAGAGGGATCACTGCATGCTACTGTGGGAGAAGAGAGATGCCGTCCTTGACTTTTGTGTAGTAAGTTTCCATAATGCAGAAAATCTGTGTAAAGTACCCCTTTGTTATAACCGTTTTGGCATGGGGAGAACCTGACACACGCAATAGTAAATATATATATATATATATGTTACCTTCCTTATTGCAGTGAGTGGCTCTTCATTTTAATTTCAGTAGAAGTAGGACATGTGTTGACTAGAGAGAGTTGCATAAATCACCGCTTTAAGATTCTTCTTTTCTTTTAAAAAAAGCCTTGTTTGGAGTCATTATCCCTTTCATTCTAATGGAATTCAGCCAGATTTTCTATGACCTTAACACCCAATCATGCACAAGATTAGCCAATCGCTAGCTAATCCTTACTAGCCAAACCCCCCTGGGAAGAAGGAAGAAGACAAAGGGAAGCAGACACATCCATCCAGCTGCTGTATATTTGTAAGGAAGGATACTGCACCCGCTTACCTTCTGACTGAAATCCCTGTCTGGACTCATTTGGGCATATGAGACACATACAAAACATAATGCAGCTAGTGATCACTATTTTTCTTTTTCTAAAAAAGGACAGCCCCTAGACTTTAAAAAGTCTGCATGGCCTCCTTTCTGTCTCCTGAACATGTGTCTGCTAAGAATTCGCATCGTAGACTATCGACCAATCAGAGACGTGTTTAGCCGGTGAATCAACGTCGTGTTATGGTTAGACTATTGGATTAGGACTAGGGTCAGCCAATTTTAAATCCCCCACTCATCCGCGGGATTCCCTCAGTTATCCTGGGCCAACCTCTCTCTCTCTCTCTCTCTCTCTCTCTCTCTCTCTCTCTCTCTCTCTCTCTCTCTCTCTCTCTCTCTCTCTCTCTCTCAAATAAAAGAGGAGAATATAGCACCATGAGCTTCTTGGAGAAAGCGGAAGGATTTTTATTTTTATTTTTTTTAAAATGTGGTAGCTATGTCAGCTGGTATCTGTGAGAAACCTCAGACTGGAATGTCAGTGATCTGTGATCCCTGAAGGATCTCGGCTACCGTTGAGCACTGTTCTTTATGATTCCAGATCCCCCAAGCCTCTCAATGATGCTGTTTCCAGACTCTAAACTGACCTCGCCAATAGTAACCGTGGCCGTTCCTGGGCTCTCAGAAACCAATCAGAGGTTTCTGCCTCCAATAATATCCTCATGAAGATGAGTGTTCATAAGAAGAACCCCTATGGCATAGCTACAACAATCATATCACCTAACAAGGAAAGTTCAGCACTAAGTAAGACAGTGAGATTATCAGTGTAAGGTTTTTAAGAGCTGACATGTAGAGGAGAAGGAGGAAGAGAAGGAGAAGAGGAGGAGGAGGAGATTGGATCTATACCTTGCCCTTCCCCACTCTGAGGCTTACAGTCTCCTTCCCTTCCTTTCCCCACAATAGACACCCTGTGAGATAGGTGGGGCTGAGAGAGCTCTGGGAGAACTGCTCTTGAGAGAACAGCTCTCGGAGAACTTTGATTGGCCTGAGGTCACCCAGCAGCTACATGTGAAGCAGTGGGGAATCAAACCTGGTTCTCCAGATGAGAGTCTGCCGCTCTTAACCACTACTGCCGTGTGTAAGCTCATAGGACCTTGCAGTCTCACTGCATTGCTAGTGTAATGCTGATGCCTTTTTCTTGGCTGTTATCAGGTCTATGTGAATTCAGTTAGTCTTGGCATCAGAGTAAGAATAAAATAGGAATAGCGTGCATTCTCTGAAATCATCCCAAGCACATTTTGTGACAGTTCAGTGACTTCTTGAAACAATCATTTGCCCTCAGGAGTTTTTTTCCATTGACTTCTGCACCTGAAGAGCATTCCCCCTCCATTCAAAAGCCCACAGAAGTCCATGAGTGCTGAAATGGCATAAGGGTTTCTGGCGGAGAGTCAACTAGTTGCAATCTCTGTGTAAAGTGCCATCAAGTTGTAGCTGACTTATAGCGAGCCCAGCAAGGGGCTTGTAAGGAAAGTGATAAGCAGAGGTGGGGTGCAATCTCAGTAATACTAATATAATAATACAAGTCAGGTTGGTATAGTGGTTCGGAGCGTGGACTCTAATCTGGGAGAACCAGGTTTGATTCCCCATGCCTTCACATGCAGCTGTTGGATGACCTTGGGCAAGCTACGGTTCTCTCAGAGCTGTTCTCTCAAGGGCAGTTCTCTCAGAGCTCTCTCAGCCCCACCTACCTCACAGGGTGTCTGTTGTGGGGAGGGGAAGGGAAGGAGAATGCAAAGTGCTCTGAGACTCCAAGTGAAGGACGGGGTATAAAACCTAATTCTTCTTCTTCCTCCTCCTTCTCCTCCTCCAAAGGAGCGTATCCTTGCGTGCCCCAGAGATTAAAAAAATGGATTGGGGTAAAAGAAATGAAAATCTTTTTTTGCATAGGCATAAAATTAGCTCCATGGATTGCAGCCCTTAACTCTATGTCAATTGATTGTTTTGTAAAAACAGCATCCATTACTGATTACCCTTTTACATAGGGGACAGGGCTGGATAAAAATCTACATCTTCATTCGGCCGGTAATTAACTGATAGACTAATCACACCACTTAATCTATTATTACTTTCACCCCTTATCTTAAAAAGAGAACAGTTTCTCTTAATACTATAATTTTGACAGTTATTTTCACAAAGCTGCCAGTCTTCTTGCACTTAATAAAAAAAAAAAAGTAAAAAAGAATTGCTATTTTTCTTTCTTCTTTACAGGCATGTGTTAGATAAAGCAAGGGAGCCTGTCTGAGCACCACGTTCCTTTTCTGAAAAGTTGTGGCCTTCCTCTGGAATCAAGATCATTGGGATCTTGAGGAATTTTTAATTGCTCATTCCCGTCAGTTGTACAATTATAACTTGTTCTGTGTCATTTCCCAAGAGCTTGGGCACTTGTTGATGTGTATGCACTTGTGCAGCACTGTGGGATCTAATGACCATTTTGTTTATCATGTTGTTGTCCAGAGGAGCTCATGGGATTTCCCTTCCAATTTAATTCTTACTACAATCCTTTGATAGGCTAAAAAAAAAAAAAGAGCCCTGCTGGTTTACACCAGTGGCCTATCAAGTCCAGCATCCTGTCTCACACGGTGGCCAACCAGTTCCTCTGGAGGGACAACAACAGGGAATAGAGTCTGAGGCCTTCCCTTGATGTTGCCTCCTGGCTCTGGGATCCAGAGGATTAGTGCCTCTGAGGCCCCGGTCACACTGGGGGAAAAGGCGCGGCTGAGGTGTGGCTTTTTAGAGCCGCATCAAAAGAGAAGCGCGGTGGTGGGATCAGACAGATCCCCCAAGCTGCCACGCAGTTTCTCCCTGGCATGATCAGAAGCCACGGATAGGAGAATGAGGTGAGCCTGCTGCGCATGCGTGGGCATGCGCAGTTCAACAGGGCCTCGGAAGCTGCACAGAGATGGCCATGGCGGCAATCAGATGCCCGCATGTGCTGCGCATCAACCAGTTGGTAGCACTGTTTTGGTGCTACCTTTTTGAGGCGCGGTTTCACCCAGAAGGGATGGATCTGTCAAATCCTCCCATATGACTGGGGCCTGAATGTGGAAGTTCCCCTCAGTCCCTATGGCTAGTAGACAGTGATAGACCTCTCCTCCATGAACCTATCTAATCCCCTTTTAAAGTTGTTTATTTCTGTGGCCATCACTTGGCAGTGAATTCCACATTTTAATCACTCTCTGGCTTTCTTGGGCGAGGTTGTGGCTTGGTGTTAGAGCATCTGCTTGGCATTCAGGAAGGTCCCATGTTCGATTCCTGGCATCTCCTGTTAAGAGTATAAGGTAGCAGATGATGTGAAAGACCTTGGCCTGCTACCTTGGCCTGCCAATGATGTGAAAGACCTTGGCCTGAGACCTTGGCCTGCCAATCAGAACAGACAATAGTGACCTTGATGGACCAATGGTCTGACATGGTATAGGGCAGTGTGTTCATGTGGCTGCCCAAGTTTCATTGCTGAGCCCATCTCTCTCCAGACAAAATCCAGCTATTTGCTATGGAGCAAATTTTAAATGTCCAAAATGTTTTGCATGTACTATTTCTATAATACTTAGCAATCCTGAAAAGTACATCAGCTGTGATTATGGTGGTGGTGGAAAGTGCCATCAAGTCACAAACGTAGGGTTTCCAAGGTAAGAGACAAAGACGTAGTTTGCCATTGCCTGCCTCTGCATAGCAGCCCTGGACTTCCTTGGTAGTCTCCCATCCAAGTACAAACCAGAGCTGACCCTGCTTCACTTCCAAGAGCTGATGAGATCAGGCTAGCCTCTGCCATCCGGGTCAGGGCAAGCCAGTGATACTATCCCCCATTTCACAGGCAGGGGGCTTAAATGAGCCATTATTCCATCTGCCTAAGGCCATTCCATGAGTCTGTAGCTGAGATAACATTTTAACTGAGGTCTAGCTCCCAACTCACACTCCTAGTCATGATATAACCTCTGTCCAACATCATCCCTCCAAAGCTGCCATTTCCTCCGGGGGAAAATGATCCCTGTAGCATGGAGGAAATTCCAGAAGAGCTCGAGGCCCCATCTGGAGGCTGATCAGTATGACACATGCAAATCCTTCTTTTTTTATTATTATTAGGAAGCCAAATGAAGGAAGTTGGCTACTTTTCTTATTCTTGCCTTGGAAAACAATAAGACTTATGCAAAGCTTATATCCGGACTGAATAAAGCCCCCAAAATTTACAGATGTAATTCGATATAAAGACTTTAGTGCATTACAGTATATGCAAAAGCAGTTTAACTTCAAAAATGCTTTTTATTTTATTTTATTTTTTGGTCACGATAACGTAACAATTTACTTCGATAATGCAGGCTGTTATATAATTCTACATAATTATATTAACTGGAAAAACTAGACTAGTCTTAAATTGGTTGGGCAAAAGGATCCTTTTCTATCTTTCAAAGCTCTTTGTAATTCCCTTTTGCTCTGGCAAGAATATCTGCCCTCCAGCCTCAAAGCGGGATAATGACATCATGTTGTTATTACTTTTATTATCTGATACCCATTCATTTTTTTTAAGTATTAAAAAATCAGGAGATTACCAAAATAAAAGAAAAACATCAACAACATGCAGATTAATTTTAATACGTCGAAAATATAAAAGCTAAGTGAAGGAACAAGTACAGCGATAGGAGAAGGCAACATTTAGAAGCTTCTCGCAACTGAATTCTTTGTTACTGAGAAAAATATGAAGGCCGAGTCATAGGGCTGCCAGCCTCCAGGTGGGGCCTGGAGATCTGCTGCTTTTACAACAGATCTCCAGCTGACAGAGGTCAGCTCCCCTGGAGAAAATGGCTGCTTTGGAGGGTGGACTCTATGGCATTGTACCATGCTGAGGCCCCTCCCCTCCCCAAACCCCGCCCTCTCCCGGATCCACCCCCAAAGTCTCCAGGTATTTCCCAACCCAGACCTGGCAACCCTAAGGCCGAGACTTATTCTTGTGCATGTCCCATTGAAATAATGTACCTCAAGCCCTAAAGACTGGTTTGTGGTACTCGTTAAGGGCCAAGTTGAACCACAGGGGGGACGTATGCTGAACCACAGTCTGTCAATCCCATTTATTTTTATTCATTTATCTTATTACATTTCCATCCCACCTTCCCCCACGAGCAGGCTCAGGGTGAGTTACAACCGAATAAAAACAGTTAAAATACATTGCGGTAATCTAGTTTAAAAACTAATAACATAACTCCCAAGACGGTGGTCGATCAACAAAAGCTCCCAGATGAGCCCGTGTGCGTGCCCAGATGGATCAGAGAGTTGGACGAGTGGGCATCAAACACCACCAGTAGTATGTCTACATGCTACATGCAGAAACAAAAGAGCAGGGGAGGCCGATGTAAATGGACACCCACTGCCTCAGCCAAAGGCCTGGCAGAACAGCTCCATTTTACAGGCCCTGTGGAACTGTAATAAGTCCTGCAGGGCCCTGATCTCATCTAGAAGAGTGTTCCACCAGGCCGGGGCCAGAACTGAAAACACCCTGGCCCTGGTTGAGGCTAAGCAGATGTCTTTGGGGCCAGGGACCAGGAGACGATGCTGTTCTGAGGAACTCAAGGCTCTCTGGGGGGCATATGGGGAGAGCCGGTCCTGTGTAGGGGTGCCAGTCTTTAGGTGGGACCTGGGAATCACTCGGAATTACAGCTCATCTCCAGACTACAGAGATCAGTTTCCCTGGATAAAATG
>JAPDNY010000014.1:18923205-19085705 GCA_029375565.1 Gekko gecko
ATCACACAGTGAAATTTAAAGTTCAGTAGGAATTTTCTCTGATATTGGGGGAGTTGAATGGCTTTGGGAACTCAAGAAAATGAATTGGATGTGTTTCATTATGTTCCTGTCCTGCTGGCCGTGTCATGTGGAAGAACTCACTAGAAAAAGCAATTGTGCTTGGATTGGTTAGCAGCAAAAGGAAACCGGGCTGCCAGAGAACTGTCATAAAAGTCGACACCAGCCTGAGCATGGAACGACTCAAGGAAGCAGTACAAGATTGGAAAGTGTGGAGGGTGCAGGGCATATCTAGAAATAGATAGTGGTCCACCATTTTCAGCATAAATATTTCATTGTAGCCTCACTGTGGATTATATAAAGACATATATTAGCGTATTGCACAGTCTTTTTGTTCTCTTGTTCCTTTTACTGAATTAGACATCGGTTTGCTTGAATAATCTTTGTCTACTCTGACCAGTGGTGGCTGTCCAGGGTCTCAGATAGAGGTTTTTCACATCACCTATTACTAACCCTTTAAACTTGGAAATGCAGGGAATTGAACATGGGATCTTCTATGTCAAAAGCAGATACTGTGCCTCAAGCCACAACTAAGGTTGTCAACTCTGATTTGGGAAATTCCTGGAGACTGGGGAACAGTGCCTAGTGATGGTGGAGTTTGGGGAGAGAGCTCAGCAGGAATGTGATGCCGTCAATCTGCCGTTTGAAGCCGCCATGTCTTCTAGGGGAATTGATCTCTAGAGTCCGGCAATCAGTTGCAATTCTGGGAGAACTCCAGGCTCCACCAGGAAGCTGGTAACCCTAACACAATCACTTCTGCTCTGACTAGGAGAATATCATCCATGAATTGAAGTATTTCTTCTATAAGAGGCAGAACTGTTGGGAGGGACAGGAATAGTGGTAAAAAAATCTGGGGGACCAGGCTCCCCTAGGGGTCCCAGGAGTTGGGCAAGTTGTCACGGGTTGACAACAGCAACATACCTTTTCCAGCAAAACATCTTGTGTGTTTGTGGTGCTGAATGTGAGCAGGCCAAAGAAGTCTGAGGGGAACCCCAGTGAGGATCTTTGTTTGGGGGACCGATGATGGTGTTTGGTGGCCAGAGGAAAGGTCCTTTTTGATCCAAATTAAGCCTGATTTCTGTTATGTGACAAAGCTTCATCCCTAGGGGATTTTGGCCTAGGGGACACAACATCGCCTGGTAACCCCAGGCCCCAGGGAAGCCAGGCTTACTGCAACCAGGGCCAGGTCCTTCTCAATGGCGGATACTACCTGGTGGAATGAGCTCCCAGAGGAGATCAGGGTCCTGCAGGACCTTTTACGGTTTCGCAGGGCCTGCAAAATGGAGCTCTTCCACCAGGCTTTTGAGTAGGAGCTGCCACCACCACTACCGCTACCACTACCATCTGCGGTAGACTTAAGGGAGGGCCCTATGAAGATCAACCATGCCTCGGGAGGGCCCTATGAAGATCAACCATGCCTCGGTGTGATCAATACCGCTGGATGGGGCCGAGTAACTTCGAGTGGCAGCCTTTTGCTATATAAGATACTGGAGAGTCTGATTGTGAAATTGATCCCATCTGGTTAAAGTCTGTTGTAACTACTGAGCACTTTAATGTGGAATCTTTTATCTTGTTTTTATGTTGCTTTATCCTTTGGCACATGATTGCCCTATTGTAAGCTGCCCTGAGCCTGTTTGCAGGGAGGGTGGGGTAAAAATGGAAATAATAATAATAATAATAATAATAATAATAATAATAATAATAATAATAATAATAATAATAATAATAATAATAATAATAATAATAAGTGATTGGTTTCCCTGCTCTGCATTCATGTTTTCAGACCCCACTTGTATGTTGCTTAGGTAAAAATACTGTTGACGTGCTGTACTTGCAGCAAATATCATGTTCGTCGATGCAGTGTAAAACATCCACCCTGGATTGCAGACGCAACAGCTTAAGTGGTCACCGGTATAAATTTTGTAACTTGACAGTACAGTCTATGCATATTTATTCAGACGCTTAGGCTGAACTACACATTACAACAGTGCTTTTCTTTCCCTGGCCCACGATTATATCCTACAAATGCCGTCATGGACTTCTTTTGAAAATATTGTTCTCTTCTGAGAGAAGACTAGCTGGAGAGGAAGCCAGCAGGGGATGGGGATTGCAAGGGAGGAATGGGTGAATGTGGGAGAGGCTAACCTCTCTCCCCTCCACTGGATGGCCTGTGCAAATGGCCCCCATGGCCTTTAGTAAACACAGGATTGAAACCACATGTTGGTTGAGATGAAGGCTGAAATCCTAAACATGCTTTCTGAAGACACCCATTGGACTCAGTTGGACTTACTCCTACTTACGCATACCAAAGATTGCATTTCATGTGTATTTCAGCCTTAATATTATTGTCCTTAATGGGATTTATTCCCAAATAAGTGTGCATAGGACTGCAGCCTTACAGCTCACAGAAGTTGCCATGGTCTAAGGGACCGCCTCTTCCCATATACGCCTTGAAGAGCGTTACGCTCAAAAGATCAACATCTCCTGGTGGTCCCTGGCCTGAAGGACTCCTGTCTTGGTCCCAGCCCAGTGGAACATGCTTCCTATTGAGACCAGGGCCCTGCGGGATCTCCTTCAATTCTGCAGGGCCTGCAAGACGGAGCTGTTCCTCCAGGCCTTTGGTTGAGGCAGCGGGTGCCCATTTATGGCCTCCCTGAGGTTGTTGTCACACATCTGTCACCTGTCTACTGACCACCGACAACTGGCCTTTAACTCATTGTACTGTCGGGCCAGAACTTTATAGCCAACTGACGCTGTTCCAAGCCGTACCCATTGTCTTAATTATTATAATGTTTTATCGTGTTTTAATGTTTAATGTTTTAAACTGAAATTGTCTTTATACTAATGATGTTACCCGCCCTGAGCCCACCCACGGGATAGGCAGGATATAAATGCAAATAATAATTAAATAAATAAATGGTGGTAATTTGGGGTCATTCGTTATGTTTTGACCTCTCTTGTACACCTTTACAAAAGGTATCCTACTTATTCATTTATTTGGTGCCTTTTTAGGCCACTTTTCGCCCTGGAGGGACCGAAAGAAGCTTAAAAATGAAGATGATTCCAAGTTACTAAAAAGTGCAAAAAACAAATGAACAACCACCACCATCACCCAAATCTGGCTGGTCGGGGTTTGTCAACCTGATATTCATCCTTCTCACAGAGTGAGGCCCAAGCTAGGTACCAAGGGTCAACAGCCCTTTGGCTCTTGCCCTTTGGTTTAGTCCTGTGGCCTTGCCCTGGTTAAACACCTGCAAGAAGAAGAGGATCTCAGCTGCTGCTAGTCTGTTCTCGCAAGCTAGTAGGATGTTCTTCAGTTCCATCTTTTGTCAGGAATGTCTGTGGCAATACAATTGAAGAGAAGAAGAAGATATTGGATTTATACCCTGCCATTCACTCGGAGTCTCAGAGTGACTTACAGTCTCCTTCCCTTCCCCTCCCCATAACAGGCACCCAGTGAGGTATGTGGGGTTCAGAGAGCTCCGAGGGAAGTGTGAATGACCCAAGGTTCACCCAGCTGGCTGCATGTGGAGGAGTGGGGAATCAAACCCAGTTCTCCAGATTAGAGTCCACTGCTCTTAACCACTAACACCCAACTGCCATGGGATACCTTAGAATCCATGTTTAAAAAAATGTATTCACGTTTCTGAAAAGGGATGGTATGCAGTCCACCGTAGTGCCCCATCAGAATATTTCCTCCCCTTTGTTTTCCTCCTTCCCCACCCTACACTGACACTTCAATATAACACAATGTTCTGTTTTACTTGATTTATTTTAAGAACACCTCTGCCTATTCTTTGCAGTGTGTACATCTTTGCACAGACACGTTGACCTCTAGCGCCCTTTACTCATTTGCGATTTAGCAAAGACGTTTCATCAAGCTCCCTCATTTTCCAGCTCTTTCCTCTAATGCGCCTCACACGCTCGTGGCAGGTTAAATGTTCCATGTGTTCTGAGCATTTCTACGTTCCATCAAAGTCAACCTTCCCCAAAGCGTAATCTTTCGTGTTGCTGCTTCAAGTATGCTCTTGACCGGTGTATGAATTTCAAAGGTAACAAACAGCTGTGGATAGTCAGTCACAGACCCCCCCAATCTCATTTGCGACAGTAATCATGGGTAAATGCGGATGAATGTTTTGCAAAGGGCCAGAACAAACCTGACTCTGAAAGATTTGTGAATGGATCTGCCCAGTTAATTTTTTTTTAAAAAAGTGTTTGTTATGTTCTGACTCTGAATCAGTCCTGTATTTTACCATGTTAAGCTTGAGTCAGTAAAAGGGATTGTAAGAGTCAATATTCCATTGGTTGTTTCTGTGAAACTCTGTAAATAGCCAATAAGAACTGTATATACTTTATGGGAGGGAACAGACCTCATTGGTCTTTATCCCAATGTTATGATTGGTTGTTAACTGAAATATGGGCGTGGCTTTGACAGCCTGGATTATTTAAAAAGAGAGCTGTGCTCCACTGTTTTGTGTGTGTTGTCTGATCAACTTGTTTGCTGTTAAATAAAGCTGAAATCACTTGTTGAAATCACTACCTTGTTAAGGCTCATACTTAACAGTGTTCACAACACAGTGCTGACTGGAATTGGAAGCGTGGGGAGATGGTTTTACCTGTCCCACCATGCGCAGTTTTGAGATTAGGGCTACCAAACCTCAGTGGGTCAAGGGGACCCCCCTGCCCCCTGGTCCCATTGCCAACCACTGCTCCCCTGCAGCCTTGCGTTCTTACCAAAAGTGACATAGAGTAGCTCTACAAATTGGGGGAAACTCTGTGGTTTAACCATAGAGGGTAGCTCTAGGTTTTATCATAGAGTTTCCAGCAATTCCTAGAGCTACCCTTTGCAGTTGTTTCCCCCCAGAAGTGATGTAGCACTGCATGTGATGCTGTGCCTCCCCCCCCACGGCCTCCTCACAACTGTCCTGCAAGTTGCCAGGCACTGCCAGGCAATGCCTGGCAAACCCTGTTTGAAATACCACCACTCCATATGCTGCTGCTACCCCAGAAGGGAAAAAAAAGTCAGTTACCCACTTTGTTGTTTTTCATCATTCAAGAACTGATAACAGCCCAGCAGGGGAGCAGTTTAGAATTTTTTTAAAAAATCTCCAAGTTCCCTTTCACTGTAGTACCAGTCCAAATCTAGGGCCCTGTGCAATAGCTAACATCCTTTCTACAATGCTGGAAAGACTCACTATCATGCCTGTTTTGGTCCTGTGGAATAATTTAATTATGTCTTTAGGAAAGAAGCATTCCTTTTGTCTGTCCTATACCTATCACTCAATAGGCCAGTCCCAACAAGACATCAGGGAAAGGCCTCGGCTTGTAAGCCCTGCCGTTGGCCCTCCAGGGTAACTGGCTGGCCACTGTGTGAGACAGGATGCTGGATTAGATGAACTAATCTGGTCCAGCAAAGCCGTTCTTATGTTCTTAAGCGGTTACACGTACCCATGTATTTTGAAATGTTATAGGTTTACGTGAAGATCTAATGATGTAGCTTCTTGAACATTTTGGTGATATTCCATTCCTCAGTGATCTTGGACATATCAAGTCTAATAGCAGCTTCCTTTATATGTGGCAAAGCTAATCACATCCACATGTATCATTATCACCTGTATGCATTTATTTAAAACATTTATATTCTGTAAGGGTTGCCAGCCCCGGGGTCCCAGCAGGGGTTCCCCTGCTTTTGGGGGCTCCGATCCACCACCGGCCAGCTGGCAGCAGAGGAAACCCCACCTCAAAACAGGGACATCATTGTGCGACATCCCCAGTGCGATGATGTCACCTGGAAGTGACATCATCGTGTTGGCAACATTGCACAGCGATGCTCTGGTTTGGGGGCAAACTCTATGGTTTTGGAGTGATGGTGTCACTTCCGGGTGATGTCATCGCACCAGAGATGTTGCATGCAACGTCCCACCCATCCCGCCAGTCCCCCCACTGTGATGGCATGGGGACCTGGCAACCCTAATTCTGCCACTCAAGGAGCATCACAAAGTAAAATAAGAACGATTAAAACAGCATTGACGTAAGAAACAGACAGCAGCAACAACAGAACTAGCCAAAGTGTCAAAGCCACCTAAAACAACTCCCAGTGGTCTAAATCATCTTCATAAAATAGTTGTCAGGTTACAGGGAGGCTATAAAACAATTACAGAGGTGGAACTTGTAGCAATATATATGTGGGTTTCCTTGCAAAATTTCTTCCATGTAATTTTGTAACATGTGAAGCAGCGTCACACACAACTAAGTGCCCGTAATTCTAATGCAGTAAAACTGAACTGAAAACATTTGAGTGCAGCTATATCTACTGAAATCTTTAATCTGCTTAAAAAAAAAAAAACCCTTTTAGAAGTTTGGCTGGAAGCTATTATAAGGAGACAATAAGATTCTTGAATCCTACGGTTTAAATTTTTGGTTCACTCTTGCCTCTTAAAAATATCATGAGTACCCCAGAATATCTTTTAAAATGTGCGAAACACCAATTAGATCATCCCTCCAACCGTGTGCACTTAACATTTCCGCAGAAGCTTTTCACTTTTCTTCCTCAGTTCTCCATCCAGTCAGTATGTCATAAAAGAAAATTAAATGCTTGTCCTGCATTGCAGCCCCACAGCTGGTATCCACATTCTCCGATAATGGCGTTCTTTCGGAGACGCACATCTGTAGATGTTCAGCCTTCAGCGGGAAGAAGGAGAGAGGCATCTTCCTGATGGTCTATCGATCTGAATCTCCAAAACTTTGGTGGCTTCTTTTCAAGACATTACGATCTGAGAAACAAAGAACTGAGTGGAATCTCTCGCCCCGGGCAAACTTGGCAGATGGTACGTAAAATCAAATCCTGTAGCCGGTTTTGAAGTGAAGGGGCTCCCGACCCATGCTGCAGCTGTCTCAGAGGATACCCGGGTAATCAGGACTTGTAAATGTATTAGAGCTCGATACATACTTTACACATAACCAGAACTGCAAGGCATGTTTTACATCCAGGTGGGTTCCTGGGATAAGGAGCAGATGGGTACCAGAATACAAATGTAAGTGAAAAGCACTGATTATTTTTTTTTCCTTGTGTTTTAGATAATCTGCTGGATTGATTTGATTCCCCAATACACTCACACAATAGGCTTTTAAATGCTTATTAAAACCCTACAACACTAAATATTTGGTGTAGATTCTGGATATGTATTCCTTTCTCACCACTTTCTCTCTTAGGACCTTCTCTCACCATTCGAAGAGTTTTAGCCTTGTGTTCCTTTTAGCACTTTGCTTAGTTGTTGACTTCACAGAATGCCTAGGATCTCCTTATGTTTTGGCTGTCTCAAACAAGGTATGAGATAATCCTGTTGCCGGTTTGCTTTCTTATGAATGCTGTTTCTAACATGAACCTTCTATGGCTGCCTTTGTATCACAATCATATTGCGTACTAGTTTCTAGTTCTTTTGAGAACAGAGCAATGGTCTCACAAGGTTGGGGCTAGAAAATCCCCTTTAAGCTCAACTTCCTTTTCCAGAGTCAGCAATACACGAAGCAGACCAATGGTTTCTTCCCTGTGGTTTAAAACACTTCTCAGCATCCACCCCCCCTCGATGTGGTGCCATCCCCTCTTCCTGAAATCCATTATCTAAAACTAGGGCTGCACCTGTTGTGATTTTTTTGGTGGGAGGTCAAACATAGTACTTAGTGATGGTGGGGGAGCATGTTTCCTGAACCAGCCCATGAATAGTAAGAACGTTCATCTTTTTAAGATTCAGTTTGCTGCCCTTCTACAGCTCGGTGTTATTGGTTGAATGAGGGCAGATGTAGGTTATGCCCGCTTAAAATTAGTTCTTTTAGGAAACTTAGCATGTGGTTGAAATGTGGTCTCAGCTCTGTGTGGACTAGGGACAGTCAACAATACAGAGCTTCAAAGTCTGCAGTAGTTGAAACAGGTGTATTATCTAGGCACGCTATTTATTTTTTGAGCTGCTGGTCCTATACTGAAAGCTGTTTTCTTCTATGGTTACTGTGTTTTGCACTCTTCTGTTGAGTGACGCATTTTCAAAGAATCCAGTCATGGCACAACTTACCTCAAAATCATTCCACTCTGCATGTTTGTTTTTCAATTAAAAATTATAATTACCCCCCTCCCCCAAAAAAGACTGCCTGCTGCTGCAGTTTCCCCTCTCTGTGGCTTGGCACCAAATTTTCATTTTAATTCAATCTTCTTCAGTGGCTCGGATGAACCTGGTTGATTAAAAACCAGTTAGTCTATTGTTCCTCAAATGGGGGTTTCAAGGACCTTTGGGCATCCCGGGGGCTCTTTGCTTTTATTATTACTATTATTATTATTATTATTATTATTATTATTATTATCAGCAGTAGTAGTAGTAGTAATTTTATTCATTTATTATTTATTCAATTTATACCCCGTCCTCCCCACTGAAGCAGGCTTAGGGCGGCCAACCTTTTATGGACTGACCTTCAGGGCTAGACAGCAGATGCAGTCAGGTGGAAATGCCCCGAAAGGTGACCTGGGATGGGTGATGGGGGTAAATTCCTCACCCTTAGTGTGCTGCCTAGCACAATACATGGGGATAATGGTCAAAAATGCCAAGGCTTTTGGCCTCGTGTGGGAGCCCTGGGTCTCTCGAAACACATCCCACAGCTTTCCCGGCACACCACAGAAAGATTTGTTTCCTGCATATATTTATGTATCTTTTGTCTCACGATAAATCAAATAAACAGTAGAGTTAGTGGCACCTTAGTTTACCAGTAACACTTTT
Source organism: Gekko gecko (assembly GCA_029375565.1). Taxonomy (NCBI): domain Eukaryota; kingdom Metazoa; phylum Chordata; class Lepidosauria; order Squamata; family Gekkonidae; genus Gekko; species Gekko gecko. The sequence goes on from JAPDNY010000014.1 coordinate 18,932,025, forward strand.
TACAACCGCAGTTTGCTTCCCTTTTGAGATGTAAGTAAAAGCCCATCGGTTTGGATGGCTGAAATTTTAAGAGTGAAGCGGTTCTGTCTGAATAAGCAAACTCTTTCAAAGCAGTCCCTTAAAAGCGGCCGAAAGTTAGGAGAAACGCCTTTGATCGCTTTCAAAATTGTTCCCCCAAAAAAGTGGTGAGCGATTTTGGTTCAGCCCTTGAGCAACCGGGATATTTTGTCTTGTCCTTTGTTTAGATGCCCGTCATTGGTCCTTCACTGTGCGCCGCTCTTGGAATGTTCCTCAGATTTAGTCTTTTTCTATGTGTCCTTCATGATACTCACAGAAGTCAGACCAATTGTGCCACTGAACAATCTAAATTGCTCCTCAAAAGAATCAGACAAGCAACTCTATCAAAGGAAAAGGGAAATTCTAAGCAACAGCGTAGACTGAGGGGAGGCCTTTTGTCATAGTGGCTAATTAATTGTGGAGTTACAGCACAAAACGTTTATGAAGATTCTGAATTAGGTGGATTAAACATTAGTAATTTGTATAGTACAGCAGTACACTTGTCTCTAGTATTTTTGCTGGGATATTGTACAGGTCAGTTACCAAGAAAATCAGTGGTACCTGGTATTAGTTTTAATAATGGTGGCTGGAATTATATTAGCTGGAAACAGTCTAAATTAATGTCCCCTCTAAGTTATGGAGCCTTGTGAGCAAAAATTCTACTATGTGAGCTACTGGTATTAAAATTGTGAGTGAGCGATTTGGCTGCCGCATAAATTAGTTAGCTCTGGAGCCATCCTTCCTGAGCTAAGACAAAAATCTGTGAGGCAGAGGCTAAAAAACTGTGAGCTAGCTCACATTAACTCAACTTAGAGGGAACACTGGTTACCAGAAATTGAGATACAGTTTTGTAAAATCTGGAATATTATGTTAATGGCAAAGATCTCTGAGATGAAACAAGATTCTCCAAAGGAGATACAGCCACAAAATGTGTTTGTTCAGTGGTGGACGGCCTTTATTGAAAACTGGAACAAGAACTTTCAATAAGAAACTAGAGATAAGATGAAGAGATTTTGTTTTTATCATTCCCCCCCCTTGTTGTTAATGTTGGTGTTGTTTAATTGTATAATTGTTCATTCTTAATATTATTTAAATGCAGGAATTATTCCTGCTTTATAGTCTGAACTGAAGTATATTTAACATCAAAGTTTAAATGCCAATATCCTGTGTATGCATATTTGGCTATCTAAGAACACACGTGCCATTTCCAGTTATGCATACTGCATACATCGTTGATTTTGCATCTAATACTTATTGTTTCAGTGATAAGAAATGATTGCCTAGGGTGGTGTGGGATGGCATGGCGCATTAGCATGGGGCTGCTTGGACCACTTTTCTTTCTATGCTGTGTGTCATTTTGGGGGAGGGGGGGAGGAATGTTAGGGATTGCACCAAATTATGTTAAGTAGAAAAGGGAGACCCAGGTTTCGGCATAGGCATTCAAGTCTAACATGACAGTAATAAAAAAGTGGCTTTTCTACACAGGCAATAGGATTGCACTGTACAAAGCGATTCACAAAATCACTTGAATAAATGATTAAAAATTGTGGTCTCTACTACCATGTGTTGCTTGCTATAAGTAGGATCCTATGAGGTGATTTTTGCGTCATTTAACTCCCTCCACATAACATGCCTTGAGTCCAAGTGAGAACGGTGGGCTATAAATAATGTCAATACAATAAATTAATATACCAATGCTGCCATTTACGGCTCAAGTACTGTTTCTGATTAGAGCCAAGTTTCATAGGAGAACCACCTCTAAACGCTGTGGGCCCTTGCCCTGGGCACGTGCCGAAATGTGGGGGTACAAGCAGAGTCTTTTGTAGCAGGAACTCCTTTGCATATTAGACGACACACCCCTAATGTAGCCAATCCTCTAAGAGCTTACAGCAGCCCCTGTAAGAAGAGCTCTGTAGGCTCTTGGAGGATTGGCTACCTTAGGGGTGTGTCTCCTAATATGCAAAGGAGTTCCTGCTACATAAAGAGCCCCGGAGTCGACTCCTGTCTTTTTACACTAAACAGATTCTATTGCAGAACAGGAAAGAAAATAAAAGTGTTGTGTGTGTGTGTGTGTTTTTAACAGGAAATGGCCTTTTGCTAATAATATTAGTTCGCTTTATTTATTCATCATGCTGGCTTATTTTTCGATCCACATTAAGAGCTGCATATGCTCTCCAAACTCAACTAAAATATGTGCATATCTGATTTTTCAAAAGAGGGGAAAAAATATATTTAATTGATCTCGTCCTATTCCTTCCCCTTCCCTCCTCCTTTCTTTCCCCCATCTCCTCACTAATTCCATCATATAGTAAGCTTCCTATTATGAAAGAAATCAGAATTAATTTAAATATAAAATATAAAGAATTAACCTTACAGCAAAACAGATAACAGAAAAAAGAGCAAGTTTTTTTTCCCCCTTCTGTCAAAATGACAGCCCCTTTTGCTTTTATTATCATTTGAATAAATGAAGTTTCCAAATTGGCATATTTTTCTCCCAGAGCTCGGCAAAATGTAATGACTCCACAAAATATAGTTAATTTTTATATATATTAAAAAAAGAAAGCCATTAGACTTGAAAATGGTCTTCATGACCTTAAACTTTTTTTTGTGCTGTACTTCCATTACATGTTCAAAATCGAAGAGCGTATTGATCAAAGAAATCATGAAAATGCTGTTGTTTTGCTGTTATAATAACTATAGATTATTCTAATATAGCAGGCACAATTTAGCAACATGCTTTGCAGAAGTACAGCAGTTTATCCCCTCTCCCCTTTGTCTGCCATCCACCACTGAATTGCACGTGATGTTTAAACCTGAGAACAGTCTTTAAAAGTCCTCTAAACTTTTGCAGGGGAGAGGAACTTGGAACCCACAGTCCAAAGATGTGCATGGAGAATGTCTGGATTATTGTGGTATGTGGGTAAACGTGAAGGAGGAGAAGAAGAGATAGGATTTATACCCTGCCCTTCACTACTCGAAGGAGTCTCAAAGAGGCTTACGATCCCTTCCCCTTCCCCTCCCCACAATAGACACCCTATGGGGTAGGAGGGGCTGAGAGAGCTCTCTCGAGAACTGCCCTTTAGAGAACAGCTCTGAAAGAACTTATGAGTGACCCAAGGTCACGCCAGCAGTTGCACCTTAAGGAGTGGGGAATCAAACTCGGCTCTCCCAGATTAGAGTCTGCGCTCCTGACCACTACACCAAACTGGCTGTAAATAAAGTATGAGAGACCCTGACCTGGATAGCCCGGGTTAGTCAAATCTAATGGAAGCTAAGCAGGGTCAGTCCTGGTTAATACTGGGATGGGAGACCACCAAGAAAGTCCAGGGTTGCTGTGCAGAGGCAGGCAGGGGGAAACCATATCTGTATGTCAATTGCCTTGAAAACTCTATGGGGTTGCCATGAGTCGGCTGCAACTTGATAACAAGCAAGGGAGAAAGAGAGAGGGAGAGAGAGATCCCCCCCCCCGAAGGAAAATAAGTGCCCTAATCTTGCACTCTGTCTAACGTCAAATGTGAATGTACTCTGTGCGTATGTTTTTAAAACAAAAGTTTTTAAAAATTAAAACCCTGTCCAGTGTGAGTTCCAGCCTAGAATTCTCCCTTAGATGCTAGTTTTCCCTGCAAGAGAGAAAGAGAGAGAGAGAGAGAGAGAGAGAGAGAGAGAGAGAGAGAGAGAGAGAGAGAGAGAGAGAGAGAGAGAGAGAAAGAGAAGAAAGAAAGAAAGAAAGAAAGAAAGAAAGAAAGAAAGAAAGAAAGAAAGAAAGAAAGAAAGAAAGAAAGAAAGAAAGAAAGAAAGAAAGAAAGAAAGAAAGAAAGAAAGAAAGAAAGAAAGAAAGAAAGAAAGAAAAGGGCAGGGGAGGAGAGATCAATTGCTTTAGTTTGGTTGGGCATCCAGAGTTGCTACGACATAATAGTGTGCTAAGTATGTCAGGCTGTTTGCATCTGCATATTGACACCCTTCAAACAAGACATTTCCCCCCATTATGGACATAAATCTAGACTTGACGGTGAGCTCAAGTTCAAGAAGCGTTTTCCGCTTGTAAATGCAATGGTTTAAATTGATACGTTTGTTTGTTGGGCTGTTACCAGGATATGTGATATGCCCTTCAAGGATAAGTAGCTGGTCTCTTGTGTGCGTGTGCTGTATAAAGATGTCAGTACCGTGTCTTTATTTATTGATGGATTTCAGGTTTGCAGCTAACCTGAGGAACTTTTCAAATATATATAAACATTCAGGATAATGCTTTCCAAAGAAGGCCCTTTTTTACGCTTTAGATTAGCGCATGGAAATGCCTTTGGGCGAAATCTTCTCTGTCGGATTGAGTGGCAGAGGGCATGTCACTCGGCAATTTCCTTGAATCACAGTAGTGGTATTCCATTGATTCTGTCTGAATGCAATGTTGTATGGCAAGTCTGTAATTTCATGTACTGTCGGGAGGTCAACAGTGAACTGTAGCCTAATGACCAATTCCCCATTCATCATTCTGGATGCTACACCTCCCACTGCATGGAAGGAAAATGCAGTTAGAAAAACACAAAGGTAAAATACAAGGCACGAGAGAGGAGATTGCTGGGAAGGGTGTTTTTTTGCGGAAATTGCTGCATCAAAAAGCAAAGAGAAGAGGCCTCCTTTTTGACTGCTGCTTAATCGATTATGTGAGTCTCTAATCTAGTACTAACAGGTCACCCAAGAATGCAACCAGTTCCACATTTTGAGGGGGGACAGGTAAAGAGAGCCTAGAGGCCCAACACCCCCCCCCCCATTCCTCTGCTTGTGCAACCTTTCCTGCCACCTACCTACATGCCCCCTGGCCTGTGGCCCCCACCTGCTGGTAAGGCCTCCCACCACCCACACTCACAGCAACCTGCTTCCGAGAACCAGTTTGGTATAATGGTTAAGAGCAGTGGACTCTAATCTGGAGAACCGGGTTTGATTCCCCAATCCTCCACGTGCAGTTAGCTGAGTGACCTTGGGTCAGTCATGGTTCTTTCAGAGCTGTTCACTCATGAGCAGTTCTTTCAGAGCTCTCTCAGCCCCACCTACCTCACAGGGAGTCTGTTGTGGGGCGGGGAAGGGAAAGGAGATTGTCCATGCCAATAAAGGCTACTTAACTTAATTTACTTAAGGGAAAGGAGATTATAAGCCGCTCTGAGACTCCTTCAAGTAGTGAAGGGTGGGGTATAAATCCCATCTCCTCCTCCAACTCTTCCTCCTCCTCCTCCTCCTCCTCCTCTTCTTCTCCTTCTTCTTCTCCTTCTTCTTCTCCTTCTCCTTCTCCTTCTTCTTCTTGCTGTCTGGAGATCAGTTGTCATTCCGGGAGACCTCCGGACCCCACCTGGAGGCTGGCCACCCTAGCTAATGTGCACCATGTGTTTGGCTTTCCCTGACGGCTCTAGGCAGCATGTTCAGCTAGGAACACAGGTGGCATTGGTGGAGCGCTTGTGAACAGGAGGGGGAAGGTGCACAGGTGGGTGGCAGGGGAGGAGTGCAGGCAGTGGGGGGTCGGTGGCTGTGAGCCCTGCCAGATGTCTGTGGGTCCTGGCAAACACCCACCTAAGGGTATGCTGACACCGACCCCAGGTAAAATCTGCAAGATAGATATTCCATCAGCAGTACCGCTCTGTGCAGAGTTACTGCAATCAAAGCCCATTGGAATATTTATTTAGTTATAGCTGCTGTTCTCTGCGAGACTCAGGGTGGACTGCAAGATAGAAAAGCGATGCAAAAAAAAAAAAATAGCATAAGAGATGACCGACCATGCAAAAATTAGAAAAGGATGCCTTAAAAACCAGATGATACATAACAATGAACAGTGTGATTAGCTACAATATATGCATCGGGTTGCGTGGTCAATATCCAAGATTTTTGTTACTTTTTAAAAATGCACTGAATCTTATAGGTCTGCATTGATATGTGCTTTGTTCCCCTTTGGTGTAAATGTTTGCCTCAGGATGGAAAACCCATAAGAGGCGAGGCGAATTTCGGGTTTTCAATGTACATGTGAAAGCAGGGAGGCACCTTCTGCTCTGTAAAGACTTTGTGCTTCTTATTGCTCAGCTGCCATCATTCAGCTGCGCCGGTGTGGATTTGCATAGCTCATTTCATGCACTAACACCTGCGCATACAAGTGGAAAGCTCTAATACTTGAGTGGTCAGCAGGCAGCCGGGGGATACACGTGCAACGTCACTTATTCAAGCGCAGAGGTCAGAACAACTGAAGCTGCCTTATACCGAATCAGACCACTGGTCCATCGAGATTTGTATTGTCTACTCAGACTGGCAGCAGCTCTCCAGAGTCTCAGGGGGAGGCCTTTCACATCACCCTACTGCCTCCTCCTGTTAACTGGAGATGCCGGGGATTGAACCTGGGACCTTCTGCAAGCCAAGCAGAGGCTCTACCCCCTAGCCACAGCCCCTCCCAAATGTAGACACTGGTGGGAGTCGTATCCCAATTGTGCATCTCCTGAAGGGGAAGAGGGATCCTGCTCTTGCCACTTGGGACCACATGAGCAATAGAGCCCAACACGCATGCACGACTATCAGAGAGAGACCTCAGTAGGACCATGAAGTTTAGGGCCAGTTGACTTTCACACCTTAAGTCAGGGAATGGGATTACTCTTTAGTTGTTCTAGGAGGAATTCATAAACTGTTTGGTGTAGTGGTTAAGTGCACGGACTCTAATCTGGGAGAACCGGGTTTGATCCCCCACTCCTCCACTTGCAGCTGCTGGATGACCTTGGGCAAGCCATAGTTCTGTCAGAGCTGTTGTCTCAAAAACAGTTCTGGAAAGAGCTCTTTCAGCCCCGAAAGCAAGAAATTGCAAGTAGATAAATAGGTACCACTTTGGTGGGAAGGTAACAGTGTTCCGTGCACCTTGATGTTTAGTCATGCCGGCCACATGACCACGGAAATGTCTTCGGACAGCGCTGGCTCTTCGGCTTTGAAACGGAGATGAGCACCGCAACCCTAGAGTTGGATTCGACTGGCTTCCGAGCAAGGGAACCTTTACCTTTACCTACCTCACTGGATGTCTGTTGTGGTGAGGGGAAGGAAAAGGAGTTTGTAAGCTGCTCTGAGACTCCAAGTGAAGGTTGGGGTATAAATCCAATCTCCTCCTCCTCCTCCTCCTTTTCTAGCTAAGAAATTTGATCAAAAAAGCCCTGTATCACTCAGTTACTGCAGTGTCCTAATTCCTCCCATATAATTGTCCATTCTTCTGACCCTGGAGGTTCCTTCCAACTCTATGATTCTGCGATTCTAAGCAGTTCATAGATCACTGACATAAAGATGCATTCTAACAGTAAGTAAATGCCTAGGATTGGTGAATATTGGCTACCCCAACTGTGGTTGGCTGTAGCCCCATGGCATCAGGATGGCTTTACAGGAATATTATTCCAGAAGTTGTAGCCAGTAAACCTCCATATACATAAAGTGTTATTAATGGTAATACCCACCTTCTCAACCTGACTGAGGATTGTGCCAAAATGCGATCAGAAATACAGATCCGGTTCCGGTTGCAGCGGGAACGGACGCGGACGGAGCTCGCTCCCGATCCTATCCGCCCTTCACCCTACCTTCAGGGACGACGGAGACCCCTCTCCTGGGGTCTTTGGACAACCGATAAGAGGCAAGGAAGCCTCTTCAGCAGGGAGCTCTTTCTGGTCGACAGGAAAAGCGGCGGCTGACCCTGGAGACTGAAGAACTGCTCCGACGCAGAAGGTGGGGCAACACCCAGCCTCGGCTGGGTAAACGCAGTGACTGGACCCCACACAGAGTTTCTTGAATAGGGAAACATACCACTCTAGAATGACAAAAGACCCGTGTATCCTTTGAACTCTCGCCTTAAAAAAGTGAGGTTTTTTTTCCGCGAAAAAGAAAGGAACGTGAACTGTCTCTTGGCGAGGTAAGGGGCCTCTGGATCGTCGGAAGAGGATTAAGAACGTGGCGAATCAGTGAGGGACGGCCAGAGGACAAGTTTACTTTGGTTCCTGCTAGCGGAGCTCAATCGTGCCGCTAAACAGAGCGTAATTATCTTATTTTAAATGGAAAAAAGCTCTCAACAGCGGTGTTCAATCGAGCTGCTAAAATAGAGGGGAAGAAATAACCTTAAAAAAAAAAGCTTGGAACTCGGACAGGGGGTTAGGGGAAAAAGGGGGACGTGAAGCCTCCAAAGCTCTCCCCTCCTGCCGGGGAAAGTTTCAACCCCACAGTCACAGGGACTAGTTGAAGAACTCATCCTAAGACTTAAAATATTTAATTGTTGTTTTGAATTTAGTGTGCATACACTCGCGGGATGAGAAATAGAGGCAAAGTAAAGTTATTTGGACTGAGGAATAATCAAGGGCCAGATTAGAAGAGGTCAGAAGAAGTAAGAAGCAAGAAGACGAGGAAGAAAGAGGAAGAAAAGAAGAACAGCTAAGAGATTGAAAAGAGACTTATCATCTTTATTATTTTTGGCCTTTTTCCTTGCTTTTTTTTTTTTTTCTTGTCTAGCCTCGTTTCTTGACACATTTGGGGGAACGTTTGGATTGTGAATGGGCCTGGCCTCTTGCTCTCCCTTGCCCCGGGGAAACAGTGTTAATTTTCTGAATATTTTGTCTTATTTCTTGCCTTTATCCAATCATTTTTAATGAATTGTATGGGTATTTGATTTGAGGATAGAAAAAGGAAAGTTTGTGAGCATGAGCGGTTGAGTAGATAGTTGAAGGGGGTAAGTGCATGCCTGAACGCACGTTGATTTAAGTTAGGGAAACAGCCCTTAACTTTTGAATATTTTGTTTGTTTGTTTTTCCCATTATTTAACTAGTTCTAATGAATTGCATGGCTATTTGATTAGATTGCGGAAAAGGGAAAGTTTGTGAGCACGAGTGGCGGAGCAGATAGACAAAAGGGGGGGTGCATGTTCTGAATTAATCAAGTTTTTCCCGAATTAATGGGCACCCTCTAAGAAAGGAGGGATGACCAAAATGTTGAAAAGGCCGCTGTGAAGTTGTGGGCCCCTAGCCCTCTTTATAGTTAATTACAAATAAAATTACCTAAGATATTGACTTAATAAGCCTTGTAAGAAAGCTCCAAATTAGAAAATATTAACAAAACGTAGGCCTGAAGGATAGAAATAAAAAGGTAACGGCAAGATTTAACTTGCTGTCCTTTTTCCCCTTTCGTTTTACTTTTTGGAACTGAGTTGATACCTCTAGTAACCTATAAGTAGATTTGTGAAAATGGATAAACCAGGAGGTGGTAGGCGTCTCTCAGTATCAACACCGGCATCTAACCTCCCACAATTCTCTTTGAAAGATCTGCAAAATTTCATCCAGGAATCAGTTGCCACAGCGGTCAATAATGCTGTAGAGATTGCAGTAACTAAAGCAATAGAACCAATTCAAAAAAAATTAGAAGAGCTATCTAAACTGGATGATATATCAAACCAATTGGCAGCACAAGCAGAAGAGATTAAAAATCAGTTGGTGGAAAATAAAAAAGAATTAGCAACACTGACAAATTTAACAAGCAACCTGGAGAGTAAAGTGGAAAACGCAGAGGAAAAATTACAAATGATGACTGAAAAACACGAGGCCTTGGAAAATTCAGTGGCCAAATTAGAGATGGAAAGAGCGCAGTTTATACTAAGAATTCAAAATGTACCAGAGAAGAAAGAAGAAAACTTAAAGTCAGAAATTATTCAAGCACTGGCCGAGTTTCTGGAGTTGGACGCTATCTCGGAAATAGAGAATAATATTGACACGGTTTACAGAGTAAACTCGGCTTTTGCCAAACGAAACAAGCTTCCAAGGGAGGTGCAGATAAAGTTTTGTAAAAGGGAGTTTAAAGATAGGATTTTTAAGTTGGCAAATGAGAAAACCCTAAAGATCTATGAGACCGAAGTCAGAGTCTTGAGAGAGATTCCATGGAGGATTAGGGAAAAGAGACATCAATATTCCTTGCTGGTTGATCTTCTCAAGAAGAACAGGATCCAGTACAGGTGGTTGCTCCCCGAGGGTATTTTCTTTGTTTACAAAGGGAAGAGATATAAAATTAACTCGACCTTCAAATTAGAGGACTTCTTAGGTAAACTGGGTAAAGAGCTTGGCATGCAGGAAGAAGAGGAAGAATCAATGTCATCAGAGGACGAAGGACTAAAACAAGATGAGGCACGAAGCTCGGAAGATAAACAAGGGGAAAAAAAGAGAAATAGAAAGAAAAAACCTATGGGAACATTTAAAATGGTGACACGTTTACGACAAAGAAATAACAAGGAGACCTCAGAAGAAGACAAAGATGAATAAGCAAGGTATAAAAATAATATCTATCAATGTTAATGGTCTAAATTCGCCCAATAAAAGATCACGAATATACCATCAAATAAAAAAATGTAAGGCAGATGTTGTCTGTCTTCAAGAGACACACATTAAAAAAGAAGACATAAGAATATTAGAGAATAAAAAACTCGGAAAAGCTTTTATAGCAGCAGACCTCAAAAAGAAGAAAAAAGGGGTAATCACATACGCTAAGGAAGATTTACATCCTGAACTGATATTTAGTGCAGAGGATGGTAGGGTTATTATAATTCGAATTCGTAGACAAAACAAATGCACATTAATTGCAAACATATATGCACCCAACCAAGCCCAAGAAAAATTCTACACACAGCTTAGAGAAGTGTTAGGGAAGCAGATATGCGATGAGATATGCATTGTAGGAGACTTCAATGCAGTTTTTGATAAGCAAATAGATAGGAAATCCTCAAGTACAACGGTAAAAAAGGGGAATGAACTCCCAAAAACCTTTTTGAAATTAGTGGAAGAGTTTAGAATTATAGACGCCTGGAGAACCAGGAACATAGATAGGAAAGACTTCACCTTTTTTTCAAACAGGCACAAATCTTGGTCGCGACTCGACATGTTTTGGCTCTCAGTAGATATGATTAATGGTATCAAAGAGATTGAAATTTTGCCCCAAACATTTGCAGACCATAATCCAATAATGTGTATCTTATCCGATACACCAAGAAGAAAGCACTGGACCATGAATACGATGCTGCTAAATGATAAAAAATTCATAGCGGAGTCTGAAGTAGAGTTTAAAAATTTCTTTAAAGAAAATATTCAACCCGAAGTGCCACTTGAGACATCTTGGGACGCCTTTAAGGCATATACAAGGGGCTGGTTTATCAGACAAAATGCCTGGGAAAAAAGCAAGAAAATAGAGAATTAAATTTGATTAAAAAAGAAATTAAGAAGGAAGAAGAAAAAATGAGGTTACAAGATGAAAATTTCCAGCTAATAAAGAATAGAATTAAATATCTGCAACATCGATTAAATTGCATTTTGACGCAAGAACTGGCTAAGAAAATAAATTATGCAAGACAATTTTATTTTGAGCAAGCCAACAAACCATCGAGATGGTTGGCTTATAAACTAAGGGCCCAGAGAGAGGGAAAAGTAATAAAAAGCTTGAAAGATGAACAGGGAAAAGAGAGATTTAGTTTAAAAGAGCTTAAAGCAATAGTTGAGCAATACTATAAAAAATTATATCAACAGAAGGAATGCGATACACAACAGATAAGGGAATATCTTGAGAAGTTTCCTGATGGGCACTTTGTAGAAGAACAACGGAGAATCTTAAATGGTCCAGTTACAATGTGTGAAATAACAGAAGCGATAAAAATTCAAAAAAATAAAAAAACACCGGGACTAGATGGAATCCCAATTGAATTTTATAAGAGCTTTGAGGAAGTGATAGCACGACCGTTGAAAGAAGTGATAAATAACATCCTGGAGAAGGGTCTAATGCCACAGTCATGGAACGATGCCCTGATTACGCTTATACAAAAACAGGGATTAGAGGGAAATGAAATCAGAAACTATCGCCCCATCTCACTTTTAAATAGTGACTATAAAATTTTTGCCTGTATTCTTGCATCAAGGCTTAAAAGAGTTTTGATGCAAGTTATCCATAAAGACCAGGCGGGATTTTTGCCTGGGAGGCAGATAAAAAACAACGTCAGAATAATCCTGGATATATTGGAATATTACGAGCAACACCCGGAAAAACCGCTCGCTTTAATATTTGTTGATTTAGAGAAGGCATTTGATAATCTAAGTTGGAGATTCTTGCTTAGAGAAATTAAAGGCGTGGAACTGTGGAGAAAACTTTTTGAAAATGATTAAGGCGATTTATACCAACCAATCAGCAAACATAATAGTTAACGGAGATATATCTCAAAAATTCGAAATTAAAAAGGAACGAGACAAGGTTGCCCCTTGTCTCCTCTGCTTTTCATTTTTGCGTTAGAATCATTATTAACTCGTATCAGAAACGAAAAAGAAATTAGGGGATTAAATATTAAGAGTGAAAGTATAAAAGTACAAGCCTTCGCAGACGATATGGTCTTCATTTTGGAAGATCCGCAGGAGTCATTAAATCAGTTTACATACTTTTGAAGATTTTGGAAAGGTGGCAGGGCTGAAAGTAAATCAAAAGAAAACTAAAATATTATTGAAGAATTATAAAGGATTGCCAGAGAAGGAATTGCAAGAAATTTCGGGCTTTGATATACAGAAAGGTGTCAGATATTTGGGAATTCATATTACAAACAGGTGCTGTTCCCTATTTAAGGAAAATTATATAAAGTTACTATCGGAAATAAAGAAAGACCTTGAAATATGGAAAAATTTACAACTCTCCGTAACAGGAAGAATTTCAACCATAAAAATGAACGTGTTACCTCGGGTCCTTTTTCTATTTCAGACGATTCCCATCTTAAGAAATCAAGACTTTTTCAAAGAGCTAGATAAAATCATAAAGAGATTCATATGGCAAAATAAGAGACCGAGAATTAAATTAAAGTACTTACAAGAACGGAAGGAGAGAGGCGGATTTGCACTTCCTGATTGGAAACTCTATTATAAAGCAGCCGCGATGAGCTGGCTAAGGGAATGGATAACTCAAGAAGATAAAAGATTACTGTCTCTTGAGGGGCATGATCTACACATGGGTTGGCACTACTTTCTCTGGTATAACAAATCCTCAGCCCTCTTTAAACAGCATACTATTAGAGCAGCCCTATATAAAATGTGGACCGAGATAAAAGATAAGTGCTATAGGCAAATTCCCAAATGGCTCTCCCCAATAGAGGCATTTGTAAAACCATCCTTGTACGTAAAATATACCAAATGGAGATATAAAGATCTTTTAGATGAAAATGGAAACCTGCTTGCAGACAATACTCTTAAAGAGCAAGGGACAAACTTAACCTGGTGGGAGAGAAATCAACTGATCTCAAGATGGTCAATAGATAAGAAAATAGGATTGGACAACAGTGTACCGGAGTTAGATAAGCTTTTGGTGGATTCTAAAGAAAAATTTATTAAGAAAGCGTATAATTTCTTATTAGAATGGAAAATGCAAGACGAGTGGATAAAGCCTTCCATGGTAGCGTGGGCACAAGATATTGGTTATAATTTAACTTTAGATCAATGGGACAAAATTTGGTTAAGGAACATTAAATTTGTAAAAACGAGTGCATTTAAAGAAAATATATTAAAGATGTTCTATCGTTGGCATATATCTCCAGCACGATTAAATAAAATTAATAAAAATCTAGGGAAGGAATGCTGGAAATGTAAATTTTGTAATGGTTCTTTCTTTCACTTATGGTGGTCTTGCATTAAAGCTAAAAAGTATTGGTGTATGGTCAAAAAAATGATAGACAAAATACTAGATAAAAATATCCCATTTACACCTGAATGTTTTTTACTAAACGTAATTCCGGAAGGTTATAAGAGAAAGGAGAGTTACCTAATAGTACAAATCTTAACAGCAGCAAGAATCGAATATGCTAGGAGATGGAAGGATAGTAACGTTCCAAACAAAATGGAGCTTATCTTCAAGATTTGGGATGTAGCAGAGATGGAAAAATTAACATATATCATTGAAGATAAAAGCTTGGAAGTTTTTGGAAGTTACTGGTCAAATTTCTATAAATGGCTAAAAGAAGATAAGATATTGGGTTAAAGATATATATTTAGTTCAGTGGTTTTTGGACAATATTGTTTTGAATGTCTTGAATGTAAAACCGAAGAACTCTGTGAACATTTATTTATTAACGATCTAAGGTACACACTTGTTTGTTGTTGTTCTCTGTTGTTTGTTTTGTTTGTTTGTTTTTGTTTTTCTTCAAAACCCAATAAAAATAATTAAAAAAAAAAAGAAATACAAAAACCACAGCCAGTTCTTCATCCCAAGTAAATATTTTTTTGACATTATTTCTGGGGGGTTTAAAAAGAAAATTGCACACATGTATTTTAAAAATGGAATATCTGCAAAATGTATAAAAAACCTATTTTGGTATTAAGCTATGTTATATGAAAGGCATTTGCAATTTTTGTTTTTCTGGTTTTTTTTAAACCAAGACTTTTAGGCTGAGACTCAGCCAACCCATGGCCAATCTTTTCCATGATTTATTCTCTGGTTAGCTTGGACTTCAAGGAAGACAGTAGCTGAAGCCTGCTGATAACTGAGATCCACAGGTGGCACGCCGTAAGCCAGTCATGTTGCAATCCTGCTGAAATGTGTGCGGTTTATTTCAGAGCGAGTTGCTTGTTTCACGAGGTTCACTTCCAGGTCGTTAGGAGCACAGCGTCCGCTATGCTTTAGAAAATCTGGCCTTAGTTTTAACCTAAAAGAAGAAGAAGAGATTGGATTTATACCCCGCCCTTCACTGCCCAAAGGTGTCTCAGAGCGGCTTACAAACTCCTTTCCCTTCCCCTCCCCACAACAGACACCCTGTAAGGTAGGTGGGGCTGAGAACTTCTGATAGAAACTGTCCTTGAGAGAACAGCTGTGCCAGAGCTTGTGACTGACCCAAGGTCACATCAGCAGGTGCAAGTGGAGGAGTGGGGAATCAAACCCGGTTCTCCCAGATAAGAGTCCACGCACTTAACCACTATACCAAACTGGCTACACCAAACCACTACACCAAACCTACAGGCACCAAACCACACACCAAACCATTACACCAAACCTACAGGCAGGGCTGGCCCCAGGATTTTTTGCACACTAGGCAAGGCTAATTTGTGGCGCCCCCCCCCAGCCTCAAAGGTGCCCCTGAACTCAAACATTGTTCCGTTGCTTCAGACCAACACAGCTACCCTCCTGAATCTATGTAAATTCTCTAGAAACACTATTAAAATCTAAACAAAAGAGAATGAATATTTGTTTGACGAAGGGGCGGCGGAGGAGTGCCAGGGCAACCCGGGCCCTTTGGGCCCCCAAGAGAACGAATTCCGCCCCCTCGGTGGGGGAGGGTGCGGGGGCGTGATGAGTGGGCTTGCAGGGCAGCCTTCAGGACTGTCCACCCGTCGAGAAAAGGGCTCAGCAACAAAGCCCGTGCCCATGCCCGGCCACCTCCCTCCCTCCCCTCCGCGGCTTCTGGGCACCTTCCTGCACTCCGAAGGAAAACGGCAGCTGTCTGCTGGCCGAGGGCAGGGGCCCCTCCGAGGCTGGGCAACGCTGCCCTTTTGGTGTCAACTGGTGGAGCAGGGAGCTGGCCCGGGCAGCCGCGTTGCTCTCCCCAAGGTTTTGGGCAAATAATCCCTCCTCCTGGACTACCCCGAAGGGGCGTCATGAAGAGACCACCGTGCCATGGGGGAGGATGTCTCCAATGCTCGCCACCAGTGGTAACTGGGACGCAAGCAAGCTAGGGAGCCCCCTGCCTCCTGGTGTGCCCCCAGAAATCTCCTGCGGCAGAAGAGAGGGGCATCATAGTGGAGGGAAAGCCCCCCTTTGTCCCGCCAGGCAGGGCTGCGGGCTGCTGAGGTGTCACGGGGGGTTGCCACTTACTTTGACAACCCTATGGGGTTGCCATAAGTCAACTATGACTTGATGGCACTTTCCACCACCACCATATGAGTTATCAGTGAAGAATAACAAGAAGGGGGCCCACATGGTCTCAGGGGAAGGAGAGGCCCCCCCCCCACAGCTGCCAGCTCTGGATTGCATTCTTCTTACCATTGGTTCCAGGTTAGTCCTCTTCCTGGTTGACTCTGGCTGCTCGCCACCTTATGCTTCCCAGGGAAAGCCCAATGCGTTTTGATCCAAGGATATCTTCTTTCCAGGAAAGAGCTCTGTTAAGTTGCTAATTATTAATAACTATCGTATGGCAGTGTGCGTTGGTCTGGCAGCCAGGGATTCTAGCTCTTTTAGTATTATGCACCACTAGGTGGCGAGCTAGACTTGGTTTTTAAGACAAGAGACATTTCAGAGACGGTTTGCCATTGCCTGCCTCTGCATCATGACCTGGGTATTCCTTGGAGGTCGCCCATCCAAATACCACCCGAGGCTGACCCTGCTTAGCTTCTGAGATCTGATGAGATCGGGCTAGCCTGGGCTATCCAGGTCAGGGTGTGTTAAGTTGCTGAGTCATTTACAGGGACGCCTCTCTCAGATATGTTTTTTTTTTAAAAAAACCCTAAAGATGATCTCATGGATCCAAAGGCACTGGGTTACAATACATTTCTCATGTTGAGGTTTTGCCTTTCTTTTTGCTTTTTCTGTGGCTGAGAGGCAGTGTGGTGCAGTGGTTAGAGTGTCAGACTGTGGTCTTGGAGGCCCAGGTTTGAATCCCCTCTCTGCCTTGGAAGCTTGCTGGGTAAACTTGGCCAAGTCACACGTTATCAGCCTAGTCTGCCCCATAGGGTTGTTGTGAGGATAAAATGGAGGCAAAGAGAACAATGGAAGCTGCTTTGGGTTCCCACTGGGAAGAAAGGCCACAGGGGCAGACTGGCCATTATAGCCGCTGGGCAAAGTCCCCATGGGCTAAGGACCTCCCTCCCATCAAGCTGGTCCAGATTGTGTGCAATGCACAGCTCAGTCAAGCTGCACCCACCATGGAGAAGGCAGTAGGGATTTACACTTGGGGGGGACAGATTTTTTTGGATTCAGATTACAGGATGGGTATCCATACTGGCATTCTGGATTATTTACATCCCTAATACCATTTCAGAATTCAGATCTAGTTATTTTCTTGGAATTCTGAAGTTTTTTTTGGGGGGGGGTTTCGATTATTTCTTTTAAGGGACTTTTTCTGGGCTCTTTCTCCCTCCCTTCTTCCTTTGGGTGGGCCGGGCCAGACAGCCGAACCCTTTTCCTGGGCTGTTCCCCCCCCTTCCAGATTGCCCCTGAAAGGCAGAGTATAAATGAAGCAAATAAATAAATGGGTTTACAATCCCTCCTTTTTGAGAGCCAGTTTGGTGTAGTGATTAAGTGCGCGGACTCTAATCTGGGAGAACCGGGTTTGATTCCCCACTCCTCCACTTGCACCTGCTGCTGTGAACTTGGGCCAGTCACAAGTTCTGTCAGAGCTGTTCTTGAAAAAGAGCAGTTTCTGTCAGAGTTCTCTCAGCCCCGCCTACCTCACAGGGTGTCTGTTGTGGGGAGGGGAAGGGGAAGGAGTTTGTAAGCTGCTCTGAGACTCCGAGTGAAGGGCAGGGTATGAATCCAAACTATTCTCTTCTTCTTCTTTTTGTTGTCTGCTTAATGCCTAAGGTATTTGGATCAATTTATGAATAAGCGCTTAGAGTTCCATGTCTCTGGGATTCGTTGTCCAGGTGCCATTTGGGGCCTTGGATACTTCAGGATCATTCCCTTAGCTGTCAAGAATTACTGATCTTTCCTGTCAGAATTTGAGTCATGCCCAGAAGTCCGTAAGCCATTGGCTCTGTAGTTGTTGTGATCCTTGCCCCTAGTACTTGGGAGATCTGGATACGGCTTTTTTTTCTCCTCTGGTTCCATTCCAACCTTCATTGCCAACACAGCTTGTGAGGCTGCGTGTGGTAGCTACACTTGACAAAAGAAAAGCTTCCTTGCTTGTAACCTTGTTCTTCGAGAGCACTTTAAATGCAGTAACAGCCCTGTATTAATTGACCGGTCAGATCTCATGTGGCTGTTCGCTCTCTGTCTTCATGGTCTTGAGGAAAGTGATGTTCTCCATCTCCAGTACATTGATTTGGTTATCTCGAGTTTCTGCCACACTGAGGGGAAAAGGTCTCTGTACAGCTATGCTACTGCTCTGGAATGGTTTCTCATCCAGTAGTTAGTCACCTACATTTTAGATTGGAGGTGGCTGTAGGTTACTAGGATGACCCTCTTGAAACTGATGTGACTAGTTTGAAACTGACAACAGTGTTTCCAAGGCTGGAGAATTCCAAACTCCCTCCCCATCGCTTTGGTGAACATTTCGTTTGAGAGGAGACAGTCTGCCTGGAAATGTACCTATTCATGAGCCAGCACAAACCTCTATGAACTGCTTGAAAGTTTGCAGAAAGTTCATGCTGATTGACCTGCCACAAACTTCGGTTTGTGAACCACGAACCAGCCAAAATTCATCACGAGCTTTAGTTCATGAACCGGTTTGTGCCCATCCCTAGATCTGGGAGACCCATATTTGAATCCCTGCTCTGCCCTGGAATCTTTCTGGGTGACCTTGGGCCAATCACACAAACTCTCAGCCTAAACTACCTCACAGGGCTGTTGTGAGGATAAAACAGAGGAGAGGGGAACAATGCAAACTGCTTTCGGGGTCCCCATTGTGGGGAAATGCAGGGTATAAAATACATACATGAGTAATAAATATTTAATGGACAGAGACCTTCCCCCTTCAACTGTATCTGCTCACCTCACCCACATTGTCATTTCCCCCACAGTCATGGCTACTTGTTCCCTTGCCCAAATTGTGGCTCCCTTCATTTCCCCATCCTCAATTGAAGCCACACTGGCAGGACTAGAGTACAAATTCTCTTTGGGGACTAAAAGGAGCAAGAGAAGACGCCCTGTGAGGGGAGGATAGTGCAGAGTGCAATTCTCTTATGCTCTCCTTCATCAGTTGCTACCAGACATTTTCCTCACCGGAAATGGGGAATTGACTCTGAGTCTCTGAGACTTGGCAGGTTCTCCATCCATGCTAACCCCTTCTGTCCACTCGGTATGTGTGGACAACCATTCCTGACCACAAACAGCATGGCTGTCAACAACGTTTGTTTCTGAGATTTCCCGATGACTAGGCAGCCATGGAATTCAATATAGCATATCCTACACCTCATGTTTCCTGAGGGATGATGCTATTGCCATCATCCTGTTTCTGGGCTTCCTAGAGATAGCTGTTTGGCCACTGTGTGAGCAGAACCTGGACTTGATGGGCCTTGGGTCTGATCCAGCAGGGCTCCTCTTGTGTTCTAACACACCTGAAGCTGCCTCATACTGAGTCAGACCAGTGATCCATCAAGGTCAGTATTGCCTACTCAGATTGAGAGCAGCTCCCTCCAGGGTCTCAGGCATAAGTCTTTCACATCATCTACCGTCTGGTCCTTTTAACTGGGATTGAACCTGGGACCTGCTGCATGCCAAGCAGATGCTCTTCCACTGAATCACAACCCCTGCCCTTACGGAGAAGCTGCTTGAAAAAGGAAAAAGGGGGGAGTACAAAATCAGTGCAATGTACTAGTGCCCAGCAGAACCCAGTGCCAATGTGGCAATGCCAGCTCAACAGGACTGATGTTAAGCACAGAATCACAATCCAAGTGGGGAGGGGGGTTGGAAGCCCAGCAGAACCCAGTGCCAATGTGGCAACACCAGCTCAATCACAATCCAAGCAAGGAGCAGCATTTTTGCAAGCCCAGCAGATCCAGTACAATGTACAGAGTGCCCAGCAGAACCCATTGCCACCGGTACTGCAAGCTTAAAAGGATTGATTGCAAAGCACAGAGTTACAAACCAAGCCAGGGGGATGGGATTTTGCAAGCCCTGTACAAGAACATGGGAAGTGAACACAAAGAAAAGCAGGCAAACGGGGAGGGGGAACCCCCTTGAAACTGACAACAGTGTTTCCAAGGCTGGAGAATTCCACTCCCCCTGTTGCTTGGATGTCTGGAGAGGAGAACAACGTAAACCGCTTTGGGTCCCCATTGGGGAGAAAGGCAGGGTATAAATGAAGTAAATAAATAAGGTGCTGTTTCAGTAGGCCGAGTACAGATGAAGCATGCTTTAGCTGCCATTGGTCATCTGCTGAGTGAGGACGATTGTACCCACTGCCTGTAGTGAGCTGGCAAATGATTCTGGAAGGAGGAAAGGTAGGTTGCTTTCCCTGGGACACTTCTCTGCTTCCTGGTTGTGTGCGTGTGCTAACTAGCTATCTGTTACATGCCCTAAACCTTAGACTTGATGGGTGCTCCAAGGTGCAAGGCAATAAACAGAGAATCATCGTAGCTGTGCAGTGGTTTTACATTTCCTCTATAAATTGCAACTGGAGACCAGAATAGTGGGGGCTAGATAAAATGCCTGGATTGGCTGACCTGCCTACGGCTGCTCTCATCATCTTGTGTTTTAAAGTTTTACATTTCAAATAGGCAACTTAATATACGCAGCCCAAAAGGGTTTTTAAAGGGGAAACGCAGATAAAGAGTTGGCTGGGATGGTTTTGCCAGACGCCGCATTCATAATGCATGTGCTGGAAGCCAAACTTGGCCAGCGGAAGGCCCGCGGACGCTGCCGCGCGCTGAGAAATTTTGGTTACATTTTAAAGAAGGATAAAGCCAGCTATCAAATGAAATTTAATTTTCTTCTTCTCCCCCCCAACCGCAACTCCCCACCCAGGTTTCAGTCTCTTGAAACGTCTGTTGACTCTCAAAAGCTCAGCTTTTAATTCTGCAATCGTGAATCACGGTAACGCTTAAAAATTAAGCACAGTAAAAAAGAGTAGTTAACGTCGGGACATGCTGACAATTTGACCTGGCCAATATTTTTATTGCCTTGTACAATAAACCTAACAGAGCACAACTGGCTTTTTGACTGGTGGAAAATCGGTTATGAACCGCCAGGGAATGACCAATTTTTCAAATGCAGCAATTCAGTCACACTATAGCTACTAATACTTTCCCCCCCTGTTCACTATTGCTGTTATAATCTTTTGAGGATATTTTATCACCGCAATAACCTCCTCAGAATCAGTCTTTACTGCAGTTAATGACGGGACAGCTGGAGCATTAACCGGCCTTGGCTATGCTGCTGGCCATTAACTAACAAACCAGTTGTTATCTGCAGGTAACAACCAATTTCTCATGGAATTTTCTTGATAAAGTGCATCACCGGATGGAAGTTTCCCCCCCCTCTTCTTCTTCTTCTTCTTTTCCCCTCCCTTCTTCTTCTTCTTCGTCTTCTTCTTCAGCTGAGTTTAGCGGATGCCAGAAAACACGAGCGACACTCACAAAGAAACAGCTGTAGGAGTCAAGGAGTAAAAGGGGATAAATTAAGAATGAAATCCATAAAATAGATTTTGATTGTTTGCCCCTGCCAATTTTTTCCCCGTGTAACATTAATAAAAGATCGCCGAGCTCTTGTCTTGACTGTTATTCGGCTGCAATGGAATGCACCGGCTCCTAGAATAGATGTAAGCCTTTGACACACTATTGCTTTAGCTCCGGGGGTAGCAGGTTTGTATGTATCGTAGCTGTGACGTGTGAATGATCTATGAGAACACTTGGTGAATTTTCCTGCATTCTTCATGTAGCAGTGCAGATCCTGTGACATGCGCTCACCACAAATGTCTAAGCACAGGAATTACACAGGACTGCAATGTGAACCTGGATGGGGTCGCACGCCCCCTAGGAGGCTAGGTTCATAGCATGGCATGCTCCTAGACCTGGGCCTCCTGTTGGATAAACAAGCGGCACTGCTGGCCAGGGTGCTTTCCACCAGCTTCAGCTCCTGAGTATGCTGTGGCCCTTCCTGGATAGATTTTGCCACCCTGGTAACATCTAGAGTAGGTTACTGCAGTGTGCTTTACATGGGGTCGCCCGAAAACAATGCCCAAAAGCTGCAGTTGGTATGGAATGCTGTGGCCAGAGTGTTGACTGCAGTGCGTTGTAGGGACCGCACCAGCTCAGTTTTGCTGCATCTACACTGCCTCCCAATTTGCTTCCAGGCTCAATTCAAAGTGCTGCTATTGACCTTTAGAGCCCTGTACGGCTTGGGGCCCGCATACCCAAATGGCCGCCTTCTTCCATATGAGCCTACCTATTCGGTCTGGTCGTCTTTGGAGGCTTTGCTGTGGGTGCCATTTGAGGCTAGATGCTGACAACCCAAGAAAAGGCTTTCTCGGTCACGGCACCGAAACTTTGGAATCCATCTCCAGGGAGATTTGCACCCATCCCTTTATCAGTGTCTTCGGCCAGCAGTCAAAGACGTTTTTGTTTCATTTGGCATAACCATCAGCCCTCCTCCTTGGTTTTGGTCTTGTATGTTTATGTGTTTCTATTGAATTATTTTATCATTTTAAATGCTGTTTTTAATGTTCCAACGTTTTAAATGTTTTCATGCCCGCCACCTTGACCCTAATCGAGTGGAAAGGAGGCCTGAAAACATTTTAAATGAAATGAAAAAATGCACCTATTAAAATTGTAACTGGAACGATATTTCAAACATCCTGCACACATTCCCGATCAAGGTTACAATCCTGGTGACTACATAACTAGCTCTGCATGCTTAGTAAGGCAACAGACTTGTTTCAGGAACAGCCAGCCTACACCTCATACAGGGTTACCATCAATGCTCCCTCTAAGCTGTGGGGTCTTGTGAGCGAAAATTCTACTTTGTGAGCTACTGGCATTAAAGTTGCAAGTGAGCAATTTGGCTTCTGCATAAGTTAGTTTGCTCTGGAGCCATCCTGCCTGAGTGAAGACAAAATGTGTGAGCCAGAGGCTAAAAAAACTGTGAGTTAGCTCACGCTAACTCAGCTTAGAGGGAACACTGGTTACCATAAGCCCATTTCCAGTGGGGGCCCCTGTGCCCCTATCCTTACTTTCCCACTCCAGCTAATGTTTGTGGCGGGAGGGGGGAAAGAAAGGATGGGGAAAATGGCACCTGACCTCAGGGCCGGCTCCAAGTTTTTTTGTACACTAGGCAAGGCTACCTTCTGGCGCCCCCCTATGCACCCACCAATTATGGGGTTGAAGACTTTCCTTGCACTGAAAAATATCACCTGCTTAAGGCTGGGGTGGGGGGCGGGGGCTGTCTTCCCAGTCCCAGAGTCGACTTCCCAGTCCCAGAGTCATCCGTCTGGGCCCAGCAGGGACCGTCACTCCCGGGGGGGGGGGCTCGTGGTGTCCCAGGGCAGGGAGTCTGTTTCCAGGAGCTGCCATGTCGCTCTGGGGGCTGCAGCAGAGTCCTCCATTCGAAACTCAGCATCCTCCTGCACCTTCCTTGGCCCTGGCGTGCCTGCTGCACGGTGCTCCCGTGGCGGAGGCCAGGCCGGTCAGCTGCCATTTCTGGTGCCTGCATTCCCTGGGGCTCCCAGCGGGCAAGCCTACCCTACTGTCTGAACGCCCACCCCGCCTGACACACACACAGGCGCGGGTGGCCAGCTGCCTCTGGGATATGGCCAAGTGCACCCGCTTCCTGCCCGCCTGTTGGCCGTGCCTTCAGCCAGGCCAGGGCAACATGAGATGCGGCGCTGGGGAAGAGATGCAGCCGGTCGGCTGGCTGGTGGGGATGGGGGGACGGGACGACGATGCCTGCCATGGCTGGAGGAGGCTCCTTTTGGGGGCAGCCAGGGGGAAGTTCGCTTCCCAAACTCCATGGCTGAAGTTGTAGCAGGGAGAAAGGGAGGGTAGGTGGGTGGAGGAAGAGACCCGCTCCGAGGTGCCCTCCTCTTGAATGGTCCCATCCGCCAGGCCCGAGCAGGCAGGACAGAGGGCCCCCCCACCTTCTCCCCTCTCCCCCTCTGGGGTGGGGCGCTGCTGCAGTGCTTCTCCCTCCTTCCCTCAGCATGGTGACTGGAGCCCGAAGATGGCAGCGTGCGGGGAGCAGGCCCTGGACTCGCTCAGAAGAGCCCAGCAGAACCAGTGTTTTACAGAGGAGGGTGGGAAGGTTTGGGAGGGCAGCAATGAGCATGCTATGCTTTTGGCGGGGACAGACTTTTGGCAGGGGTGAGGGTGGCAGTTTGCAGCCCCTATCCAGGGTCCATGCTCTAGGTGAAAGCCTAGTTCGCCTAGCAGGTGGGCCGGCCCTGCCTGACCTGCAGGTAACATAACTTTAGGGTTATGCTGTAGGTATCCTCTCAATCTCTATGGTTTTTGCCATAGAGATTTGGGGGAATTCATACCGCGTCGTCAAGGAGTGATGTCACTTCTGGATCTGACATGACCCTCCTCAGGCCCTGCCAATGAAATCTTCCTTGGGAGTTGCTGGTAGAGGCCTGGCAACCCTAACCCTATCTGCTGTGTGTACAGAACAAATGTGTGTGTGTGTGTAAAGTGCCACCAAGTCACAGCTGACTTATGGCAACCCCAGCAAGGGGCTTTCAATACAAGTGAGAAGCTGAGGTGGTTGGCCGTTGCCTTCCTATGCTGAGGTCAACTGAGCTTGGAAGCTAAGCAGGGTTGGCCACAGGTAGTACTTGGATGGGATGCCACCAAGGAAGGCGAGGATTCCTATGCAAAGGAAGGCAATGGCAAATCTCCTCTGTTGGCAACATGCTGTGGATGGGATGACCATTAGTTTGTTGCTGCTGCCCCTCCTCCTCCTCCTCCTCCTCTTCTTCCTTCCCCTGCAACTACTTCAGTAGTGGAGCAGTCCTATTTCTGTAGAGCTCCAGGTTTACATGAAAGTACCCAAGCCCATTTGACTTAACAGGGAAATTTCCTACCCAGCTGCTGTGCTGCAGAAGGCCACTGGAATGGAGAGGCAAGCACAGCCAATCTCCTGAAACTCTGCCAGTGCCTTGGGGGCCACTTGGTTTGGACCCCACAGTGGATAATCAAGGATAATCAGTTGTCAGCTCACCCGTTGCTGCCTTCTGCACTGCTGCCAGTGTGTGGCAAGGAGCACAGGGTGAGCTAATGCCTATTGTTGGCATTGCTACGCCGAGTGTAGATGGACTAACGGTCTGATTCAGCTGAACACACAGGAAGCTGCCTTATACTGAATCAGCCCATGGATCCATCAAAGTGGAGGTCTTTCATATCAACTGCTGCCACTTTGGTGTAGTGGTTAAGAGCGCGGACTCTATTCTGGGAGAACCGGGTTTGATCCCCCATTCCTCCACCTGCAGCTGCTGGTGTGGCCTTGGGTCAGTCATAAGTTCTTTCAGAGCTGTTCTCTCAAGGGCGGTTCTCAAGAGAGCTCTCTCAGCCCCGCCTACCTCACAGGGTGTCTGTTGTGGGGAGGGGAAGGGAAAGGAGATTGTAAGCTGCTCTGAGACTCCTTCAGGTAGTGAAGGGCGGGGTATATATCCAATCTCCTCCTCCTCCTCTCCTTCCTTCCTTCCCCCTTGCAAGGAAAACTAGCACCTAAGGGAGAATTCTAGGCTCATCCTCCTGCCATGCAGCTTTCTATGCACAGAAAGCATTTTTTAAAAAATTAAGGGAGCATTCATTGTATCTCCAAAGTCTTTTCCCTAGATCCTTCCACAAATAAGGGTAGGAAAGAAGGGGAAACTGGGGGGAAACGCTCCTGTACATCTGAAATCTGTTTGGAGTCCTGACCACGAACTTCTGAACTTGGATTTTTTTTTAAAAAAAAAAGAGAGAGAGAGAGAAGCAAACAGAAAAAATGCCCAGAAGGCTAAAATAAAGAGTTCTGAGCAAGAACAGGTCAATTTCTAAATTACTTCCCCCTGCAATCAGGTTAATTGGAGAAGCTGGCTACAGATTTTCCTCTTGTATGTAAAATCATTTAATATTGTGCAAATTAAAGGACAAAGCAGTCCATCCGTTTGAATTTAGCAAACTCTTACAAAAACGGACCTTCGTGCAGATATATAAACCTCCGGCTAATATTCTGCTGAAGACTTTGTGCAAAGATTGATTTGGGGGGGGGAGAACCCACCCGTGCCTGTCATTGGAGTATGTCCTCAATCTTTTTGTGGGTTTTTGTTTTGTTTTGTGATTCTGCCATTTCTCCATCCTCGAAATGATTTAATGATTTGTGTTTAAATCGTTCCTAATTTTATGTCTAGCCCTTTTTAATCTCTTCCAAATTGCTAACAAAAATCGTTCTAAATATTTCTGATCGTTCCGCACAGATTATTATATTCTTTTTTTGCCCTATAAAGCTAATCTTTTCCCAATTTAAGCTCTTAATTTTTTTTTCTCGAGTACTCAAATAGATTTACATTGGCATGTTCTCTGCATATCAGTTTGGCATTATTACAGAATTAGTGTTTAAAAAGGGTGGCTAAGGACACACAAACCAAGTTCATACATTGCTAAAAGATTGATTTTTAATGGCCTTTTTTTTATTGATTCTGCGCTTTTTAAGCTTGATTCTCCGAGGTGGTGTCACACACATACTTCACAGATTCGTAATGCAGCAGCTTTTGAAAGCTGTCCGCTTCTCCCGTCGCTTATGATTCTCACTCCCCGCCCCTCCCCCTTTTCTGGCCTGTTTATCAGATCTGTAAGCAGATATGCCCCATTCATTCTTGCTGTTGTTTTTAAAAGGTCATTGGGAAATTGACAGTGTTCACCTCTTATTTGTCTAGCTATGAACGCACAAACGCTTTCCCCTTAAAGATCTCTCCATCCACAGATGTTAGCTTGCTTAATCGCTCATAGCAAGCTTTGACTGGAGACCTGGGGCCAAAACCATTTTTTACCCCTCTTTCAACCACCTGGCTTGGTACCCATAGGCTGACTCTCTGTTTAAAAAAGCTTCCCAAACTATCTGCTGCCACTTCCCCCAGATATGCGTTCATAAGAAATATTCTTCTTTGAACCCTCTGGGCATCTTTGAGGGTGCCTCTGTTTGTTATGTGGATCAGCCATCCCCATTCATCGCTAGCTTTTAGCCCAAGAGAGCTTTTAAAAGTGGGGTGGGGGAGGCATAGATTAAGTCCAGAGGCAAACTGTTGCAATAGATACTCCCCCAAAAGTCGGTTATTAGGAAATCCGATTACTAAGAATTCGAAACATAAAAATGGAAGCCCCGCCCCCCTGAATCAAGGAAACTTTGGCTCTCCAGTAATGGACAACAAGGTGCTTTATTTATTTATTAGATTTTTACCCTGCCCTCCCCGCCGGGGCAGGCTCAAGGCGGCTTACATAAAGAACCATAGATAAAACAACAATATAAATTAATATAGATATTAATATAAAACACACAGTGAGTTATTAAAACCATTAACATAGCGATGGCAATGATGGAATGCGTTCAGCGGTACCTCCACTATCGGCGGGCTTAGGTTGGGGATAAGACTGGGACAGGGCATAGATGGGAAAACATGGCTCCTCACCTATATGCCAGACGGAAGAGTTATGTAGTTGCTAACAGTTCTGCCTTAGGGCGTTTCAAAATGGTGGTAACCATTTCGTTGTCAGGACATCCTTGTACTGCTGTAACAAGGCCAAGGCAAGTGAGGCACTTGCCTCAGGCCCACAAAGCTGAGGGGTACAGAAAAAGCATACCATGTCGAAAATAAATGTGTTGTTACGACTCTTGTTCTTTACGTATTTACACCAGTTTGGTGTAGTGGTTAAGTGCGTGGACTCTAATCTGGGAGAACCGGGTTTAATTTCCCACTTTTCCACTCGCAGCTGCTGAATGACCTTGGGCAAGCCATAGTTCTGTCAGAGCTGTTCTTGAAAAAGAGCAGTTCTCGAGAGAGCTCTCTCAGCCCCACCTCCCTCACAGGGTATCTGTTGTGGGGAGGGGAAGGGAAAGGAGTTTGTAAGCTACTCTGAGACTCCTTTGGGTAGTGAAGGGCAGGGTATAAATCCACTCTCTTCTTCTTCTACTACTTTTAAAAAACTAAAATAGCCACTATGAAAGTATACGGGGCGCAGTTTCATATTCTTGCCTCAGGTGCAAAGTTAGCTAGTTGTGCCTCTGCATCCTTGACTTGGAGCAGATCCATCAAAGCTGTGTCTTTTCAGGAAGCGCCAAAAGAAAGGGGGAAGGGGAAGGTAAGATCGAAGGAAGGAAATTCTAGCCTCATTCTGGTTTTTCTTTTATTCCGAGACCGCCAGGATTGGCCAAAATACATCCTACTCTCATACCTGTCATTTCAGGATCACACCAATTAGAATGAGTAAGAGGTGGGCCTTGTACAAAGCCAGACAGGGAAGCTTATGGTAATAAAAGATTCCAGCTCTTCATTTAGTGATTTCTGTCTAGTAACAAATACATTCCCATTTTAGTCCAAAATTCAAGGGTGGGCACCTAACCTCTTTAGAGCCCCTGCCGATGACTAGGAGGCACACGGAGATGCTCCTTTCCCCAACTACTTGTCTTCTACAAAGGATCAAGACTCTTTTTGTAGCAGGAACTCTTTTGCATATTAGGCGACACATCCCTAATGTAGCCAATCCTCCAAGAGCTTACAGTAGCCCCTGTAAGAAGAGCTCTGTAAGCTCTTGGAGAATTGGCTACATTAGGGGTGTGTCGCCTAATATGCAAAGGAGTTCCCACTACAAAAAGAGCCCTGCAAAGGATATTGGACTTTCTTAAAATTTGTCAAATCAGAGCTGGCACTCCATGTGCTAAGAAGTATTTTCTTCCAATGCTTTATATATTCTTTATCTGAACTCTGGCAGGGGCACAAATTAGCTATTTTTAATGACATGAATAGTGGCAAATGATGAGAAGCACATTACAGGAATTTGAAGACGCTAGGCAATATTGCCCCAAGACAAATCTAGCAAACTCTCTAGCTAGGGTCTTCTGCATGAGATCTCTGTGGACGATAAAGGCACCACGGAACAGCAACAAGCCCGACTAGAACTAAAGTGAAATTAAACTGATTAGGAAGTTCTCCAGAAGTTTCTCCTAATATGGCTTATCCATCTGTAATCATAAGAAGAACATAAGGGAAGCCAACATTGGATCAGGCCAATGGCATATCCAGTCCAACATTATGTCACAAAGTGGCCAAAAATACCAGGTGCCCTCAGGAGGTCCATCTTCCTAATTTGTGGGTCTTGCTTTCCCAGACTAGGAGCATGATCCTAAATAGTACTTACTAAGAAAAGGAGTAAAACCTGCATGACTGAACCTCTACCCTCATATACACAGTTAAGGTACACAGATATGATATTGCGCTATTATTTTTACATCACGAGTTTCAGGACAATCCCACAAAGGGTAAACTTTCATTTTGTTCGCACATCTACTGGTCATGTGGGAAGTTCCAAAGATATGTGACATTTGGTAAACGCTGAAGAAATGAAAATGCTGCAAAGCTGGGAAAGGATGTGGGGCTGCACTGCAAAAAAAGAAGAAGGCAATGATTGAGTCTCTCTGCTAGGTTCATAAAGACATAATTTTTGGCTACCATTTCCCCTGTCCTGAGTCTTCTTGTTTTTCTCTTTTATCATGGCCGATATCAGAACGGTCTCTAAAAAGACCCATTTTCTATCAAATCTAGGTGGAGGCAATTACATGGTGGAAATGAAGGACTTTGTACAGATACTAAGAGACCCCTAAAAGAATTAAGTGGGAGAAAATGTTCTTCATCAAAAACAGGAAGGGCTGAGAAGAGTGTTCTCCCTCTTGCATAAAATATCACATTCAACTTTTTTCCTAGATGGAGTTGAAAATTGAAAGTGAAAACTTTAAATTTTCTCTGTCTGCAAAATAAATCCCGTTATGAAATATTAATCTTTTGGATGATGAGGCAATATATATGAGTTGGTGTATCTAAATCCTTGTTTTTAAGTGAACCAATGGGTCACATTACAGATACCGTGACAATTGCATAATAATTGGATCTAAGGAACACCCTTGCTAAATGTCTCATGGGTTTAACTGGCATGGAACTACATTATTTTTGCAACCAGGTCCTTCTTTGAAAAAAAAAAAAAAAGGTATACAGGAAAGGACTCACTCCTTTTGCATCTGCAGAGATTTGGGATCAGATGGCATATTTCTTTAAAAACATTAATTAATTGAAACAAGCAGTTAAGACCCTGTATTTAAAAAGCTGTGCGCAGTATTAGGCAGGAAAAGTACTAGGTGCAGAACAACAAAGGAATCCCACATTCACCCTTTGAGACTACATGTCTTAACAAATTTCACTGCGGAGAAACAAAACAGGAAAAAAAAAATTGGCTTCTGATTCAATTTCTGCCCTTTTAGAAAAAAAACATGGGGGAGAGACATGTAAACGGAAACGTAAAGAGGTGACAACATATGAAAAATGCTTTCGTGTTTGCAAATTCTGCCTTCTTATACATCGCTGTGCATAGACGGCAGCCTAGATAGCCCTATCTCATCAGATCTTGGAAACTAAGCAGGGTCAGCCCAGTTAGTACTTGGATGGGAAACCACCAAGGAAGCAGAGCCAGGCAATAGCGAATCACCTCTGAAAGTCTCTAGCCTTGAAAAACCTTACAGGGTCTCCATAAGTCGGCTGTCACTTGATGGGGAAAAAAAATAGTCATCTAGTAAGTGTGGCCACGGAGAGATTTCAACTGGGGATGTTCTTAGCCTCTATATCACATGAGCACTTTTCAAATTCAAGTTCTCGTTTTCAGCACCATACCCATAAGAACCTCCATCCTGGCAACTGTTTGAGTGGGGATGCTTTCCTCCATTTTCCTTCTATGACATTTGAGAACGCTCTTCTTTTTTTTTTTTTAAACCCGGTGTGATAATATCATCATTATCACCGACT
This sequence comes from Gekko gecko, assembly GCA_029375565.1. Classification (NCBI taxonomy): domain Eukaryota; kingdom Metazoa; phylum Chordata; class Lepidosauria; order Squamata; family Gekkonidae; genus Gekko; species Gekko gecko. The sequence goes on from JAPDNY010000014.1 coordinate 18,962,746, forward strand.
CATGTTTCTTCGTCAGGCTCCTGCATTGTTAATGTTAACTTCTACTGAACCCAACTTTGTTTTCGATCATACAGGGTAACATTCTAAACCTTTATCTAGACTTTGCTCCTGTTATAGATCCTCCAGGAGAGACAGGCTTTCCAGAGTTGTAATAAAGAGCAGCTCCTTGTGAAAATGTCGGGAAGCCGAGTACAGCGCCAGAAGTATCTCACGACCTCTTTTGTCACTGAGACAGAACTTCTGCGAGATGGACGGAGGCGATTGATCTGTATTTACTCATATAGCAGATGGTAAAAATTTTACAATATCGATGCTTTGAGAGCCAGTTTGGTGTAGTGGTTAAGTGTGCAGACTCTAATCTGGGAGAATCAGGTTTGATTCCCCACTCCTCCACTTGCACCTGCTGATGTGACCTTCGGTCAGTCACAAGCTCTGGCACAGCTGTTCCTGAAAGAGCAGTTTGTGTTAGAGTTCTCTCAGCCCCACCTGCCTCACAGGGTCTGTTGTGGGGAGGGGAGGGGAAAGGAGTTTGTAAGCCGCTCTGAGACTCCAAGTGAAGGGTGGGATATAAATGCAATCTCCTCCTCCTCCTCCTCCTCCTCCTCCTCCTCCTCCTCCTCCTCCTCCTCCTCCTCCTCCTCCTCTTCTTCTTCTTCTTCTTCTTCTTCTTCTTCTTCTTCTTCTTCTTCTTCTTCTTCTTCTTCTTCTTCTTCTTCTTCTTCTTCTAGCTAATAGTGCTGAAACAGACTAAAGATGGCTTAAATTGAGCGCTATCTTTGCCCACCATTTATAAATTTGTGCTTCCAGGTGCTGGGCCCACTTTACAGAAAGGGTTATGGAACACAGCAGGCCAAGTTCTTGATACAGCAATCCAGCATTCTGTCAGCTCACAATTTTTTTTTTGGAGTCCCACCGTCATCAGGGATAGTTAGCTAGATGGTTTCCAACAAATTGTTAGCTATTTGGAAGCCTGATTAGCTATGGTGGGAAATAATTCATTTCCTTGTATGAATGGTAGTGTTTCCACCAAGGAGCATGAAGTATTCCAACTCTGATTAGCCTGCGCACTTATACAGTGATGAGCAAGTAATGCGCAAAACAAACCCTCCTATCTCATCAAACATTCCACAGCTATTTGCAAAGAGAAACAGAAGGGGGAATGTGATCATAAGACTAAAAGCTGCAGCCACATAAAAGTCTGGGACCTGTGTTTCTGGAACGGTGAACGCCACTGTCCTCTCCTCGTAGGGTCTCTGGACACATACCTGGTTGTGGGATTCCACAACCTCGCTGACAACAAATTGTTGATCGTTCTGTCTCTTTCACTCAAAGAGCAAGAGTTGAGAAACACCGAGATTGTGAAGTCTTTAGGACAGGCATAGAGGACTGTGTGAAGCACCATGAACATGATGTCACTGTATAAATATCAACTTTGAATCAGCCAGGAGTCCGGCTTTGTAGAACAGCTGCAACAATCATATGAAACAGCTCTTGTTAATATTACTGATTAGAAATGACTGTGAAATTCTCAACTAGTATGGAATTCGAGTGGCTCTCCCCCTTCTATCTTGGTGATACATGGAAGGCATTTGCTATTACCTCGTACGCTCTTCACAGATATTCTCGTCAGCTCCTGCATTCCCGGAACTCAGTGGCCCCCGTTTCACCCTGCATCGCTTTCATTTTCTTCGTGGAGAGAGAGAGTTCTTGTATAGAATCTGACTCTGGACCACAATCCAGACCATTCCTTTGGCGGTATCAAATCACAACCGACCTGTGGGTTTTTCAAGGCAAGAGACATTCAGAGGCAGTTTGCCATTGCCTGCCTCTGCTTGGAGACCTTTGACTTCCTTGGTGGTCTCCCATCCAAATACTAACCAGGGCCAACCCTGCTTAGCTTCTAAAATCTCACGAGACTGAGCTAGCCTGGGACAACCAGTTTGGAGCGCCAGTGATTACTGTGAAACTAAGTTACAGGTGGGGTCCGGTGGCTTCTTGCCACTAAGTGAGAAATGTCCTGTTGGAGGAAAGACCCTTTCTCCAAAAGCAGATTCTTGACTTAGTGGGAGGGAACCACTGGTGGGCCCAGCCCAGTGTGTTTATGAGCAAGTTTTAAGGCTACCCAAAAAACTTGCCATTACTTAATGCCAATTTTTAATGCATCACTAAATGTGGGTTGCGGATCACAGGGCAGGTAATTGTAAAGCCATGCTAGAGGTGGTTTTGTCCGCTCCTCAGTAGCTTATTGGGGAAAGGCTCCCAAGCTGCAAACAGGAGCTGTGGGGATTGGATCCCACTAACGGGGGTGTTGGCAAGGAGGCTGGTGTGTGTGTGTGTGCGTCTGTGTGCAGAGCAGTGTTCCCTCTACGCGGAGTTAGTGTGTGCTAGCTCACAGTTTTTCAGCCTCTGGCTCATACTTTTTTGTCCTAGCTCTGGAAGGACGGCTCCAGAGCAAATGAATTGATGCAGCAGCCAAATCCCTCACTCACAACTTCAATGCCAGTAGCTCACAAAGTAGAATTTTCGCTCACAAGACTCCACAGCTTAGAGGGAGCATTGGTGTAGAGCATCTGCTTTGTGTCCCAGGTTCAGTCCCTGGCATCTTGAATGTGAAGGATTAGGCAGAAGAGCAAAATTCAAGTCCAGTAACTCCTTAAAGGCCAGAGAGATTTCCAGGGTATAAGCTCTTGAGAGTCTGAGCGCCTTTGATCAGATGCAAAGATGGAGAGCGTCGGCTCTAGAATGCTTAGACTCTGGAAAATCTCATTGGCCTTTGAAGTTCTACTGGCCTAAAATCTTGCCCTTCTACTGTAGACCAACACGGCTCCCCGTGACACCAGAGAACTGCTGCTATCTGAGCAGACATTCCTGACCTTGATTGGTCTGACTCCGTAGAAAGCAGCTTTGTGTGTTTTCCTTAAAAAAATTAACCTAAAAAAACAACAACGCAGAGGCTCCAGAACGAGACAATGATGTGTATCTGTGCCTCTGTATCTATCAGCAACACACTTAGCTATATAGAAGGGTGAAATTATTTTGCACTGACTTTATCAGATTGTTCTATTTATGGTAATGGTTTAATCATCTTTTAAAAGACAAAGTCACACACTGTTGACACTAAGCATTAAAGAAGGGGGAAAGATTTTCAGCCCAGTACTAACCAATCTTATTTTCAAGTAAGCCCCATTGATTTTCAAGGCTTAGGTTGAGCGTGAATTCCCAAAGTCCTCTACGCTAGGTTTCCGTTAATCAAGTTTTTTCCTAGCATAATGCTGTAAAAATGTTTACAGAAACAATTATCTAGTACTCTTTAACCAGGAAACTTACTCCATTTAGTTTGGAGAATGGGCTGTAGTTTTTTGTCAGTATTTGTCACCAAAGCTACAAGGAAACGGTGCGTGGTGCTTACCACCTACATCTGGTGCTCTGCACATTGTTTATGTTGTGACATAGCGTGACAATTAAGTTCTGGTTAACTAGAGAGCACTTCAGTTACCTTATAAGAATTCAGCACCCTAAGAGCTCTTATTCTGTGACAAACAAGAAGTGAAATTGCTGGAAATATACAAGACGCATACAACCTTTCAATAAGTGTCTGGAATGAAAGTGATTTGGGAACCGGCAGAAATGACTTCAGCATCAGTCACATTCAAAAGAGCTTGCATGATATTCAGCTAAGGAACAAGGAGATCTCTCAAAAGTGGCTTTTCATCCCAGCCTGGATAGCCCAGGCAAGCCCAATCTCGTCAGATCTCGGAAGCTAAGCAGGGTCGGCCCTGGCAAATAATTGGAAGGGAGACTCCCAAGGAATACCAGGGTTTGGGATGCAGAGGCAGGTAATCAAGCCACTTCTCTGAAACATTCAAACCCCATTAGGGGTCACCAGAAGTCACCATGACTTCCAGGCATGCAAGCGCGTGTGCATACACACATGCACACACACAAACCCACAAAAAAGAGATTAAAAAATAGCTTTCTGATTTCTTACTTTTGGAATCTAAAACACAGAGTCTTCACTTTCTCTTAACATTGTCACTGGTTCTGTCTTGCAGGTTTCCTTTCCAAAAGTCATGAACTTTAGCTTTTAGGATTGGACTGGGTGTTGTCTAAGATCAAAGACTTCTTTTCTTTAAGACTTCTGGCTTGAATCAATTTAATCAGTGGCTTAAGCAGAGTTAGACCCTTCTAAGCCCATTGAAGTCACTGGGCCTAGAAGAGTGTAACTCTGCTCAGGATGGTGCCGTGAATCAACTGCAACTTTAGAAGAGAATTGCATTGGTTTGTGGTAGAACAGCTAACATCCAAATCATAAGATGTCATAGTCCCGCTGCGCATTGCATTGGTCAGGCTGCACCTGGAGTATTGCGTGCAGTTCTGCAGGCCTCACTTCAAAAAGGTTGTGGACAGAATGGAGCGGGTGCAGAGGAGGGCGACGAGGATGATCGGGGGCCTGGAGACCAAGCCCTGCGAGGGAAGGCTGAGGGACTTGGAGATGTTTACTCTGGAGAAGAGGAGGCTGAGGGGGGACAGGATGGCTCTCCTGAAGTATCTGAAGGGCTGCCACTCCGAGGAGGGCAGGGAGCGGTTCCTGTTGCCAGCGGAGGAGAGGTCTCGCAATCATGGGTTTAAATTAAGGGCGGGAAGGTACCGGTTGGATATCAGGAAAAACTTTCTTATAGTAGGAGTTCTGCAACAGTGGAATCAGCTGCCTCGGGAGGTGGTGAGCTCCCCCTTCCCGGCAGTCTTGAAGCAGCAGCTGGACAAACACCTGCCAGGGATGCTCTGGGCTGATCCTGCACTGAGCAGGGGGTTGGACTAGATGGCCCCTTCCAGCTCTGTGATTCTATGATTCTGTGATTCAAGAGCAGTTGCGCCTTAGAGACCCACAAGATTTGTGGAATGTAAGCTTTTAAGCGACCGTCGAAGAGAGCGTCGACTCTCCAAAGCGTATATCCTGCAAGTCTGTTTGGTCTCTTAAGGTGCTGCCGGACTCCGATCTGACTTTCGAAGACTCGGTCATGCAGTCAATTGCAACAAAAGCCGGCACGGTCTAGCATATGTGGTGGAAATGCACTAAAACACAAAAATATTGGAAGATGGTATTGGTGATCTTGCGAGAAATCATAGACAAAGAACTTGTATTAAAACCAGAGACTTTTTAATTAAATATAACACCGAAGGCATACAAATCCAATGATAGATATTTGTTATCTTATATAATTTCAGCTGCGCATATTCTGTGGGCAAGAAATTGGAAATCCGATACTATACCCTCTAAGGAGGAATTAATTTGTAAAATTTTAGATCTCTCCCAAATGGACGATTTAAGTTTAAGACTGCAAAATCTAGATTTGAAAGTACATGTACATAGATGGTCTAAACTTTATAGTTGGATAAAAAAATGTACTGAGACCTAAAGACTCTGTAAATATATGGAAATGATTTTGTAAAGAATACATGTTTGTTGGTATTGAAAAACCCTAAAATAAATTTAAAAAAAAGAGAGAGAGTTGGACTAGGGCTGGGAATGGCCAGCTTCGAATCCCCGATCCACTCTGGAAGCTTGCTGGGAGACGCTGGACCCGTCACAATCTCTTCACCTTACCCTACCTCGCAATGTTATTGTTGTGACGATAAAGTGGAGGAAGAGAGGACAACGTGAGAAGCTGTTTGGCGTCTCAGTCAGGGAGAAAAGCAGGATATATCAATCAATCAATCAACCAACCAGTGATAAAATAACTAGTAAGTGGCATCTTTAAGAAGCAGGGCTGTGAATTCAAGACAGCCCTGCTTCTTTTACGAAAGTGTTTTAAAATTCTGGCAGTCTGGGTTGTTAGGAACAGCAAAAGCAAAGTAGTAAAGATGGCTTTTCTGTCTAACCCTAACTTTTCAGTGCCATCCTAAGTATACTTATACCCTTCTAAACCCATTGGCTTCAATGGATTTACAAAGGTGTAATTCTGTTGGGGAGGGCACTCTTTGTCTGCTATGCTGTGAGCGATCTCATCCTTCTTTCAGTATCTCCAAAAGGGAGGGTTTGGGTTATACAGCACTGTATTTACATTTAACTTGAGGAATTCTGCTGTTAAATATGCAGATGATCAATCCACTAAAAACCAATGCTTTAATCAGTTGACCCCCTTTGGGTGGGTTTCTCCCCACCCCCAATAATCCATAGTCTCAAGTGGCATGTACTGAATTGTGGTGCTTATGCATTGTGTTCTTAATAGTGGGTCCTTTGCTATGCACTTACCAATTCTCAGCATGAAAGATGGACTATGTAAGTAGTAGTAACCACCATCTGCGGCTTCAAGTATCTGTGTTTTGTTTGATAAAAGCCTCTAACTATTGTGAAGGCACGGGAGAAATGGAGTGCTCACACAAGGGCTCTTGGGCTATGCAGCCTTAATACACGCAATTCTTTTAACTTGACTAGACCCAGACCAGAATCCATAGAATTGCAGCTAACTCACAGTTCCCAACAAGGCTTTTGATTCTCTCTCTCTCCTCCTCCCCCTTAATAATCATGCATGTCAAGCTGCTTTTGAAACTTTGGGGGAGTTTCGAAAGGAGTTTGCAATAAGGTTAGTGAGAGCCTGCTTTACGCCCAGAGTAGAGAAAGGATAGAGATGCCATGAGGGAGGCATAGTACATTGGGTAGATCTAAAGGAATACCCTGACCCGGATGGTCCAGACTAGTCCAATCTCATCAGATCTCAGAAGCTAAGCAGGGTCTCAGAGCAGCTTACAAACTCCTTTCCCTTCCCCTCCCCACAACAGACACCCTGTGAGGTAGGTGGGGCTGGGAGAACTTCTGAGAGAACTTCTGACAGAAACTGTCCTTGAGAGAACAGCTGTGCCAGAGCTTGTGAATGACCCAAGGTCACATCAACAGGTGCAAGTGGAGGAGTGGGGAATCAAACCTGGTTCTCCCAGATCAGAGTCCATGCATTTAACCACTAGACCAAACTGATATTTGGATGGGAGACCACCAAGGAAAGCCAGGGTTGCTATGCAGAAGCTGGCCTTGCCCTGGATGGCCCAGGCTATCTCAGTCTTGTCAGATCTTGGAAGCTAAGCAGGGTTGGATGGGAGACCACCAAGGAAGTCCAGGATTTCAATGCAGAAGCAGGCAACTGCAAACTGCCTCTGAATGCCTCTCGCCTTGAAAACCCCCATAGGAGTCACTGCAAGTCGACTGTGACTTGACCTCACTTTCTACCACCCAAGGAATGATCTGGATTGCGGAACGAACAGACAACACTGTCCAAGTACGAAGAGAGGATCTAGTTGCATAATCGTTTCGTGTTGCCACTGGAACACCAAGAATTGCATGGAAGAGTCTCTTCCATAACTATGTCACCTGCCACACTGCACAGGATGTATGCAGGGAAATGAAAGAATGGGAAGAGTGCTGGGCCAATAGTATGCAAAGTATGGTTTTGGTCTTGGCAAACTAATGTTGGATTCCTCAAGATTCTGAGAAGGGAAGTGCTGTAGCACAGTGGAAGAGTCTCTGCCTTGCAAGCAGAAGGTCCCAGGTTCAATCCCTGGCATCTCTACTTTAAAAGGACCATGCTATAGGTGATGTGGAAGACCTTTACCTCTACCCTGAGAGCTACTGACCTACCTCTGCCCTGGAAAGTAGATGGTACTGATCTTGATGGGCCAGTGGTCCATCAATAAAACTGACAAATCTTCTACCCATATCTGCTTATGGGATGCCATTATGGTTCCCAACTCTGGCTTGGGAAGTTCCTGGAGATTTGGGGGCAGTGCCTGCAGAAGAACTTCAGTTTCTCCTAGATTAGATGGCATACCGTTGAGTCTACCCTCTGAAATTTCTCCAGGGGAACTGATCTCAAGAGATATCTGGAGATCAGCTGTAATTCTAGGGGAAATTCAGGCCTACCTGGGGACTAGTAACCCTGTATGCTGTTCAGAAGTCAGTCGTTGGACTGCAAAATCATACACTGGAATTGGTGCTAACAGTGGAGCCTGCCATGTGTAGGTACAGAGCGCTGAAAAAGTCATCGCTGACTACTGGAGACCCCTCATGGAGTTTTCCAAGCAAGAAACATTCAGAAATGGGGTGCCATTACTGACCTCTGCTTAGGGATTCGGGACTTCCTTTGTGGGCTCCTATCCAAATACTAAATAGGGCTGACCCTGCTTAGTTTCTGAGCTGTCAATACTGGGCTAATGTAGGCCATCCAGGGCCATCCAGCATTTGCCCCGCTGAAGGCACGGTAGCCCTGCGGACTTTCTGTGCGCGATCACACCAGCACATCTGGGAGGCGTAGCACTCCTGTGGCCAACCCGTGGCTTCCCGTGGAAAATGCAGAGTAAAAAACTACTAGGGTCGAAGCACTAGTTTCCGGAAACCCCGGGGCAAAAGCCGGCGTCTGATCGCGGGAGCACCAGTATCCCGCGGCTTCCGACGCCTGCCCATGTCCCGGGGTTTCTGGATGTTGTAAGTTTCCATGGGATGCGCACCAACACCAAATAGCGCATGTGCACACGCAAGACACTGACTGTGGCCTGCCCCCCCAATGGCGCATGCGCACTTCGCAACTGCTATGCCTCTCCCCTGTGTTTTCTGGCCCGTATGACTGGGGCCCAGATCAGGAAAGTCTGCCATGAATGCTAGTCAAAAAGCAATGTTTTGAATTGTCTATACTGTCTGTACTGATGCAGTGCCGTGTCTCACCCTCTGCTCCATTCAATCTCCTACTATGCCATCTTGGGATCACTTTCTCTGGTTGTCCTCCATCTTCAGATATTCAAAAACATTAAGTTTTTGCAATCTCTGGGAGTTCTACATGTCTAAAGTTTTAATTGACTGGTTTAACTTCTTGGTTTTACGTTTTATCAGTTTAATGCCTGTTTTATTTTGAAGGAGTTTATTTCTTATCACTTAGATGAGCTGATTGGTGGGCTCAGGGTAAAGGAAAGCAAGGTAATCTCCGATCAGCTTCAGAATGTCTGGAAAAGTTTGCATCCGTTTAATCTTGCTCAATTTAACTCGTATTTTGTCTTGAAAATGTGGACTTTTGTTTACTTTACATGAAAACTGTTGTTTTATTGGACCAAGTTATTATTTCTTTAAGGCCTTTTATGCCTTTCATATCTTATAATTAGTGCTTTTCCAAATATATTTGTAACCACTTGTCAAATTTCGCCCATTTCTTTTTAAAGTCATTCTCTGTTTTTTCGTTCAACTGTTGTGTCAAATTGTCCCTCTCAGCTGCGTCCATAAGTTCGAAGATTAGTTCTTCCCTTGTAGGCGTTTCTTCCTTTTTCCAATATTTCGCATATAGAATTCTGGCTGTAGTTACTACATATACAATCATGTATACCTCATGTACATTATACTTTTGTCAAGTCTATGCATTTCGACAAATGTCATTGCAGATTGTGGTTGTGTTATCTGCCTGTCTCTCAGAGTTACTTACAGACATGCCTCTGCCAGGGAGGCCTTGTCCTGGCTTCTTGGCAGAGATGGTCCCTTTTGGAAGTTCTAAGCAAAAGCTGCAGTAGTTGATCCAGCTGGTAGACTGATGTCGTTCCTAGCAACTTCTTCAGATCGGTGCTCACAAGTCCTCCAGGATGGCCAGTTATTTATTTTATTCTTTTGAGATATGTACCCCACTTCCTGTTTGTTCCAGGGGCCACGTGTAAGCAGAGGGTAAGCCAGAAAGATCCTGTATCTTAGTTTTGAATTAAGCTTCTGAAGAGGCTTTCCTCAGTGCTGGATTATTTAGAATCACTGTGGTGGGTCACATAACTAGTTTACTCTGTCTGCGGTGTGGGTGGGCCTACTAGGGTTGTCAACCACCAGATGGTGGCTGGAGATTTCCTGGGATTACAACTGATTTCCAAATAACATCACCTGGAGAAAATGGCCGTTTTGGAAGGCGGACTACGTGGCATGATGCCCGACTGGAGCCCTTCTCCTCCCCAAGCCCCGCCCACCTCAGGCTCTGCCCTCAAAATCTCCAGCTATTTCTCGACCCAGAGCTGGCAACCCTATACTCCACCCCTATACTCACTTGCTGTTGGGGAGATGCTGGTGGGGGTAGGCCCAGATCCTGCTGAGGCAGGCAGCCCAAACAGAGGCTGTGGGGAAGAGAGCCCGGGGGAGACCAGGCCCGGAAATGCACGACCAGCAGCCTCAGAGCCTGGCAGGCCCAACCCATGCCTCAGAAAGGAGGCGGGCCTCAGGCAGCAGGCTGCATCTGTGAACAGGCCCAGCAGTTGCTAGGGTAGAAAGGAGGCCCCAGCCAGGGACGTCATTGGCTCAGTCTCCCTTCACTCACCATCAGCCTACCCCTTGGAGAGAGGGCATTGGGGGAATCCAGGGTCAGCCCACGCCCAGGATTCTTTATTAGGCTGGCCCAGGGAAGGCCCAGGACTACTCCCAAGTTACCATTAGAGTGGCACCTGGCCAGAACAAGAGAGGGAGCAGGGGGAGGGGCTACAGCCCCAGACTCCACTCATGCTTGTGGAGACTGACACTATTTCTCTCCTGAATCTTTGGGCACAGTTCCAAAGGATGACCAAAAGATTATATGAAAATGTTAACTAAGTAGAGCCAGCGACGATGCAGTGGTTAGAGTCTGAGTTCCCACTCTACAGTGGATGTTTGTTGGGTGACCTTGGGCCAGTCACAGTCTCAGGTTAACCTACCTCACGGGGTGGTTGTGAGGATAAATGGATGAAAGGAGAACGTTGTCAGCCACTTATATTCTCCTCGTTGGGCAGGAAGGTAAAGGTAAAGGTAAAGGTTCCCCTGCTCGAAAGCCAGTCGAATCCGACTCTAGGGTTGCGGTGCTCATCTCCGTTTCAAAGCCGAAGAGCCAGCGCTGTCCGAAGACGTTTCCGTGGTCATGTGGCCGGCATGACTAAACACCAAGGCGCACGGAACGCTGTTACCTTCCCACCGAAGTGGTACCTATTTATCTACTTGCAATTTCTTGCTTTCGAACTGCTAGGTTGGCAGGAGCTGGAACTAGAGACAGGAGCTCACCCTGTCATGCGGCACCTGGGTCTTGAACTGCTGAACTACTGACCTTCCACAGCCTGCAGTTCAGCGTCTTAACCACTTGAGCCACCGTATAAATCAAGAAGAGAGAGAAAGAGAGATTGGATTTATACCCCACCCTTCACTACCCGCAGGAGTCTCAGAGCAGTTTACAATTTCCTTTCCCTTCCTCTCCCCACAACAGACACCCTGTGAGGTAGAAGGGGCTGAGAAAGCTCTTTCAAGAACTGCCCTTGAGAGAACAGCTCTGAGACAACTGTGGCTGACCCAAGGTCACCCAGCTGGTTGCATATGGAGGAGTGGGAAATCAAACCCGGTTCTCCCAAATTAGAGTCTGCGCTCCTAACCACTACACCAAACTTGCTCTTCATTTCAAGCACCTCCAGAGACCTGCATTATTAAATACCTTCTGTATAGTAGGAATTCTTGGGCCTTCCCAACTAAAAAAAACAAACCAAGAGAACCACTTAAGTTTTCTCAAGTGTAAGAGACCAAAGTTTCAAGAGGGTGTACCACCTCTCATGACAACAGCCAACACTGCCTTATGGAGTTCCATCTCACATCTATGGCACTGAATACTGGCCATAGTTGAAAGCAGTGTGGTCAGCTAGACTGTCGATTCATGAACCTGCCTTTCTTTTAGCTTTTAGCTTAGCCCCAGTTCTTAACCCCCCCCCCAAATTCAGAAATCAATTAGGAATCATCTGGTATGGAAGCTGTGTAAAAAGAATAAAGATGCACAATAGTTTTATTAGACTGTGAAGGGTTAAAAGCCAACATCCAGTTTGCCCATTATCTTGTTCCAAAAGTGCCTTTTTAAAAAGTCCATATGGCGACTTCCTTTCGACCTGCTTTCCCATCCTCATCTCTTTGTCAGGGCTGTCACTTATAAAGAATCACTTGACTTACAATAACAAATTCAAAAGACGAGAGAATATAATCAGTTGATCCACGAAGAATTGAAATAAAGAACACCCCCACTGCTCCGGTTATCATTCCCATAGAGATAGTGATATTATTGATGTGATTGCTATGCTAATTTCTATTGAAAAAAAGTGTATTTTGGAATTTGTTCAAAGAGAATTTCAGACACATTAAATTGCAAAGTGCACAGAGAATTCTTAAACTTCGGGACCCAGGCATGAAATCACCTCTCGTCTTCCTCGCCTGCTTCAACAAATAGTTCTGAAGAACTTCTTTAAATGGAACCCAAAACGCATGGCTTTTTTTTGGAAGGGGGAGAGGGTCGAGAGAGAACTTCCCAGTTCTTCTGTAATGTTTGGGAATCTCCATTGTTGGCTTTAAAAAAAAAATCACCCCATTCCTAGGAGTAACGAAGAAGACTTTGATGTAACATGAAAAGTCTCGTGAGAAAGCATCATGGGAACACTGAGGAGAAAGGGTAATTCCACTCATCCTCCTAGAGAGCCTCCTGTACTCTGAATTCTTCCCAGGACTGGAAAGAGATCTAAACTTTTTCTCTCACTTCATGGAGTTTTTCTGCATTTATGCTGGGAGAGTTCGGCTAGAGATGTTGTCTCTGCTGTCCCCCCCCTTTTTATGGCGTAAACTGATTTAAAATGTATGCCAGTCATCTTCAGGGAACTCATTTCAGTTGAGATGAAACTAGTGTTACCTGAATCAATGTTTTAAGTGTCCCTGCGGCTCAGCATTTTGAATAATCAATCTGTCTCCATCTCTTCTTAATCATGCGCATCACAATCTCTCTCTATTTGTCAGCTTCTTTCGGATCTTTCTCTGTCTCTGTCTCCCCCCCCCCCCCGCCATTAACATGCCCCTACTGTCGTGAGCTAGCCTTTCCCCTTTACAAGAAGCTTGGTGTATTTTGATACTTTTTTTTTTATTATGACTAAATCTCTTTTTTCCCATAATTACCCCACAATCATTATATAATCCCATCACAAAGAGTCTATTGAGACACCATGCTTTTGTTAACTATGGGACACAGAATCCATAATTGCATGATTCAGGTTCCCCCCCCTCCCCATTTCACCCCTCCCCTTGCTTTGCACATCTAACCTATCTCCCAATTTCCTACCTTCTTTGGGATAGGTCCATGTCATTTCTAAAAACCTTCCTTTGCAGATAAGCCTTGTATAAAGTTGGGGTGTTTTTTTATTATTATTAAAACACCACAAAAGTTATCTGCCTGATAATAAAGTACTGGCCAAGTGTGTGTGTGGGGGAATGAATCGGTTTTAAAATCTGTATCTCCATCTCTATATATTTCCTGATTATTACAAACCCATAAGGCAGAGATCTTCCATGGCGTTTTCTCTCTCTCTCTCTCCCTCCCTCTTTCTTTCTTTCTTTCCTTTTTTTCCCCTGGAAGTTTAATTACCGTATGCTAATTTCCTTGCCTACTACGTGATTAATTAAAATCATATTTTCATAATCATTTGGCACCAGTATTGTCTTCTGTACCATCATGATCTCTCTCTCTCTCTCTCTCCTCCTCCTCCTCCTCTCTCTCTCTCTCCCCCTCTTTCCCCCTAAATAGTGTATGTAAATAAAGTCAGTCTTAATGGAAAGCATCAAAATGCAACGCTGAAGACCTTTCTGTGTTTGCATGCGCGCGATTGGCAACATAACTGCTTATTTACATTAAATACGCCACAAGGTTACAGTGCACATCCACGTCACTTTATCGTTGATTACTTCTCTTAAGCGCCGGAGCTCTTCTCGGACGGATGCTGCGCGATCCCGGCCGGCCACCGACGCTTTCCCCCTGGAGTTTTTCAAAAGAAATCAGACTTGAAATAGTTTCCCAGAGCCAGGTAAGGAGCGATGCTTAAATACGCGCAGCCGCCCCCCCCCGTCCCCTTCTTCGCCTCGCTCGCTTCCCTCTCCCCCCCCAGCCCGGTTTCGCTGCTTCTCTTCTTCTGTTCCCCCCCCCCCCCAAATGGGGAAAGATCTTCGGATTTGTTTAGGGGGTAAAAAAAAATGACAGGCGAGGGAGGGGAAAGAGGGTTGATCTATGCTCGAATCCGAAGCGCGCCGGTGGTGGTGGGAAGCCGGGGTGGCGGTGCTGGTGGTTAAAGGGGGAAAGCGTTCTTCGAGGGAACGGCTCTGGGTTGGGGAGAAGTGGTGTTTACACGGCGCTCAAGGTCATGCCCAAAACTGCTCGGTGTTAAATGCTTTCTCTGCCGCCGCCCCCCCTCCACCGACCCCCCTCTTAGTTGCATAGCGAGAGAGAGAGAGAACCGGCGAGCGAGAGAGTGAAGGGGGGGAAAAATGGACGATCGCCGCCTATTCTTTGTAGATTATTATATCAAGGGGTTGAGCATTTGGCTCATCAAAGCTAAATGCCGCAAGACCTATCTAGTTGCTGTGAATTATGCCAAGACGACAATGGAGTGTGCGCCTTCCCTTTTCCCTTTTTTTTTTTTTTTTGAAATGGTACAATGCATTTCACCTACCAGATAGGGGGAGTCCAAGCCGACAGCCGGGAATGTCTTGCGATGTTTGCCTGATCGCTATCAAGGAAGGGGGGATAATAAAGGGAGGGGGGGTCTTCTTGCAAAAAAAAAAAAATGAAAAGCAGACGAGGCCAGTACTGGCGTCCCCCCCAACCCCGTCCCCGGGTCCTTAGGGATGGCCGGCCAAGATTTCGGAGAGCCGGCCCGAGTGGCCGAGCGGGAGAGTTTCCCCTTGGCCACTTTCCTCTCCCCCCCTCCGACTCTCTCTCTCTCTCTCACCCCCCCTTCCCAACCCGAGCAAATGATCAAGTCAATCATGTGGGGAATATGCTTCATTATTCATTGAACACAACCTTTTTTACAACGCTTCGTTTACGTGCCGGAGAGAGTTCGCTCCCCCCGCTTGGCTTACCAAACAAATTGGGAAAGGTAAGGAAAGACAAAAGAGGGGGGGACCCCCTTCCTACCCCCCTCCGGTTTATTATATAGACCCCCTCCCGCGGTGTTTCTTTTTAACATACAATTAAAAGCGAGAGAGAGAGAGAGAGAGAAGGGGGAAACGATCAGAGTGCATTTATTTTCCTTTTGCAAAGCAAGGGGGCGCGCACCCCCCCCCCCCCCGACGTTGCCAAAGTCAGTTTTGGAGTGGGTTTTTTTTTTTTTTTTTTGCAAAATCCCCCCCCCGCTTTCATTTTTTCCTTCTTGCATCCTCGCGACGGGGCCTGCGTGATTAAAAAATACAGTATAATTAAATATCCATAGCAGTGACGTTTGCAAGCTAAAGGCTGTCAAGGGGGAAAAAAGAGAGAGACAGAATGAAAGCAGCCAAGGAGCCATTGCATGGCGCTATACAACTTCGCCTGGAGGAGAGCGAGCGAGAGAAAGCCGGCGCTTTCGCCCGGGTCTCTCTCTCTCTTTAAATCCGTTACTTTCGCGGGCGGCGGGGGGGGGGAAGAAGAGAAGAAAGGGGGGAAGACTTGAGCCGGCTTTTCAGCGCCGCGGAGGGAAGATCGCGCCCAGCCCGGCTTGCTCCTCTTTCTGAGCCAGGCTCTCTTAAGTTGGCGAGAAACTTTTTCTCGGGGGAGGGGAGGGGAGGCTTTGGGGGGTGGGTTTGCGCGATGTAAACTTTGCAGAGAGTGACGTCTTTCGGGCCCCCTCCGAAGTTGCCGGGGTCAGTGGCAACTGCCCCCCCCCCGTGGTTTTCTCCAGTGGCAAACCGGGATGTTAATGATCGAAGGGGGGGAGATAGAGCGAGATCAGCAGCGACCTTTCAAAACAACAACAAAACACACCCAAATAATTGCGATCCAAGCGGAGCCCCCCATTGTGTCTCGGATGTGTCAAAACTTCTGCACCGGGCTCCGGCGCGTTGCTTCCCCCCCCCTTTCCTTTCCCTTTTTTTTTTTTTTTTTTTTTGAAGCGAGCCCTGCCATTTTGTGCTCTAATCGACCTCTGATTATGAATAAGCGGCGACCGGGCTTAATGCTTTCGGAGGTAACGTTGTGGCATTCGAGCCCGGAGGAGGGAAAGAGCGGGGGGGGGGGGCGCCGCCGCTTTGCACTTGGATTGCATTTGCAGATCAGTTTTAAAAGCATTTTCGCAGCAACCGGCCGGGGTGGGGGGCCGCGGCGGCGGCGGCGGCGAGAGATGGGAGAGCAATGGGAGAGGAAGGAAGGTGCATGAGACTACCCCCCCCCCAGCAGGAAGCAGGCACCTGCCGGCGAGAAATCCAGGGCATTTTGGAAGGCGCGACCTCAAAGTAACAGGTTAACAAGGAAACTTACACGGAGGAGGGAACCGGCGGCGGGGTGGGGGCGGCCGGTTGCTGGCTGCCCGTGAATTATGGAGAAGGCACGGCGAGCTTCCCTTTTTGCAGGCGGGGAGGGAGGATTTTGTGGAGGGGGGGGCGCTTGGGAACGTGGTTGTGATTGAAGCGGCTGCCTGAGTCGGGGGTGGGGTGGGGGGACGGACGGAGTGGGAGGGAGGATTGCCTTGATCTTTCCCCCTTTCTCTCTCCTCTCCCCAGACTTTTTTTATTTTGCAGAATTGGGAACAGCGATCACAGACTTTTAAGAACAGTGATTGTTGTTATTGCGGTCGGGGCTGGGGGGGGGGGGAGGAAGAAACCCTGTTTTAAAAATACCCCCTGCAAAGTTATTTAGGGGAAAAAATAAAGGAAGAGGGAATGCTTTTGATGCTGGAGTTTGCGGGGGGGGGGAAGCCAGCTCTTAACGCGCCCATCTGTTGCCGCCTTGCATGTAGTTTGCAATAGAGAGGGAGGGAGAGAGCAAGAACAAGTGTGTAGGGGGGGGGGAGAAGCCTGAAGGTTAGCAAACTTTGCAGAGTATCGTGAATTCGCGTCCAGCTTCAAGCCACTTGGGTGGGTGGGAGATTTCCTCGGATGCCCTGAAAAAGTTAAGCCTCTCTTTTGTGAATTAAAAAAAAAACCACCTCTGGGAATCTCACTGAGACTAGATGGATGAACCGGGTCGGCGTTTGCGGGGGGGGGAGAATAACAATATATATTTTTTTTGGGGGGGGGGGGTTACGTACCAGGCATTCCAGCAGTCTGGGTGCTGGTGGGGAAGGAGGTGGAGATAGAAATGTGCAAAACAGACCTAAAGACGAGCTAGGCTTCTTTTAAGTGCTCGGGCGCGATTGTCGGAGGGGTCTTTTTTGGGGGGGGGGTCCGAGCGGATATTGTTATGTCTATAAGAGTGTCTCGGCGGGGACCTGAGTTTGTTGGAGTCCTTCATTTTCACTTTAGCTTTATTGGGGGGCGGGAGAGAGGGTTCCCTTTGGCGGTGCGAAGTTTGCTTGCCTCTTGATTTTAATTTTGCTCTTCCCGAGTGCGTCCCCCCTCCCGCGAAGACCATAAAACTGCAAGAACGAAGTCGATTTTTTTGGGGGGGGGGAGTGGGGGAGTTTTAAAAAGGGGGTGCATTTTTTTTTCTTGCATGGCAGCCTAACACGGGATCTACTTTTAAAGCTCTCTCTGTGCCCCCCATCTCTCCCTTCTGTGCAGTTTAAAATCATTCCAACAGGGGCCGTCTTTGCTGAATTTGATGTGCCTAGCTTGATACAGATAGTCGCGCCGGAGCCTGCTTGTGTCTGCGTGCGGGGTGGTGGGGAGGGAGCGTATTTTAAGTGTCATAATTAAGTTTAGGAGCCTTGTTTGGGCTCATTCAAGGCTGAAAATAAGGCAAGCCGGCTGCATTTAGCTCTTTCTCCCGCCCCCCACCCCCATTCTTCTGGCTTTTGCACAAATTCATGCTTGGACAAGCATGTTTTTCTTCCCTAGTTTAATATTAGCAACTGTATTTTTTACTCCTTTCCACTGGATTTGATTTTATTTTCTGCCGGAGAGTCCTCCCCCCCCGCCTTCCTGTCCCTCTTCTGATCACTCCAATCTTTGTTCATTGTTCACTGACTTTGGAGGGAGGCTCTCCCTAAGTGTACAAAACAAGAAGGGGGGGAGACCCCCTCCTCCGCCCCTTCCCCTGGCTGGTTTGATGTTTGAAATAGTAAACCTGAATGAGAGAGTGGACGGGGGACCCACCCGTGGCCCTGGTGGTGGGCCTTGACAGCTTTAATTAACTTCAAGATGCTTTTTTAAAAGAGAGACAGAGAGACTGAGGCGCTCTGGTGACGTTGCTTCATAAATCTGTCCCGGTCTGGGTGTCGGAGAGAAGTATTTACAATATCACCACCGTCTGACTGAATATTCACTGCCTACCGGAGAGCAGATTTGCATAATTTGGATTTTTCTCTCTCTCTTTTGCCCTCTGAAAGAAACTTCTTTGCAGACCCCATCCAAAAAAAAACACAACCCTTTAGAAGTGCCCCCCCTTCCCCAAACCCAGCTGCGTCGATCTTCGTGATTACTCAGGGTTCAAACGTAACTGAAAAGTAAGTGACCTGCAAAAATGCATCAATAGCTTGTGCAAATAACAGGCAACGGAGCTTTGGGATGGATCTGGGATTGACTGTGCGGTTTCTTTGGTGGCTTTTGAATGGCATATATATATGTGTGTGTGTGTATATATATACATATATGTATATATGTATATGTGTGTGTGTGTGTATATATATATATACACATAAACACACACACACATACATATATGTATGTATGTATGTATTTAGGCAGCCTGGGGGATTTTTAGGTTGTCCGTGGAGAACACCCCCCCCCTTATGTTTATACGAAATGATGTTTTTGTTATGTAGTGCCAGTGTATACCTGCTGAAACTGTTGTGTGTGTATGGATACAATGCCTTGCAAATGTTATAATTTGGTGGAATTTGGACTGTTCCTAGTCGCTGCTAGAGAGGCAGAATACTGTTGTCGTGAACCCTTCTCATCTTCCAATAGCTCATAAGGAACTCTGCTTCCTCTCAAAGGTTTGTGTGTCTGCATCACTATGGAGCAGTTGTGGTCCTATGCATGGTGTACAGAGGACCGAGCAGTCTAGCGCTCAGTGTGAAATGTTGGCCGGGGGTGGTGGTGGTGGTGGTTTCTTGTGGTCTGTCTCATTTCACCTCACCCTCTTTACAGTAGCCAAGAGTGAAGAGTCGGGGGAGTAATGAGAAAACGGTCTCAAATCTTGATGTACACTTTTGTGGAGAGCTGACAGATATCGCTCCCTAACAAACTGGCTGTTCTGTTTAAATAATTCTGTGCCTTTCTGCAAATTGGTGCTGTTCACACAGACTGCTTCAAAGAACTGGTTGTAAAGAATTCTGCTCGGATGATTTTTTTTTGCTTTAAAGGCAGAAAAGCATTATTTGCCTTCTTGAAGGCTGTGTGTTGACGGGGAGGGGGTAAGGCAGTGACGCAACTGATACAGGGGATCAAAAAGTGTTAGAAGTAGCCAAGTGGGTGCAGTTGTGTGTCCCTCTGTGCTCAGGGCTGTTTTAGTTATGATGTCATTTCTGATAGCGGAGAGTGAATGTCTCCAGATTCTACCATTAAACGCTTGGCCGATCTGCCTCGATAATGATAGCATTGACATGTCTGCCCCTTTGACAATTGCAAGCCTTATGTGTCCTGTGAATTAACTTCTCCTTTTCCCACCCCCCAAGAAGAGAGAGCCCTCTCCAGGCTCTTAAGACTCACAGATGGAGCAGCACGAATGCTGGCAGTGGCTAAATTTTCCCATGGTCTTTAAAAACAACAGCACTGCCACCCCAATATCTATTCTTTAAATTCCACTTCTGCTTTTTTTTTTTTTTTTAATCGGTTTGTGTTTCTGAATGTCCTGAGTTTGGTATGGGATCCACGTTGATTGAAGGGTGCCCAAGTTGTTAACTGCCGCTTGGGCCTTAATTCCACGAGGCAGGTCGTCTGCGTTTTTCAACTTGGACGGCGTAAGATATGGTTTGATTTGTAGTGAGGACACCCGTGAACAGCTCCACAGAAAACTGCGCCTCCCGGTTTTGCTTTCTTTTCCTGTAGTCCCCAGTCACTTTTATAGCAAATCCTCTGTCATATTTCTGTCCTCTCTGTTGCAGCAGGCAGAAGTGAAATGCCCAAACACAATAGTATTTGCTATAGTTTGGCACGTCTTTTTAAAGTTAGTTTGTCCATAATACTGTTTCAGAGGCAATGTACGTTGCAACGCATAATCTGATTTCGGTGGGCTGACATCTCCCCCTTCTGTGATTACAGATTCAGCCTCATTTCTCAGGTGCTTCTTTGTATATATTCCCATAGGAAGCTTATGACAATAAATACTCACTGATCAGTGAGTTGAATGTTCTTTTTATTTACTGTTCAAATGCTGTCGTTCGGCGGTAGGAAACATTTCCGACACGTGGACAGTCGTACTCCTAGAGATTGTCGTTGCCCCCAAATTATGTCCATCCTAAGGTGTTGTTCTGCAAATGCATTTGCAAGGGCAGGATTTTGTAGAGTAAGTTTGCGCAGAGAACGTTTTTGAAGCATTTGTTTTGGATGTATCCACCGGCTGCGATGGGGGAAGAAAGATCTGGGACTTTCAGGGTGCTGCTTAACTTTCTGACAACATGAGCTCGCCAGTGCTCCAAACCGTCCAGAGTTGTCCTCACTAGAGATGCGACGAAACGCGAGCACATATCTGCCCATGCCTCCATGCCATAATGCAGCCCCGTTCATTAAAGGAGAGCAAGAAGTTAGCAAGTTGCAATATCAGGAACGTTGCTTTCACTTGCAGCAATGCTGAGCTCATAAACTGCCGGGTCTTCAGGAAAGAAAGCTGACACACTAGCTTGTTTATGTACCGTGGGAGCTGAAGGTGACCAGGGGCATTTGCATTAGAACAGACCTATACAATCCATCAGTGCATTGACACGGCCTATACTGTTCCTTAAACAAGCACAAGTTTCCCTCGAGTGAGGGATAAGAGACTCATCTGCCTCCCTCCCATCTCCCGTCTGTGAATGTTGTCTTTTGCTTAAAATGTGAATTGCACACAGGTGTCTTGGAGTGCTTCTAATAGAAAAAAAAGCATTCAGATGAATTTATATGAACTTTATTTTAAAAAAAAAATGCCAAAAGGAATCTCAGGATATTTCTGCAGTTTGAATAAGGAGCATTCTTTTACATTTTTTTAATAGCATCTTCTGATTTCCCATAATGTACTAGCTCTTAAGAAAGTTCTATTTTTGAAGGGCTTTTCTGGTTTCTGAATAGATGTACCCACAATTAGTAGAAGACAGAGTGGTTTTTTTAATGGCGTTGCAACAATAATCTCCATTCATACCTTTCAGTTTCTGCCCTTAAGTAATCACTTTTTGATCAGGTGCAAGAAATTTGGCATCAAGGTAAAAGGAAACAGAAAAAACCAGTGCATGATTTAAAAAAAATCCCTGGAATGCCACATTTGTGCTAATAGGAAATATGTGTGTTTATTTTCAAAACAAGAAAAAGCTGCGTTCTCTGAAAGATAGCGTTTATATACGTGCATAACTTTGGGGTGGAGGGAACGAAAGAAAGGAGTCGGTTAAAGTTGCAAACTGTCCAGTTCTGTGGAAGACTGAGTTATTCTAGGAAAGGTGATGAAAAATGGAACGTTTAAAAAAAAAAAAAGAGTAAAATGCTCCATTGACAATCAGACCTTGGTCTTGAGACTGTTTATGATCTAATAGATGTTTGATGGTCACCTTAGAATGAATAGGTATCCTCTGTGTTTCTCCATGTTTCAGCAGGAGGAGGGAAAAAACCCACCAGAAGAACATTGCTAGAATAATAAAAATGGGTAGAGTTAACTGCTGGGTATATGAAGTTTTCCTTCCCCATTTTCTGCCACTAACCATAGCGAACAATGAGAAACTCATAATTTGGATCAGTTGCAGATCCGTTCTATCTCGCTGTCGGTTCTTTGCAGCGACTAGTTCAGCGACAAGACAGAGGACTCGTATTGGAGCGTTTCCAACCTGATGATTCCTGTACCCAGATCCATGTAGAATTTCACATTCCATGTGTCAGTTTTCCAAATAACCAGGTGCACTGCATGGAATAAGTTTTGGGATGGTTAACCGGAGTTCTTCTAGTGAACTATATTTATCCCCAGATATGTTCCCCCCCTCCCCCTGGATTGGACTTAAATGTGCTTACTGTCGCTGAATCTTATATCTTTGGAAAGTACCTTAGACAAACTTGTTCTTTTTTAAAGAGCTGGGTTTGTTAATTCAGATTTGGGCCATGTAAAAGGCAAAACAGTTTTAAGCAAGAAAACAAGGCAAGGGGTAACCCCAACAGTGTCGGAATCTGTCCCTTTGCATCGCAACTGTGAATAGCAGAGGATCCCGGAGGCCGCTTCTGAAAAGCAGAGCTCCCACTGGTACTTCTGTTTTCAAAGGTAGGAAGGCTAGAAAAATTTTTTTGGAGGGGGGGATATGTAGCTTTGCCAAGGCTGCAGAAGGAATCTGTTTCCGGAAGTAAAGAATTATGACTCAACAGATTTTGTCTACAAGACATAGCACAGTTTTTGTGCAAAATGCCGTTCTTGATGTTTAGGTATTATAGCTGGGTTCCAGAGAGCCACTTTAGGTGCACCTTAGGGGCTAGACTTGCACCGTGGGATTTGTGACTTTCCCCTTGTGAGTAGCAGGGGAGGAGCCATGGCTCAATTGGTGGAGCATCTGCTTGGTTTGCAGAAGATCCTAGGTTCAATCCCAGTAAAAAGAAAAGAAAAAAACCAGGCAGTGTAGATGAAGTTAAAGACCTCAGCCTGAGGCCCTGGAGAGCTGCTGCCAGTCTGAGTAGACGATACTCACCTTGATGGGCCAGGGATCTGATTCAGAATAAGGCAGCTGGATGCATGTGTGTTCAGGTTCTTAAATTTGCATCAGCAAAATTGCTTTGGTGATTTTTAGGATATATTTAGGTGAGTTCAGGATATGATTTTTGTCATGTGGTATGATGGGGCTGACAGTTGAGGCACAAATGTTCAGAACCCCAATGGGCATGCGGCACTTAGCTGCGGGGCTCCGTGGACCCTGCTCTTCATTAACTCAGAGTGTTTTGATTCAGTTTCTTGCCATTTGTTCAAAAGATTGCTGTCACATTGGGAGAGAAAACCAACAGACTGATCACTGTTGGCCCACTGCTGGTAAGTACAGCATGAGCAGTTGAGTTCCTCCAGATCCTTCTTTTGGCTGGAAGAGTCCCTCTGGAACGGCAAAGATCGCATCATCAGAAAACAAATCCAGTGAAGGCATCTTTTTTGGGCGTGATCTAGCCAAAGTTAAGCATGCTTTAGTTCCATTTTCTTTTTCAGTGGGAGCAAACTAAGCACCTCTGTAGCCTTCTCATAGAAATTAATGGGACTCCAAAGAGCTTAACGTTGGCAGGACTGCGCTTTTATGTACCTCTGTCAAAGCCATTTATCATATATATTCATTTTTGAAATATGTCCTTGGCTATGATTCCTGCCCATGCCAGTGTGTGCCAAACATATTACTGTGTGATGGAATAGTCATTTGACCACAGTGCTGTTAGCTCACCTCATTGTCCAGCCCACGATGAACTGAATTTTTAACATTCTTAGCATGTTGGTAAGGTAGGGAATACAGTCAGGCATGGTTTTGTGGCAGACTCTTATAACTGTTGCATGTTACTAGACCTGGAGCAATAGTTTTAAAGGAATACGATAATGGCTATAATTCTGAATTCCATTTTTAATAAAAATTGAGATCCTAGCCCTCCTAGCTGCAAAGCTCTGTTTGGAAGCACTCAGGCATAAATAGGCGGAGCTTCTGCATATGTTGTGAGCCCAGACTTCTCCTTTATAAAAATTGGCCATTTTTCTCCTTGGTGCCCAATACCGGTCTGTAATTTTCCTCTTGCCACACAACACAAACTGAAAATAAAAACCTGAGTTCTCAAATAGCAATTTGGGGAATAAAGGTGCAGACAGAGCGCACATGTGTGAAATGTGCAGGTTTAGATATGCTGAATTTGTTGTGCAATTACTCCTGAGTGCAGACTCTTAACAAGTGTTGTATGTTGGCTTGATATGGAACTTGAACGTTGTTGGGGATGACTTGTCTCTCCTTCAAAATAAGAGATTAAAAAAATGTGCCTACTTTGCCCCCTCCTGCAGAACTCGTGCCGTTCTAAATTTTCATACCTATCCTTCAGTGCAAAAGTCCTTGTGGTTTTCACACAATCCTTATTTAGCTGTTTGGCAGTGAAATCCTAAACAGTTATACCCTTCTATGTCCATCAAAGTCAGTGGGCTTAAAAGGGTATAATTCTGCATAGGACTGCATGGCAGAGCGGTGAAAATAGTATTCAAAAATGAAAGAGAATTGCTTTAAGACTTTTGTGACTTAGTATTAATTTGCATGTGGTTATATAATTTGCCCATTATGACAGGAACGGCTTGTCTGCCTAACTAGTGTTTTTTTCCCAGCACAAAAATCCCCATGATTTACACATTCTCTTTATTTTAGCAGTTTACAACAGCCAAAACAGTATTCAAAATGTAAGAAACCTCCATGAGATTTGCATAATTTGCATGTTTTAAGGTATTTTGCGTATCACCTGCACCAAACACACTGTGTCCTACCTCTTCAGGAAGGCTGGTCCTTCAGCAGTTTCAGGTACTTGCGAAGGACTGGAAGAGATAAATTAGCATAAATCCTAGACTGGGATAAGAGAGTGCAGAGCAAAACTGGACTAGGCCATGGGAGAATCATTTCAGGGGCAGTTTTACAGTTATTTTTCTTATAGTCGTATAACCTGTATTAATGTTGATTTAGTTCACTGCCGTAAATCGGTCTCGAAAGATTTGCACTGACATTGTTACTCCTGGTCTGGTCATTACAGTATCTTTTTAGCACAGATTATCATATTATGGGCACTAAAATAAGTAGATAGAAATTTGGGCATAATTCTTTATCGTGAGATGGAGACTGTATAGACCATACAAAGTTCATGCATCCCACCAATCACTTTTGTTGCCTGCAGAAGCTTCTTGCCATCCTGAATTCTATCGCTCTTTCTTCTTCTTCCTCAAGAATTAAACTTTGCAAACATAACACTTGAAAAATACACACAAATGGAAATCTTCTGGCCCCCCATCCGAAATCGCCCAGCGGTACTGCAGAAGAAATGCAGTTCGATTGCAGTTGTGGTTTGATGAAGAGTTTATGTCAATCGTTATTTGCCTTTAAAAATAAAACAAAGCAAAATTGAAACATGTGGATTAATTGTGACTCTCTGGCTTGCGAAGTCTGCTAGGGTGACTTTTTATACTGGACAAGTGACCCGTACGAAACAATGCATAGGTAATATGGAGCAGTGGAAGGGAGCTGAAATGATAGAAGTTGAGTTTTATGAGTTATTGATTGATTGAAGTTAGGCGATGGTTGACGTTCAGGCTTGCAAGTGAAGGGATCATGTGACTCCTTCAGAACAATCCTCCTCCCAACCCCTTTTACTGTTTTATCAGTCAGATTGCTGAAACCTTGGCGGTGAGGTGATATAGCATGAATTGACATTTTTATTTTATTTTTTTATTCATTTAGGGCCCACCTTTTTCACTGAGTCTCAAGGCAGATTACAAAAAAAATAAAATAATTGGATTGGACATCGTGGGTTTCCAATAAACAATGCAGTAGGACTCAGTTAGCAACAACAGGGCGAAACACAAGCAGAAGACTTATCTAAGGTTGTGGTCTCACACACACTAAATAATCCACTTTCAACACACTTTCAGTCCGCTTTCCAACTGGATTTTACTGTGTGAACTGGCAGAATCCAGTTGGAAAGTGCATTGAAAGTGGATTGTTTAGTGTGTGTGATTGCAGCCTAAGGCACAACAATGCTGTAATGAGGAAAATGGGTTACAGTGGTAGAAGGCAGTGCAGTAAAAGCCAAGTAACACATACAATAAACGCTGTAGTAGCCTCCAGTTCTCTTCCCTTACAAAAGTGACCTCCTGAGCTGTTCCATTATTCTATAGTTCCAATCTTTTTATAAAAATGGTTTCCTCGATGTTTCTGTTTTGCATGGTATGTGAAAAAACAGAAGGGGGGGCGCCTTCCTGGCCTTCTTGGGTAGACAGTTCCACAGAGTGAGAGCCACAGATCCACAACCTTGTTGTGCCCTCAGGCCCTCTGCTCTCTTTTCAGCACGCTACCAGAGTTAAGTCAGTTGATCGGCTTCTCCCTCTCCCTTATTCTAGTTCAGATAAGCTGACTTTAAAGCAACCCAGCTTGACTAGCTGTCGGAAGGGAGCAGTGTGAAGGAGTGGTTGGGATGGCACTGGAGAACAACTGCTGGTCAGTGTGGGCAGGCCGGCTAACAAGCAGAAGGAGGTACATTTTTTGCTCCACTTCTCAGGGCAAAAGAAGGGGGCCCAGAGGACAAATCCTGAATGGAATGATAGGGAACAGAGATCTTCTCAGTGTGGGCAGGAAGTCATTAGTGGAAGTTCAACCAAAGTTTTTAGGGAGAATGTTCTTTTGGGGGATGGGACCATGTGAGTGACGTGATCGTCCCACTGTTCTTCACAGAATGTGTGATTTCTTCGCACAGTGTGCGAATTATCTTACAGAATTCATTTAGATGGCTTCAGAGGAGGGTGGTGGTGGACAACGTCACTGAAAATTGTTCTGTGGATGGCTATAATGGCTGAACGGATCCTCCCCGTACAAAGTGGCCTACCTCTGGATGTACTAGTTGCTGAGGAGGGAATGTAGGGAGAGACTGGGCTTCTGTACCTAGCTTTGTAGGCTTTCCAGAGCCATGCCTGGTTTCAGATTTCTTCAGCCCTAATCCTATTGCATTGCTTATGGGATGTCACACCCTGTTGACTGTATTGATTTACACTGGGTAATCCACCTTGAATCTCAGCGAGAAAGGCAGAGTATAAATAAAATAAATGTCTGGCTGTTCTAGGAAGCGGGATGCTGAGTGGCAGCCATCTTTGGTCTGGTCCAGCAGGACTGCTCTTCTGGTTTTTCTGCAGTGCTTCTGTAATGTTCCAAAGTGGGGCCCTGCCCTTTTGACCATAATCAGATGACTGTTCTGTCCATGCAGTGATGGTTCGTGAATCATTTGGGAGGCAATGGGAGAAACGTGGGAGGTACAAACCACTTGCACGTCTTCCTTTTCCTCCGCAAAGCGAGATGCCCAAGGCTGAAAAAGTCATAGAATGTCTTGCACCATCCCTAGAACTTCTGGAGCATCACTGTGGAGACGCTGTTTCTTACAGATACGCTAGGACACATCCACAGGCCCTTGGTTTGTTGTAGCCTTAGAAGAGAAGAGATTGGATTTATACCCCACCCTTCACCACCCGAAGGAGTCTCAGAGCGGCTTACAATCTCCTTTCCCTTCCCCTCCCCACAGCAGACACTCTGTGAGGCAGGTGGGGCTGAGAGAGCTCTGAGAGAACTGCTCTTTCTAGAACAGCTCTGAGAGAACTGTGACTGATCTAAGGTCACAGCAGCAGCTGCACGTGGAGGAGTGGGGAATCAAACCCGGTTCTCCCAGATTAGAGTCCACACTCCTAACTATTACACCAAACTGGTGTAGGTGCTTCCTGAAGCCTGTGGGACATGTCAGCCTGTGCTGGGGTCTGAGATTCTGCACAGGTACCACTGCATTGTCCATTTTGGAATCCGCAGTAGAATATAGCTGTGTTCTTCAGTGGGCAGCAGGTCTGGCCTGGGGCCTTACTTTTCTTTGGGACATAGTTGCGGCTTCCTTCTCCTCTCCAGTGGCCGAAGGGAGCCCAGAAGCTGCTGCCTGGACAGGCCCAGAAGGAAAAGGACTCCGGCACGATCAGTGAGACTGAAATCAGTGAATATTGCCAGTAAAAATGATAAAGCTTGCAGGAAAGTTTATGCGAAAAGTGGCTGATATATGAGATCGGTTGGCCTTTTTCCTGTTCTTAAAAGTTCTTATATTGATGAATCTGCAAGGAAGCGCAATGATTAGGTTTCATCTTGATATACAGCAGTATCACGGTCTCCATGGACTGGCACTGACATTTCCTTCTGAACTCGGAGTAGGAAGGCTGAGTGGTACTTGGGGGTTTGCTGGTTCTCTCTCTTTTTGGCACTGCGTTAGGGACGGTGATATAGGAGCGTCCACAGTGAAATCATAGTGCACATGCTGGAGGCTACAGATTTGGAACCACAGTGGACGGGGCTGGAGCCGGCACAGTCTTTTTATTTCACTTTTGTTTTTTGCTGTTAATTATTGAAGCACATCTCTCAGAGTGCTTTTGATTGTTTCTCCCGAAATCCCACTTATTTTTCACCCCAAGTCCTGTACCTGAAAGTGCCAAAGCTCCCTTAAAACAAGGCTGTCCGATCTCTTATTTAATGGAAGCAACTTCTGAATAATGAAAACAATCCCGAGTTACTCCTCCCATCAGGTACGTTGCCAAGTTTTGTTCTGTCTGGGAAACAACATGAACTAGGGAGAGCCCCAGAAATGAAGCTGGATCAGTGAAGCAGCGCCGAGAAACATCCTGTGAAATAAAAGCATTTATTGTTATTTTATGAACGGAAAGAAGCTTGGAGCTGGTCATTTTGCACTGTTCCTCTGGGTATTCTAGGGGATGCACCAGGTGTTCTGCAGCATTGGTGGGCTACCAGTAGCTCATGAACTCCCTGTTGGACACCTCCGCTCCAATGGCTGGTTTTTAAAGCGATTGATTCCTGAGTTGGCCCAGAGACTATAGTTCACAGAAACTCTTGAGCCTTGGGACCAAAGGATCTGTGCAGTGCTTGAACTTCTTGTACTGAATTGGGCTTTGAGAGGCCCTTTACAAACTCTCCTTCTTAGCCTGCTTGCAATCCCTCATGACAGACCCTCTTGTTCCCAGGGCTCTGGAGTGGGGCAGCCACCTCCCTGGCACATGTACAAAAGCAGCACACCAGTCATAAGAACACAAGAGAAGCCATGTTGGATCAGGCCAGTGGCCCATCTAGTCCAACACTCTGTGTCACACAGTGGCCCAAACCCGGATGTCATTAAGAGGTCTGCCAGTGGGGCCAGAACTCCAGAAGCCCTTCCACCGTTGCCCCCCGATCACCAAGAATGCAGAGCGTCATTGCCCCAGACAGAGTGTTCCATCTATACCTTGTGGCTAATAGCCACTGATGGACCTCTGCTCCATGTGTTTATCCAACCCCCTCTTGAAGCTGTCTATGCTCGTAACTTCCACCACACTCTGTGGCAGTTAATTCCTTGGCAGGGAGGGTGGGATAAAAATCAAATCAATCAATCAATCAATTAATTACCGTTTAGGTTTTGCTTGGCACCCCGGGCTAGAACTGTGCTCAAGAAACTAAGGCCCTGTTGGGGCCAGGGAAGGTGACAACTATGGCTTACTCTTGTCATCGCTTCCCAAATCACACAGCCACTAGGCCAGGGCTGACTTATCCATTAGGCACAGCAGACACCGAGCCTAGGGCCTACAATACTTTTAGAGCCCCATAAAAATGTTTTAATTTCTTTTAAAATCAGAAGGAAAAAATGGACTTTTAGGGTCGAAGAAAACGTTTTAATTTTTTTCTCACATCAGAAAAAAAATGAAATGTTTAGGGCCAGTGAAAATTTTGCCTAAAACAGAAAAAAAAGTATATAAGCTTAAATAAAATAATTTTTAATGGCGGTATTATTATGGGGGGAGGGGCCCATGAAGGTAAAAGTGCCCAGAGCCCACATAAGTTGTAATGTGGCCCTGAACCAGGCATGTCCAAGATGGAGATCCTGGCTGGACCAATGGGGCTTGGCTTGCTCCAGACATATCTCCAGATACAACCCTAGCTTCCCCAACACCATTTTGTTAGCCAGCACACCAGGGTCTTCACAGGTGGCCCTTGGCCAGCAAAGGTTGCGTACCCTTGCACTGGTGTTTACCTGAGTTGTGCTTCATGTGTTAGGTCAAGGATTGTGCTATTCCTTGGGATCTTCAGATTAGCCTCTGGAGGCCTTTGTGCAACTCAGGATTAGAGGCCAAGATTTGGACAAAACATGGAGAAACATTTTGGATTTCTGTGCAGTTCGTTTAGGTGGTGTTCACCAAAGGAACTTCCTCGTAGAACTATATGCATAAATCAACTTTATGAGTACAAATCACCTTTTTGTGCCCATAGAGGAGTTTTGTAGTGGTGTGCATAGCATCCATTTGACTTGAGAATAAGTACTGTTGTGTGGAAAAGTAGCACCCATTTTTGTTCTTTGGATGTGGTGAACTTCTTTGCATTCTCTTCAAATGTAGCTCTTTGCCCTCATATGCGGATTTCAGGGGTGGGGGGAAGTATTGGCGTGTTGTTTCAACAAGTTCCAGTCAAATCTCCTATAACCTTTCAGTCACACATGGGTATGTTTGATAGGCTGTCAAGGTCTGTTTTTCCATTTCTGAAACATTTTTTCTCTGCACTGCTGATAGTAACAAAATCCATAATGAGATACTTATCTTTGCCAGTACCAAAAAATAAACAGTAATTTTATAAGAGTAGACTAGTAGATAATTGGAATCTGAACAAAATGCAGCTTTAAACTTTTGAAACCCCAATACATGATGTGGAATATTCGTGATGTCCTAACCAAGGTTAAGGAGATCTAAACTATGTTAAGAGCTCCTTCCCTTCCTCTCTTTAATGATTCTTCTTTCACTTCCAGGGTTTGCATTAATGTTAGCATAGCCCTAGGTTTAAATTGAAGGCTCTGCGGTGGCTCAAGTGATGAAGACGCTGAACTGCAGACTGAAAGGTCAGTAGTTCAGCAGTTCGAGACTGGGTGCCATGTGATGGAGCGAGCTCCCATCTCTGGTTCCAGCTCCTGCCAACCTAGCAGTTCAAAAGCAAGAAATTGCAAGTAGATAAATAGGTACCGCTTTGGTGGGAAGGTAACAGCGTTTCATGCGCCTTGGCGTCTAGTCATGCTAGCCACATGACCATGGAAATGGCTTTGGACAGTGCTGGCTCTTCGGCTTGGAAACGAAGATGAGCACTGCATCCCTGGAGTTGGATTCGACTAGCTTTGGAGCAAGGGAAACCTTTACCTTTACTAGGCTTAAATTAGCAAAAAACGTGGTTAATGCTAACCAGGATTTATGTTTAACTTAGCAAAAACCATGGTTAATGCTAACCAGGTTTTCTCTTATAAGTAGATCTGGAAGTAAATTAACAAATTCAATATCAGTGTGATTCTGGTTCATGTTAGCCATGGATAGCACTGATGCAGATGTAATATGCTACAACATAGTTCAACCAAGTGTGGAAAGAGATTCATGTGGAGAAGTTAGTAGGAAGAGGATTGGAGCATCTGAACTAGATCTAGATGTAATACAAGAAGTGAGATTTCCTTCGACCTTCCCATCTGGCTTCTTGTATCTCCCCCTGGCACCAGTTTAATTTGATTCTGATCTCATTTTGAGATGGAGCCATACAAGTCTCTCATTTGCAATTAGGCATGGATATTTTGAAGGCTGTGATGTACGTATGACCGTGAGAATGTGTAGATCTGTATTTTGGGGTGAGGTCTGACAAACAATTCTGAATTGGGTAGTGTGGTTTGAATTTGGGGGAAAAGAGCCAAACCCACCCCTAGATTTAATGGATCTGTTCAGTTTCATAAATACTCCATGGGAATGCGATACCTTTTTAGTGTTGTCAAAAGTTACACATGTTAAGTCTCCTTTCAGATGCAGAGTTATGACACTGAAAAACTGCTGTAAATCTAGTAATACTGTAAAAGGTCTACCAGCGGATGAGACTTCATGCTTGACAGTATTGTTACTAGAAAGATTTCTACAAAGAGAATTTTGGAATACCTAGGACATATTTATTTATCAAGATATATATGCTTTACCCATATTTATTCAAGCACAAAAATATTTTTATTCCAGATAAATTCTTGTAAAGACACAAAGATTTAGATTGTCGCAGGTCAGAGAAGTAGTTCATTAACTCAGTACCGTCTACTTAGAGTGGGGGCTCCGACAGGTAACTCATGAGCGGCCAGTGGCTCACCAGCTGCTGCTGAGTAGTTCGTGTAGCCCCTAGAAGACCCAGGAAAAGCTTTTATTTCATAGCATTTTTCTCTGTTCTTTTTTATGGTACTCTTCCTGGTTGGTGTTCTGCTTTTAGGACAGAGCAAAACATGCACAGACGCCGAGCCTGGGGAAGGGGGGAGCTCAGAAGTAATGAAAAGTAAAAAGGTTGCCGACCCCTGATGCAGACTAACCTCTAGCTCCGGAGGCTAACATTCTGTTCCAGTGCTCTTACCGAGTGAAGATCCACAAACTCGAAATTCCAAAAGTGGAATCCATTGACTTTTACAGGATTCTAAATGGGTATTCTGAGCCTGAGCTGTTATGTGTGGAAATACGGCCAATAGAAGTCCACCTGTCGTACTAGGGCCGAACAGTTTTATGGACTGTGTATTGGATTCATTTAATCTGTACCCCAGCTTTCTCCCCAATGGGGACCCAAAGTGGCTTACATCAACCTCCTTCACTTTTCCCTCACAACAACTTTATGAGGTGGGTTAGGGTGAGAGGAAGTACCTAGACCAAGGTTACCCAACAGGCTTCCACAGAAGAAGAGGAAGAGGAGGAGATTGGATTTATACCCCGTTCTTCACTTGGAGTCTCAGAGTGGCTTACAAACTCCTTTCCCTTCCCCTCCCCGCAACAGACAGGGCTGAGAGAGAACTCTGAGAGAACTGTCCTTGAGAGAACAGCTCTCTTAGGAGTGGGGAATCAAACCCGGTTCTCTCAGATAAGACTCTGTGCACTTAACCACTACACCAAACTGGCTCTCGAGTGGGGATTTGAACCTGGATCCCCCAAATCTGCCATTATATATGACTGGGATTAAAACAAAATGAAAGGCCATCTTTGCACAGTGACTGTTCAACATACATAGGTATAAGGGCAGGGAGAGAGGGCAGGAAGGGCTGCATCAGTGCTTAGTTCTTGTGGCCCTTTCTTACAGGCCCAGGGAAATGCTGATTGCCACTTGGGGGTCAGGAAGCAATTTTTCTCCAGGCCAGTTTGGCTGGAGATCCTGGAGTTTCTTGTCATCTTCTGGGCATGGAGCAGGGGTCATTGGGGGTGCAGGGGGTGGAGGTATTTCTGAATTTCCTGCATTGTTCAGGGATTGGACTAGGTGACCCTGGAGGTCCATTCCAATCTATGATTCTATGATTCTCTTACAGTTGGGATCAGGATGAAAAACTTTGCCTAGAAAACACTTGTCGATAATTTCTGTATTTTCCCTTTCTCTATAGCAGTATGTGTGGCTAGCATGCTTTGAGCCAAAGTGGTGCATATTACCAGAAGCATTCTGGTACAGTCCATTTTGCCTTGACCTGGATGGCCCAGGTTAACCTGATCTCGTCAGATTTTGGAAGCTAAACAGGGTCAGCCCTGGTCAGTACATGAATAGGAGACCACCAGGGAAGTGTAGTGTTGCTACGTTGAGGCAGGCAGCAACAAAGCGTCTTCATTTGTCTCTTGCCTTGAGAATCCCACAGCGTCACCATAAGTCGGCTGTGACTTGAGAGTGCTTTCCACCACCACGGTGCGTCTTATTTGCATGGTCTGTGCTTCGGTTCATGGTGACAATTATATCTCTGCACGATACTCTCCAGGATGCAGTTTTCCTGGAGGATGTCCTGCATGGATGTCTGTGAACTGTTCACGGACACAGCTGGTGTTTTGTGAGGGGTGAAGGAGGGAATTTCCCTAGCTTATGGCAGCTGGGGGAAAAAAATGAGCTGCTGGAATTGTGGAAATTGATGCTAAGAAGTGGTGGCCATATGTATGGAGTGCTCTGATCATTTGACACGCACTGATCATCTTTGCACGAATGCGTCTTTGGGGAAGTTTGTGTGGACTAGCCGTCTATGAAGGAATGGGAAGGTCTCGTCGCCTCGTTTGGGTCTGAGCGAGCCTCCTTTGATGCAATTAAACCAGGAGATCTTCAAGCGCAGCTTACAATTTGCAAGTCTTTTTGTGATTTCTGTGCTGTGAATAATAGGGTCCACGCTTTGGACTGGCATGAAAGTTAAAAAAGAAAAGCAAACAAACCCAAAACAAAATTCGACGCTAGTGCTGTGAGTGGGTGAGAATATTGCTATGATAGAAAGCTTGAAAAAGGCCATTCAGCACCATTTTGTTGTCTGCTCGTTTGTTTGGCATTTCGTAGGGCATGCAAAATGAAGTCAGTTGCACTTTGCAGCTGTAATGCCCTGGCAATAACGCTGCCGACCTTAAGCAGGAAGAGAGAAATTTTAGTGCCGATTAAACGAATCATAGAGACATCCAGTTAGCGTTCCCTTTGGTACTGGCATGATTTTTATAAAGCCCAGACCTCAAGAATGAATTTGGCACGAAGTATAAATCAAGTGTCTCTAAGAACTGCAAATAAAACATACAGGGTGTGTGTGTGTGTGTGTGTGTGCATGCAGGGAAGAAGAATTGGGAATAATTTTTAGACTCTGATTTAACGTTAATAGAAGCGACTCAAACCTCTTAATTTTGATTTATGTCTAAAACAGCTGTTGATATCAATTGGAGTAAATCGGAGACTTCCATTAAAATGATTTTGTGCATTGATGTGTGCCTCTCTTTTCTATGTATCAAGATTGTGGAGGAGACCCCTTCTGTGGGTCAGTTCATACATAATCCCCTATATGCCCTAGAACCTGGCATGACTCTTCCAGGAGCCATACATGTACATAAGAACATAAGAGAAGCCAATGTTGGATCAGGCCAATGGCCCATCCAGTCCAACACTCCGTCACACTTTGACCAAAAATACCAGGTGCCATCAGGAGGTCCAGCAGTGTGGCCAGGACACTGGAAGCCCTCCCACTGTTGCCCCTCCCAAGCACCAAGAATACAGTGCATCACTTGCCCCAGACCGAGAGTTCCTATGTATACCTTGTGGCTAATAGCCAGTGATGGACCTCTGCTCTATATGTTTATCCAATTCCCTCTTGAAGTCATCCATGCTTGTAGCTGCCACCACCTCCTGTGGCAGTGAATTCCATGTGTTAATCACTTTGGGTGAAGAAGTACTTCCTTTTATCTGTTCTAACCTGACTGCTCAGCAATTTCATGGAGTGCCCATGAGTTCTTGTATTGTGTACCTTTGATTGTTTGGGAATGCATTACTCTGTATGAAGCTGCGCATGGCCATTGTTATCATGGAAATTGCTTTAGCTGTACATGTGCATGGTCTGATTCCTACATTTTTCTTGGTACATCTCTCTGGGCTTGGGAAGAAGCAATCCTGGAATAGTGGCAGTACAGCTGTAAATTCCAATTGGTTTTACATGGTGTTGGAGCTGACCCATAGGCAGCCAGCAATTTGTGGATTGGAACCAAAACTGTCATAGCACCAGTCAAATCATAGCCCTGCAAGAAAGCCTCCGAAGTCTTTCGTATAAAAAGGAGGTGGATCTAGAAAGTCAGTGCCCAAGGAATATAGCTTTTACTCTCCAAGGAATGCTCAGATGTGTAGCCATGTGCAGGTCTGTGGGATCTCAGTTGTAGCCCTGAGATATGGATTCCATGCCTAGAGAATCCTGGGTTCCGGAACCATGCAGCCAAGTGAAGGCCAGAACCCATAAAACAAAGATGAGGAAGCTGAACTTTCAAAATAACTTGTGGGGAGGCTATCCACAGACTCCTAGAAGAGGATAGAAGACCATATTGAGCCTTTGGTGGCTCTCAAGTGAGGCATCAAATGCACTAGTAATGCAAATGTAAAACCTAAAATGGTTAGGATCTGCATTAGATAGATTCTTCTTTTATCCTGCAGGAATGACGATCTCATATAGTATGAGAGTTGTTCAAGCATGCTTTTAATGTCAGATATGAAAACGCTTGGCATTGGTCTGTTTATCTCTGCTGAATTTCCTGCTTTTCTTCCCCATGCTCTTGAGTGTCTATGGCAAGTTCACAGACTTTATTTACTTATTTAAAAATACTTGTATCTCACCGTATCCGCATGGCACGCCTATGGCATCTTCCAGTAATTACATTCAAATGCATGTGGAATTCTTCTCCATTGCACACAATGATGGGTGTTATATTGGCAAACCATTGCATGCTTGTTAACATTTTACATATGGCAATACACGCACAGTGCTTTTGGTTGTTCCACGGCTTCCATTCCATTTTCTGAACTGCCTGAGTACATGAGCACGCACACAATTTGAGAAGGAGAGAAGAGCCAACCTGGATTTATAAGCATAGTCATACCAGTTACAGTCTGAGGGTAAAAGCTGTTTATTCTGTAACACTCTACACTTGTCTTTCCCCCATACGTACCCTGTTCCCTTAGAGGTTGATGTGAGAATATACATTTGAATGTGCATCCCACTGGGAGGTAATGCTGTACTGGCAGATGTCCGTGTTCAGATCCTCATTCTTTCCGTGCAGCTTGGTCTGGAGTTTGTACATCTTGTTAGTGATTAATGGAAAGCAGATTGACCAGGGTAGGGCATAAAGAAGGACTGGAATAATTGGCCACATCAGTGCAACAGCAGTATCCACAAATGCCAGAAAGTTGTACCAGATACAATCAATCAGGGTTCCTAGTCACAGGTGCTTTGATGTGTAACCGCTGCACACTAGCCAGAAGCTACAGGTGTGCTCCTGAGGTCATAGGAAATACAGATGTGCTAGAGAGGGCCAGTGTCATTAGAATGCTGGACGACAGTCTGGGAGAATTCTGTTGGAATCCTCAGTCTTCCATGGAAGCTTGCTGGATGACCTTGGCCAGTCACACACACTCACCCTAACCTACCTTACAAGGTAATTGTTGTGAGGATAACATGGAGAAGAGGAGAACACCGTAAGCCACTGTAGGTCCTCCTTGAGAAGAGAAGTGAGGTATAAATGAAGGCCCTCTTCAGACTGCCTTTGTATTCCATTTTAGTAACTGGTTGCTAATGAATTTTTTTCCTGTCATTTCAGAGAGACCCATTTGAGTAACTGTCTGCTAGTGGAATTTATTTAACTGTTCATACAAACCTGGTTGCGTTGGTTTAGCAAAGTGTGGTTGAGCGGCTTTCGAAGGAAACTGCTTTTTCCTATTTTCAACTCCTTTGTTACACTTCTGAATCACTGTGGTATGCTGTTTGAAATGTCCATAGTGCTTCCTACAATGCCGCTTCCCCCCCCACCTTTTTGCCATGTGATCTTCCTTGGACGCTTTTTTAAACATTCTAAGGTGAGTGCTATAGTGCTAAACTGCTATAGCACTGAAACGCTATAGTGACACCATTGAGATGCATTGACTCCATTGAGTCAGTGCATCTCAATGGCACCGCTATAGCACTCACCTTAGAACATTTTTTTAAAAAGTCTGAGGAAGATTGTGTAGCAAAAAAGAGTGGGGGAGAAGAGCACTGCTTGAAAAGACCACAGCGCTTCAAGGATGGCTCATTAACGGAAGGAAATTTGCTGTATGAAATCTCCCTGTCCCTCTACCGCTTTACTCGAAATGGGGCCAACAATGTATAACATTCGGTTTAGAATGGTAATGTGAAAAGGGCCAAAGTAAGTAAATTATGAAGGCAATGCAGCTGTACCTTGGATAAAGATAAATCCTAAATTGTAGCCGTATAGGATCCAACGTTTGTATTTGAAAGTAAGGAAAATTTAGTTTCTGCAAAGGTTCAAACCTCATCTAGTGATGTATGGATTCAGTGAACGACTTAAAATAAACTATTCAGTGAAACATGTGCTTGGCTGAGATTTTAAAATGTTTTAGTTTGCAATATGTTTAACAAGGACGTGTCTGCTCTGAAAGGTATTTCAGCTAGAGCTGAAACGCAACAGTCTTTTTCGTTTCTGTACTGTCAAATGGCACTTCTCATTTTATAGGTATGCTTTTGACTGCCTTCATGAAATTTCATTTATTGTCTATTCCAAGTCCTGGACGCTAGAAGTAAGTAGTCAGAGGCTTTCTGGATCTGTTGTCTAAGCCTCCAGGGAGCTAGCCCCATGGGATAACATTCAGGAAGGAGTCTTTGAAGTAAAAAAAGCTGTAAGATCCCTGAAATAGTATGACTCAGTCACTGGGATCTGACTGAGCGAAAACATTACTGTTAACACATCTACAAAGCATAAACAAAAACAGTAACTATGCATACATATAATGTGCATATATATTTCCATGTGATAAACACAAAAATGCAATGGTGTATATAAAGGTGTACACCTTGTAGAGATTTTAACTCTGTAGTTGCTTGCTTGCTTGCTTTTTACTGGGGCCTCTCTCTCCTTTTCTGTTTTTGTTTTTGAGCTAAAACATTATTTATTTATTATTTATTATTTTCAATTTATAACTTGCCTTTCCTGCACAGGCAGGCTCAAGGCAGCGTACAACAGGTTAAAATACAATAAAACACAAATGCATAAGTGCAATACTATAAAATTCATGTAACAACAATATACGTGCAAAGTGCAATTAAGTGCAGATTGCTGTACGGTGGTCCAAATATAGCTGAACCAGTATCCATAGTTGTTCTTAGTGCCAATAGCATAAGGGCCATAGTGGTTCAGTTTTTAATAGCTCATTCCTCAGTCCACCTCTAGGGTTCAAGACATGGCCCCCAAATAGGACAGACTTTCAATTTTTGTTTAATTTGCTTAGTTGCTAGATGAAATGGCCTCCATTTATCAAACATGCAAACTTAGACAAAGAGATTCAGTGTTGTGAACATTGGCCCTGACCTGAATAGCCCAGGGAAGCCCAATCTCATCAGATCTCAGAAGCTAAGCAGGGTCGACTCTGGCAAGTGCTTGGATGGGAGACTTCCTTGGAATACCAAGTTGGGAGGACAGAGGCAGGCTTATTCAGCCACCTCTCTGAATATCCTCCAGGTCCCCAGTAGGAGTCAGTCACCAGAGGTCAATGTGACTTCCAGGAGTGCGTGCACACACACACACACACACACACACACAAATACCAAAAAATACCTCCCCCCCAAACATTCAACTCTGTTCTAATTTCAACACACAAATATTGATGGTTCTGTTGGATCAATAGGTACCTCATCTATGATCCCATGGCTCAAAGCTCATGGAAACAATTTAAGGCATTCAGCAATATTTAAAGTGGGTTTTTGGCCTACTATGAATATGCCACCCCTTCATCTTTTCTCTCGACATAATACAAATATTGTGTTCCTACAGATAAATGGAAAAACCAGGTGAAGCTCTTTAGGAGGTTAGATTTGTGCATGTTAATGATGTGCAGAGAAGATCATGTAGAGAATGGTGAGACAGTTGTATGCATCATCCAAGTACGGTGCGCTCATGAAATTCAATATAATAAATTTAATGCATCTGAGTGTTTTGTGGGAGATAACCCAAAATGTTTAGGAAGTTAGATAAAAGGGAGCTCTGTTTATATAAGCTAATTTTGCTGTGATATGTAGGTCTGGATAATCGGGAGAGTTGGATGTTGGAGGAAGTAGATTCTGCAGTACATTACCAGAACAGATAACAATGGATACTGTTTTATATGGAATGTTCATTGTTTTATTGAACCAGAGTCCCTCTTTAGCAAACCCTTCATAAGCACTTGCCAACCTTGGAAATAGTACGAAAGGTATTTCTTGTAAATCTTAATAAGTTCCCTTGAGGTCAACTTGTTGGAAACTGTATCCTGCATTTGAAGAGCCATGCCTGTACTCAGCCTGTTGTTTTCTATGGTCAGTTGTGAAGTGGGGGTAACCAAACTGGCATATTTTAAGAACTGCATTCACTTGGGTGTAAGACTTTCACTTTCTTTAAAAAGTTAATCAACTTGTGGTTCTGCTTAAGTAGTAGTTGTGAAATCTAGGGTCCATGTTCACTAGGGAAAACTTTTAACTACAGTAAAAGACTTCAGTTTGTGTAATGCACATTTAAGCGATTGTTATTTTCAGTGAAATTGCTCTTGCGGACATGACAAAAAAGTTGGATATACTCTGCAAATCACCATGCAAACAAGCTTCTAAATCAGGACAAATGTGTGGTTAAATTATCATATGCATGTTTAAACAACCACATATATACAGATCTGGGAGCCATTTCCCTTATTCTATATACACTTTGAAGTATGACATTGACAGTTGTTTTGTTGTATGGCTGTTGCAACTATCTAAAGTAGATTAGACGGCTTTGGAAACAAGTTCAGTCCAACTGATGTTTGACATTCTCATTCTCGGCAACATTAGTTCATGCATCTCTTTCAACTCAACTTATATATGCATGTTCTGGTACCTTTGTTTGAATGCTTTATGGCCTGTTTTTGGGATGGGGTGGGGGCAGAAAAGGGACTGTTTTGATTTTATGTTGGATAGTTTTCTGTTCCAGTTTGGCCTGTTTGGACAAGAACTTCATAAATTTTAGCCAAGCCAAATGTTTCTAATTATAAAAATATAACATTTTATAAGATCAATGCCAGGTCTTGATGTCAGGCCACGTTAAAATTTCATTAATACATCTTTTGTGAGAATTTTGTTAGGTGATGTTCTCATGTTTGGGTAAACTAGCCTGTCCACTTTATTTTTCATGTTTTTTTTAAAAAGGAATCTTAGTCTGAAATGGGCAGAAATTTTAGAATCTGCTCCACCTATCCTTTTATTCTTTTGGGAGGTAGCTTTTGGACCAAACGGAATGGGAAAGAGGGAATGTTTGTTTGAAAAAGGAAATCTGTTCTTGTTTAAGTGCTGGGGTAAAAGAGCAACAGATAGTGAATGGCAGTACAGTTTGGTTGTCCTTGTGGCCAGTTCTTTAATGACCTTGTAGCCATTATCAGTGACGATGACAACACATCTTTGAAGATTTCAAGTTGGTCAAAAATACCACAAAACTCCATTTTATTTTAAATACTAGTAGCAAAGCCTGTTGTGAAAGGAATACAATTAGCACTAGCAATATCTTGGCCTTGCCTCCCTCCTTGGCCGCGTTCTTGTCTATGGCGCTGGTCCTCATCTGCACACAACCCACCCGACAATTGGTGCGGCGGCGGCATGGTTGGCTTCGGCCTCCTTACCCTGTGGCTGCTGGATCGTTGGGCCTCTCTGTTGCCTTGCAGCACACTGAGGGTGAGAGGCTGGCTGCTACTTCCATGGGCCTGCTGCCCAGCCTGCTCCCTGCATCCAGGCACAGACGGCAGTGACCGCTGCGGCTCCGCCATGTTCGGGCTTGGCCTCTGAAGCTTCCACCCACCGGAGCATCAAGAGGACAGCCTTTGCCAGAGGCACCCGCGTGGAACTCTCTGTGCCCGGGGAAGCTGCAGTGGGTGAAAGTTGACCCTCCCGCATCAGTCTGCCTGATATCCGGCAGGTTCAACTTTCAGACTTGTCTCCCTGTGACATTGAAGGGTCTTCGTGGCCAGACGGCCACCTCCCTCCCTCTCTGGTTGCTTTCTCTCACTAAAAGCACAATAGCCTAATGCTGCTGACTTTCCACTGCTATTGGAGCTGTTTGTGGCCAGGAACTGAGAGGATCCATCCCGTTCACCAGCTCCTCCCAGACCAAGCTTGAGACGTTGGCTGCCGGCTCTGTGGGTGGGACTGAGGCAACACAGCAAGCCAATGCAGCCAGGGGATTGGCACACCTCTTGAGTGACCGATCAGGAACCTAATTGATTTGGGAGCATGTGGAACATTCAGGAAAGAGTCACCCCAAAACAGTATTATATATAAGGAGAGATAATGTGTGAAATCAGGATTCTATTTGCAGATGATCATCCAAATCCTCATTTGCCTTGACAAGTGCTGGTTTCATAAACATAGCTTTTTCCTCAGCCTTCCCCTCAGGAACATGGCAGGTGTACGGCTTGGATTGTAGTGAGGGCAGTGGAGGGAAATGAGCCAGACTAAGCCAGGAAGTCTGTATTTGTATGTCAGTTGAAACCACAGTTTAAGAAGACAGTTTCAAATGATGGTTTCAGATCCTGGTTCTGTGTGCCATAACTAACCGTAGTTAGTGGAGTGATCTGTGTTTGGATGATCAAACAAAACATAGTTTAATTAAACTATGGTTTTGGTGCTGTCTGAACTGAGCCATTACATTAAGCTTGTGAGCTAACTTTAATTTCAGTTATCAATGGAAATAAAATGCCAGAGGATGTTTTTACAGAGTATCCCTCAAAATGTAAAAATTATATGTAAGCTAGAAAAGCTCATCAATTTATAGACAAATTTATAGAGCATTTTTTCTTCACTGCTGGAATGATAAATATTGTGATAATAGTAATCTCTGTTTTTTTCTTTATTATAAGCATCACTTTTCTTTCTGCAAGTGATGTATGAACGTTTACTTTTATGAAATAAATAAAAGTTAGTTTTCCTTAGTCCAGCCAAATTGTAGTCTTTTGATCTTCCAGTCTGTTCTCGATACAAGCCCTGCTGAATTTTTTCTAAAGCCAATTGCACCCTAGTTTGGGTAAACGTCCATTCCTGAGCTGCTTAGATACAGTAGGTAAGAATTTAGTCCTCACTGCCCACATGTACGTTTACAGCTTCCCCTGTTGTGATCATTATTTAGTAGCAAGGTGGTTTTTATATGTGGAGTAGGGCTCATTTATTTCTATAGAAATGAAAGTTCTGAACAGCAGTGCCCAATCAACATGGGAAATCCTACCAAGATAATTCATATTAAAATCTGAACAACATTAATTCTCAACAGCTCTCAGCCTTTATTTCTTCTAACAGTTGCTTGACATTGTGGTGAAGGGCCCTCTGACGTACGTTGTTGCTAATTGTATTTCAGATGGTTAGGATTTCACTTCATTATGGTCCTGTTGACATTGACAGTGGCTCAGTTCAGACATTGCATGAAACTGTATGATACCAACTCTGGTTTATGTAGTTGTTTGAATGCAGACCATTCCATTAATTGGGGTTAGCTAGGATCTGGCAAACAATGATCTGAATTTGGTTTATCAACCATGGTTAGTGGTTGCTTCCAGACTACAGAGAGAAGGCACTGAAATCAGCATTTGTTGAGGCAAACGAGATTTGAGTGATCATCTGTGAGCTTAATCCTTGTT
This sequence comes from Gekko gecko, assembly GCA_029375565.1. Classification (NCBI taxonomy): domain Eukaryota; kingdom Metazoa; phylum Chordata; class Lepidosauria; order Squamata; family Gekkonidae; genus Gekko; species Gekko gecko. The sequence goes on from JAPDNY010000014.1 coordinate 19,005,754, forward strand.
TTACAAAGTAACCACAGTTAAACCATGGTTTCACAAGATGCCTGAACTGAGGGTTGGATCTGATCAATTTTAATCTCAATCTGTCTGATCCTTCTCTTCACTGTGATCCTCATCTTCCATGGCTTTTGTCCACATGGATTCCATGATTCCTGGCATGGCCTTTTCTGTGGTTGAAAGTGGCCCCTTCTCTTCCACCTTTCACTGGTGGATAAACTGATAGGATCCTGCATAATAAAACATCTGCTGAATTTTTTTATGGGAGCAAAAAACAAAAAAAAATGTACAAAAAAGAGAATTAAAAAAAATTCTATGTAATTGTTCATGTGCACAGTGATTTGTAATAGTCATATATCCACAGAATAGGCAGATGTTAATTTGAAGTTCAGTGCCAGGGTACAGCTTTGGTATCTGAAGAAATAGTATTGGGAAAAAGTGTTTTAGAGCACTGGCACAGTGCCTGTTCTTCACTGTTAGGAAATCAGTATCAGTCCATTACACATCTAAAAGGTATAGTGAGGTACAGTAGCTACAGTGTGATGCCTTGTTGGTAGAAAAGCAGGTCCAAATTTCTGCTCCTGTGGATTGTCAGGTAGATTTGTGGCCATAACACATGCAGTCTTTTTTTGTTTTGTTTTGGGGATAACCCAGGCTAATTTAATTGAAGGCTGAGGGAATGGCATGGGATTGGGGGACAAATAGGACTGACAACCTCGGGGGGGGAATTATCTCAGAATTACACCTGATTTACAAACTACTGAGATCAGTTCCCCTGAAAAGGTGATCTCTGTGGTTTACTATAAGAATGTCTTAGAGTTTAGGAGAAATGGAATTCCTAGAATATCATCACATTCCTACCAAACTCCCTCCCTTCCCTCCTCTGCCATTCCCAGACACTGTCCCCAGGGATTTCCCAAGCCAGATTTGGTAACTGTAGGACAAATAGGACCAGAGAAAGACTAGTTAGTAGCCAAGTGGAATGACTGCTAGGACTGTGAAAGGCATATCTGAGTCCCTGCCACCCCGCAGATTACTGTTAACCCAACCTCTCAAGAGTGAGATCTCCCAGTCCAGGATAAACTAGTGTTAATACCCCCGACTGTAAGAATATTAAATGTCATTTGAGAAGGAACTGGATCCATCACTGAAATGATCATCGAATCTGATGGCACTTTTGGTGCAGTCTTCACCGTTATTTGACCTCCCAGTTTCTTTAGAAGGTAAATCCAAAAATTCCCTTCCATTCATGGTAGACTGCTTTTCTGAGTTGGAGGACTCCTTTCATGAATGGGAGGATAACTTGGTTCCATCTTTGACTTTTTCAGATAATCTTGTATGGTATTATGTGTGGGGTGGTGAAATGGGTGTGTAAGTTCCTGTGTTGGAAGAAAGTAAAAGGGAATGTCCTCTGCATCCCCTTCCAAGAATGTCTCACTAGGATGGACTTAGAGAGATAAAATTTCCAAAACTGTTGAAGTCCTACCCTACATGTTTTTCTGGTGAAAAAGAACAGAAAATTTGAAAAACAATGATATGTATGCAAAGCTTACTTGCCAAACAAACTCATTTTTGTACTTTAAGAACAGGAAATGTACTGTGTGTAACTTAGCATATAAATTATATACTGCTTGATATGTTTTTGAAATTGAAAAGGGCAAAGGGTTTAGGTTTATTCAAGCTGTAATTAAAAATATCTCCAGTGTTTGAGATGACTGTTCAAGCTCCAGCATTCTATGGTACTTATATTTGGAAAAGAAAAAGAAAAAGTTGAAAATGGTTAAGTTGTTATATGCAGCGCTACAAACAAAGGCAAGGTTTTTTTATTATCTCAGGTTGGAAAAGCTTATAGATCTCAGAATTACTATGGAGAAACAGAAGAAACCCTTCTTTTTAGAAAAAAGGCTTTAAAATATTCCTATAATATGCTTAAGGGGAACAACAATTTGGGCATTTAGATAGACTTAATAACAACACTTAACTTTTTGGTAGTATACCAGCATGACTTGCGGGCTGTAATCTTCTACACACTTATCTGTTCCTAAGTCCCTTCAATTTCAGTACACCTTGTTTTTGAGTACATGCACATAGGAGTAAGCTGCAAGTAGCCCCACTGACAGAAGAAAAAGTCAGTTTATTTTGAAACATTGGTTGGGGTCTTTTTTCTGCCCAAGGGGCTTGTGGAGAGGGTGGTCTTCACTTATTTTCTGTTCCTGATCCAATTTCCACTTAATGCCCATTGCTGTTTCCAGGATAGGGGGGTCCCTTGATGCCTCTGACCCTCCAAAGGGGCAACATTTTGTAGGTGAATGATCCCACTCAATACTTCTAATTTATATCTCACTTGCTTTCAGAAATATACCCTTGAAAATGCAAGCATAATGTAAGTTTCTGTGCTTAGTGTGTGAAAGATCCATAGCTTTTTGTTTTGAACGTTCATTTTCAGCTTCAGGGACAGTGAAAACTTCGCATGAATTGGAAAAGCCTCCTCAGCTTTCCCATACGAACTAGTTCCTAGATTATTATCAAGCATTGATCAATTTAATTTCAGAGGGCAGCCGTGTCAGTCTTCAGTAGAACAGCTTGATTCAAGTCCAGTAGCACCTTAGAGACCAGCAAGTTTGGGGGGGGTATGAGCTTTCGAGAGTCAAAGCTCCTTTCACGACGGGAGTTTTGACTCTCGAAAGCTCATTCCACCATAATCTTGTTGGTCTCCAAGGTGCGATTGGACTTGAATCAAGACAATCAATTTAAATTATTTAATTTGGAAGATGGACTATGAAGCCAGTGAGAAAGAAGAAACACACCAGACTCTGTGGAATAAATATTCGACACCATGTTGTAAGAACAATGTACCTGGCCTGGTGGAACATGCTCCTGTGTGAGATCAGGGCCCTGTGGGATCTTTTACTGTTCCCCAGGGCCTGTAAAACAGAGCTGTTTCGCCAGGCCTTTGGTTGAGGTGGCGAGTGTCCAGTAAAAAACAACCATATTTTGAAAAGCAAAAAAAGGGGACATATTTCCCAACTACTTCAGACAAGTGATCACTCTGAGAAATCTCATTTTAAATACCCCTACTATTTAAGCTGTGATAATTGCTACTAACTAGGAATGTTCCTAGCTTTCCAAACCCAAAAAAGGACATTTTCATTAGTTTTTTAAAAAGAGCCCAAAAGAGGACGAACACCAAAAAAAAGAGGACACGTCTTCTAAAATGAGGACATCTGGTCAGAGTTCACTTCATCAGAGCCATAAAGTGTCCATCCATAGTGGTTATTTGTACTTGAGAAGCAACAAGAGTGGGAATGGGGAGATATTACTAAGAGAATCTGTGGAATCCACTTGGACTCTTGAATCTAAGAGCTTTGTAGTGGTTTGGTTTGACTATGACAATATTATTTGAAGCACTGCTTTGAAAAGAATTTCACTCCTTCCCCTGAAAGAAAATATTCCATATATTTTTTTTTAAAAAAAACCTTCACTATTTCCAGTTATTTCCCATGGAGATAGATCAAGATGGGTAGCCGTGTTAGTCTGTCTGTAGCAGTAGAAAAGAGCAAGAGTCCGGTAGCACCTGAAAGACAAACAAAATTTATGGCGGGGTATTTTGTGACTCACGAAAGCTCGTCCCCTACCGCATATTTTGTTAGTCTTTAGGGTGCTACTGGACACTTGTTCTTTCCAATTATTTTGTTGGATTTTTTTTGGTCAGAATATTTCTCTCTAAGGTACTTTAAGTTCTTAGGGCTCGAGCGAGGCAATTACTTCATCTTTCTCTGTACCCCTCTTGCATTAATTGACTCTCAGCTGCTCTAATCACTCTGAGGTCAGTGAGCATGCTCGTTGGACTATTCCCCCTCCTTTTTAATTTAAAAACTAATTTTTACTTGGGAAATCCTTCTCCTTTACATTTTTAAAAAAACAACCTGCAGAAGAGCTCCTTTTCCCTGCCTTTGTGAAAGGCACTTGACCACGAAGCTCGCTATTAGAGGGAATTACACGTAGACCAGCCAATAATTGTGGATGGATTTGGCCTTTGCTCTTGATGTGCGGTCCCGGGTTCTAAAATGCATTGGACCACATGGACTCTCTTTCTGTCGCTTTGGAACTGATTTGGAGACTTGCGCGTTGCATAAAACTTCACAGCGTAGACAACTCCCAGGGACATTTAGTCCAGGATTAGCTGTTGGGACTCTTGAGTGTCATCTGAACATTGATTTTTTGTCAGATAATGCAATTACGCTTAATGGAGGGCACAGCTCAAGAGTTGCATAGTTTAACTAGCATGCTCAGTTTTATGCACTGTACCGTGCTCTCTGAGTGCCGAATCTGGTGGAGTGTTTTTCTAAAGTGAGCACGAATTGCCAACTGGACAAAGCTCACGGAACTCCTCTGCTTTCTCCGCTGTCTCTGTGAACCACCTTTGTGCCTTCCGTCGAGAGGAAGAGCTTGAAGGCCTGTGCAGCATATTGGTGAATGTCGTGCACCTTATTAAATGGAAATAGCACCTTCTGTAATGTGCGGGGCCTTACATAAGATGCAGTGTAGGCCATAGGGCTGTGTTCAGCAGTGACAGTGCCACGTGTATTATTTTGGTAGGGATTTTTTTTTTACCCATTCTTTGCTGCTTAGTACAACTTTTAATATTTTCCTTACCGTGTTAAGTTTTGGCGAGAGGGAAGGTGACATGGTATAGCCCAGTCTCATCAGATCTCAGAAGCTAAACCAGGGTCGGTACTAGGCTGGGCGACCACCAAAAAAGATGCTACTGAGAAAGGCAATGGCAAACTGTCTCTGCTCATTTGCCTTAAAAGCCCCTTGCTGGGGTTTCCATAAGTCGGTTGTGACTAGACGGCACATACGTACGTTAAGATTTATGAGGGACTTGGTGGTTTTCATTGCTGCTTAGAACACCTTTTAGTGTTTTGCTTACTCGTGGGGTTATTTTTGGGGGGCGGGCATTGAGTAAAAAATCTTTATCAGTACAGTTTAACCACTTAAGTATTCCATATATGTTCAGATTCAACAGATGTGTAACAAAATAAGTACCAAAATTTGAACTGATGTTTGCTGCAGAAATGACAAATAATAACGTACCTACAGTGACAAAATCTGAGGCCTTCCTCAAAATGGTGGTAAGAATATCTTGCAGTGTACACACACACACACACACATATTGGGCTCATTCATTCCCTTTGTGGATGTGAAGGAATCAAAGACTGGCTATGGAACTGTTTCTGAAAATGGCCCAAGCTTCAGATTATCTCCTGAAAAGAAGATGAAACTGGTCTTTAATTACAAATTTCGACTATTTACCCAGGATGCTGATGCAATTTATTTATACAGTTTGTTTGGCATTTTACTCAGTTGTTTCTGGAAGGCTTGGGACAAGATTCAGGGTTTTTTTTTTAAATTAAAAAAAATCATCCTCCAATTACTGTTCTATTAGTTTAAGCTACACGTCTAAAGAATGTAACCCCTTTTCAGTTTCCCCATCCCAGTCACAGGAAGAAACTTTCCCCTTCAGTTATGATCACTTAACATTCTAATTCTACGTCCTGTGTAAAGATTAGAGGTTAATATCAAACCCTTCTGTCTTAAAAATCGAAGGGCCTGTGAACAGAAAGCTCATAAGATGTCTTCTTGGCTCCCTGCCTGGAGTCTGTTCCATTTAATCTCACTTCCATGGTTGTGGCATCTGCAGAGCCGGCACCTGTGACTGCACAGCTGTGGCACCATGGAAAGTGCTAAGAGTTTGGAAGCACTCCTGTGATGAGATGTTTTCCCCAAGGTACAGCAACATGTCTTCCCCTTTGCTGACATTAGGCCAAATTCTGCAATTTCCTCCCTTATTAAAAGTGGGAGAAAAGAGACTAGATATGTTCTGCTTTTCTAATGTTCACTTTTCACCAATCAGATCAAGTTTAAGCTGAATTTTGGAGTATCAAAACAATTGATCAGTACGGAGTCACAGTCTGCATTGGGAAAAGAAGAGATTGGATTTATACCCCGCCCTTCACTACCTGCAGGAGTCTCAGAGCAGCTTACAATCTCCTTCCCCTTCCCCTCCGCACAACAGACACCCTGTGAGGTAGGTGGGGCGGAGAGAGCTCTTTTGAGGACTGCTCGTGCGAGAACAGCTCTGAAAGAACTTGGAGCTGACCCACGGTCACACCAGCAGCTGCATGTGGAGTAGTGGGGAATCAAACCTGGTTCTCTCAGATTAGAGTCCATGCTCCTAACTATTACACCAAACTGGGCGGTCCGAACATACTCCACAATGAACCTGTATTGTTTAAACACTTGGGGACTGTGCTTCTTTGCTTGACCACTGCTGAGATGGCCAAGATATTAAGGGGGAGGCATGGTACAGCCCAATCTCATCAGAGCTCGGAAACTAAGCAGGATCAGAACTTGGAAGGGAGAACACCAAGGAAGACTCTGCAGAGGAAGGCAATGGCAGACCGCCTCTACTTCTCACTCGCCTTGAATGCCCCTTGCTGGGGTCGCCATAAGTCGGCTGTGACTTCACGGCACTTCTCTCTCTCTCTCTCTCTCTCTCTCTCTCTCTCTCTCTCTCTCTCTCTCTCTCTCTCTCTCTCACACACACACACACACACACACTCACTCACACACACACACACACACACACACACACACACACGATAGCAAGGTGGCACTTGTTTAGTGTGCAGGGTGGAAAACTGGTCTGGATTTCCACCATGTTTGTTAATTTATGTTCCTCTGTTTACCGCAAAAAAGAATCTTAAAAGTAACTTGATCTGAGTCATTGGAAAGAGCTGGATGAAAAAAAAAAAACCCTTGACACTCATTTGGTGATTTCTTTTGGGAGAGAGGATCTGGAAAGCTTGCTGGGAAACCTGTTTAGTGATACTGTGAAAAATGTTTGCACTATAAAATGTAGAATACTTACAAAAGCATCTTGTCTTCTTACATTTCTGTCATTATCAGTCCATAATAACAGTGACTGTTGAATTATGACCACAAGTTTTTCCAGGAGGAGAAACCAACCCCCCCCCCCCCAAAACAGAGATATGATTTCATTAGTATTCTCCAGTAATTTCATAGGAAAAGCATTCAACAAATTCCAGATAAGGCAGAGCTGAACTGTAGCAGTGATTTTTTTGTTTGTTCAGAGAGAGTTAAAATATAAACCATGCTTGAGAAAGGGTTTTAGTTGCTAGAACATATATTTATCCTTCTGGATTCAAGAACTGTTTTGAGCCATCTGTGAATCTAGTACTCATTCAGTGTATCATTAAAAAAATCTTAAATAAAATAATCTGGAATAACGACATTTCTTTGCCTTTTCTACTAGTGAAAACAGGAAGGAAGGGATTGCCTTTGGTCCCCAAACTGGGGGTGGGGGTGGGGGGGAGATCATGGGACCTGCATTGGCAGAAGTCATGTGCAACTAGGGGTTTGTATTAAGGGGGTGAATTCACTGAGACTGCGTGAAAAAGCTGGCTGGATCTATCCCATCATCATGAATGGATACAGAGGAGTAATTAATCTGGAATAAGAGTAATGTGTGTTCAGGGCTAATAGTTTTGTTTACACAATTGTTCATGCTAATTTACTTTCTTTTCCACTTACGCCGAGAGGTTGAAGTATGGGGATTTATTAATGGAGTTGATGTTTCCAAAAATTTGGGTTTCATGAAATAAGCCAAGTCCTACAAGTGTCATCAAAGTGAAGGTGTGTTCATACGGGACACCTGGAAAAATTTCCTTTCCTTTCTCAAGAGGTAGGTATGAAACCTGTTTTAGTTCAGCACACCACTTAAAAAAAATAGTTAAGCATGTTGTGTTAAATAAGAAGTATTCCAGACAGTTGTTCTCAGATGTCCAATTTGTATAGCTATTATTGAGAGAAAAAAATCCAACAAGAAAGATTCTGAAAATAAACTTTCAGTTTACTGTGGGTCTTCTACTGTGAGCCTTCCACAGTAACCTACTATTCTACAAAAATAAGGCATTGGCCTTAACATTTAGAGCTACTTTAGGCTTTGGGTAGGTAGCACAGGCTTTACAACCATTGGTATGCCTGTAGTAGCATTATTTATGTTAACTTTGCACATACAGAGTGATTTTGATTTGAGGGAGAGCTTAAAACACAGGGAGAACATTTCTCCCTGATGCACTAGCTTTTCATGTGCAAAGTGGTGTTAACGGTGTGCTCAAAACGTTGCACTCAAACATTCAGTCTCCTGTAGATATATCTGTGCTTCCCAATTGCCCAGGTCCAGCTGAGAATTCTCTGCCCCCAGTCTCACTCTCCCACACTTGAGAAATTGAGGAGTGGGAGAAAAATAGCCTCTATAGTGGTGCTCTAGGAATTTCTCCTAGGTTCTGTGGCCTGCACCATAGACCTAGAGCATGACCCCGGAAGTGACATCACATCCTTCCCAAACTCCATCCTCCTCAGGAAGGAAGTAGAGTACAGCATGGAAGAAGTCAGGAGTAGGGAGGAGGAAAAAGTAGAGGAAGGCATGAGCTTATGTCGAACAGAGATAGTAAGAAAAGAATAATAGTTGCCAGAATAGGAGTGTGTGTGTGTGTATACAACAACCTGAAATGTGACGACTAGGAGTTTCCAGTAGATATGGATACCATAAGAACCTTGGGGGTAGGTGAGAGAGAGGGCCATGTACCAATTTAGACTTGCATGATGCATGGCAGTCTTTTCACTCAAAAGCCTACACTTTAAAATCATCTTCTGTGAATGACATATAATTAGTGTTAAGTGATATATGTGATGCAAGTAAAATTACATATTCTTGCAAAGACAATATGAACAATAGACCAAAGAAGAAAGGGAAAAGGGGGGGGGGAAATCGGTAAAATGACATTGGGTGTCTCTTGTTGGCTTATTTGTTCTAAGGAAAAACATTCTTTTCCTCTGTGTATGGAGAGGATAAATACCAAGAGAGGGATGCATGTCGCCTCTTGGACATTAATTAACATTTCAAATAAGAATGGACAGCAGGATCAAGCCCTAAATTAACTGTTGGACAGAGGTGGCATTAAGCAGCTGCTTTCCCCAAGTGGTTCATTTCAACATTGTGTCTTGTCTCTCTATGATAAAACGTATCCTTGTTGAAACTTTTTCATAATAATTTTATAATTTTACTGCTGCTTGCATATTCTAATATTGTAATATAAGGAGAGGAGGCAGGATGAATGCGTATGAAGCTGCTGTATACCTAGCATGGCTTGGAACCACAATATCGGAGCGCCTCTCCTAAGCCCAGTCTACCCAGACACTATGCTCAGCCTCTGGGTCCTTCTTCCAGGTGCCAACCCCTCAAGAAGCTCGGAAGGTGGCAACTAGGGGGGGAAGCCCTTTTTGTTGGTGGCCCCCCGTCTTCAGAACAACCTCCCTGCTATGGCCCATCTGGTGCCAATTTTGCCATCTTTTTTGGTGCCAGGTGAAGACGGCCCTCTTTGTGGAGGCCTTTAAAGATCTCCTTGATCATGCAGGGGCCGGATACAACTATTTCACTTTGGGTTAGGTCTTTTTGGGTCCTGCCTATTGTTTTTAATGTTTTTCATGTTAAATTAATTTATCTGTATTTATCTGTACTTTTATTGAGTTGTATTTTAAATGTATTTATGTTGGTTTAGAACTGTTGTAAGCTACCCTGAGCAGCTCTGTGGGAAGACGGGATAGAAATCTAATAAATAATAAATAAATAAATAAATAAATAATAGTTTTAAATTCTTAATGTTTTATCTATTGTATTTTATTGTTTTTATATTTGTTGTCAACTGCCCAGTGAACGTTGGCTACGCGCAGTATATATAAATAAAATCATCACCATCCTCATCATCTGCCTCAGACCCTTGGACCATCAAGATCACTATTGTCTACGTAGACTGGTGGTGGCTCCCCAAGGTCTCAGGCAGAGGTCTTTCACATCAACTGCTAACTGAACCTTTTTAACTGGAGATGCCAGCAATTGAACCTGGGACCTTCTGCATGCAAAGGAGAAGCTCTTCCAGTGAGCCCCGGTAATCTACTACTCCGTGTGTGGAATGTGTAGTTTTTCTGTGTTCCATTGCCACTGCTCTTTCTGACTTCAGGAATGACCTTTCTGGGTTCACAGGATCCATGCACAGGAGTAGCTGCATGGGTTGGTGGAGGGCTGGACTGAAGAAGGCCAAGGAGTTGAAATGGCTCCTTCTCCCTCTTCTGGAGGAACAGTTCCACACTGGGAAGGAGGCAGTTTTATATCCCCTCATTTCCCTTTGCTCCAGCCCATCAGTCCTCACGGCTGTTCCTCTGCATGGATACCGGTGACCCAGGAATGATCTTTCCGTGGAGTTGGAAAAGCTACAGCAGAGGGGAGGAACACGGGAAGACTGCCTTTTTGCTCATGGGTGGCAGGATATTGCCCACTATATGTGCTTCATACAGCCAGCCAGTTTGGTGTAGTGGTTAAGAGCAGCGGACTATAATCTGGAGAATCAGGTGTGAATGCAACCAGCTGAGTGATCTCGGGTCAGTCACAGTTTTCTCAGAGCTCTCTCAGCCCTACCTCACAGGGTGTCTGTTGTGAGGAGAAGAAGGGAAGAAAATTGTAAGCTGCTCTGAGATTCTCTCTCAGTGGAGGGTGGTAAGCAGTGGGGTACCACAGGGATCAGTACTCGGTCCCATGCTTTTTAACTTGTTTATTAACGATTTGGAATTGGGAGTAAGCAGTGATGTGGCTAAATTTGCAGATGACACGAAGTTGTTCAGGGTGGTGAAAACCAGGGAGGATTGTGAGGCACTCCAAAGGGATCTGTTGAGGATGGGTGAGTGGGCGTCAACGTGGCAAATGGGGTTCAATGTGGCCAAGTGCAAAGTGATGCACATTGGAGCCAAAAATCCTAAATATAAATACATGTTGATGGGGTCTGATCTGGCAGAGACTGACCAAGAGAGAGATCTTGGAGTCGTAGTGGATAACTCGCTGAAAATGTCTACACAATGTGTAGCTGCAATAAAGAAGGCCAACGCTATGCTGGGGATTATTAGGAAGGGAATTGATAACAAATCAGCCAGTATCATCATGCCCCTGTATAAATCATTGGTGCGACCTCATTTGGAATACTGTGTACAGTTCTGGTCACCACATCTCAAAAAGGATATTATAGCATTGGAAAAAGTGCAGAGAAGGGCAACTAGAATGATAAAAGGGTTGGAACACCTTCCCTATGAAGAAAGGTTAAAATGCTTGGGGCTCTTTAGCTTGGAGAAACGACGGCTGAGGGGTGACATGATCGAGGTTTATAAGATTATGAATGGGATTGAGCAGGTTGAGAAAGAAGTACTTTTCTCCCTTTCTCACAATACAAGAACTCGTGGGCACTCTATGAAATTGCTGAGCAGTCGGGTTAGAACAGATAAAAGGAAATACTTCTTCACCCAAAGAGTGATTAACATATGGAATTCACTGCCACAGGAGGTCGTGGCAGCTGCAAGCATGGACAGTTTCAAGAGGAAATTAGATAAACATATGGAGCAGAAGTCCACCAGTGGCTATTAGCCACAGGGTATAGAATGAGAACTCTCAGTCTGGGGCAGGTGATGCACTCTATTCTTGGTGCTGGAGGGGGCAGCAGTGGGAGGGCTTCTGGTGCCCTGGCCCCACTGCTGGACCTCCTGATGGCACCTGGTATATTTTGGCCGCTGTGTGACAGAGTGTTGGACTAGATGGGCCATTGGCCTGATTCAACATTGGCTTCTCTTATGTTCTTATGTTCTTATGTTCTTATGTTCTTATGTTCTGAGTAAAGGAGTAAATCCAACTCCTCCTCCTCCTCGAAACTATATCCTTAATTCATACAGGATGCAGCTTCAGGACTGGAGAGTAGCATTCTGGCTGAGTTCAGACTGGCAATTTGAAGTGGGAGCCAGTTGTGGCAAAAAAGCCCCGTAACAAACTGTTCCTGGTTTTCTCGGTCACATGGGGCCGACTGATGTGGGAGCATACTGCTAGGAGGTGCACGGGAGCGTTCAGACTGCTGGCCCGGAGGCGCGGCAGTAAACGGCTTTTTCCTGGTAAATTGGCTGGAAACCTATGTGTGTATGAGCGCATGAGCGCTCATGTGCTCATACACACATAGGCATCCAGCTGATTTGGGGAGGATCCCAATTGCGCCGGCACTGCATTGGGTGGTAGAGCAGAGCACAGCCAATCATATCGCTGTTGCCTTATGCGCAACGCGGGTTGTTCCCAGCTTTTCGGCTGAGCGTTCACACTTCCGGGAAGTGGATTGCAGTGGGATAAAGGCACTCTCCGGGATTTGCTACCACTTTCAACAGGTATCTTTTAATCCTGGGAGCGAAGCGGAACAGCACGGGTTGCCTACGGGTGGGGAACGCCAGGCAGATGTGCCTGTGTGAATGCCCCCTTTAATCCACTTGGGAAACGTGGCTATAGTGGGGCAAATCGCCAGTCTGAACTCAGCCTCTGTGTAATAGTCATGTAAGTCCATCTCACCACATCTCTGGTGCCCTCATCTTGGCAACCCAGTAGCATAATTATGGGTGCTCCATTTTGTTTGCCCCCATGCTGGTGCTCCTTCCTGAGGGGTCAGCAGGAAATCTGTCACTGGCCAGTGCTGAGGTCTGCAACTGCAGCTTTGTCTGCTAGATAGTGTATAAATAGCATGTCCATGTGTGTGCAGACAGCCTCTTCTGCTGTGTTCTGCCCCTACAGCTTCACTCATCAGGACTAAGCCTCTGAAGGTGACATCAGGCAAAGAGGTAAAATTGGGAACTGTATGTTTTATTTATTTTAAAAAATTGTACTGCCTCTCCAGGAACTGGCCTGAGACGGCTTACAAAACAAAAACAAACATTAAAAGCTATTAATTTAAATCCGTCATTGAAAACCCAGCCCAGCATAATGGCACGTACCATAAAAACGGATCCCCGACTGCTTAAAATAACAGTTTCCAGACTACAGTAGCATTAAATTAATTAGAGGCCTGGTTGAACAGAAAAATTTTGGCCTGGTGCCTTAAAGAGTACGATGTGGTGCCAGGTGAGTCTCAAGGTGAAGGACATTCTGTGAGTGAGGTGCCACTAACGAAGAAGCCCTGTCTCTGGTTGCCGTGTGCCTCACGTCTGAAAGGGGGACACAGACAGCAGGGCTTGTGAGGCAGATGTTGGTCCTGGAGTTCTGGAATTACAACTGATTACGGAGATCAATTCTGGAGAAAACAGCAGATTTGGAGGGTTGACTCAATGGCATTACATTTCTGCTGAACTCCTACCTTCCCAAACCCTGCCCTCCGCAAGCTCTGCCCCCAAATATCCAGGAATTTCTGAATAGCAACTCTATTGGGAAGGATATTTCCCCCTCTTTCAGTTCTTCAATCCCAGCCCTTTTGCATTATGTTGTTTTACCAGAAATCTTTGCTGTTGGACTCAAATGTTATCATATATGGTAATCCACTTGCTGATTGACCGAGTAGTGTCATTTTCCTTGGAACCTTCACTGTTAGGTTCAAATGTTGTTCAAAGCTGGTTGTAATCGGCTTACAGATTGACTGAATAGTTCTATCATACTTGTAATCCGCCCTGAGTCCCATGGAGAAGGGCGGACTATACATTAAAATTAATTAATTAATTAAAATAAATGTGAAGAGAGTACTTGGTTGTGGGGGAGGGTTATCAGTTCTGTAGTGGATAGCCTTTAGGAGCTGATGTGTTTGATTTTAGGATAAAAATAGGGCTTGGAAGAACATCCCATAAATGTCTGAAATTTATAATGGACTGGGAATAAGGCCCGTTGTGGAACTAAATACAGCAAGCTCTAGAAAGAAGCTCTAGGAGAGTGCCAAGGCCTTGGACAATCAGCGTCAATGTGCTGTGGTGACCTCAGCAGGGTATAATGCCACAGAGTCCACCATTTTCTCCAGAGGAACTGATCTCTGCTACCTGAAGAGCAGGTGATTTTCAGTGATCTCCAGCCCTCACCTGGATATTTCAGAACAAACAGGACCACGGTGTTGTGACTCACCTGGATATTGGCAACAATTGTTACCCGGAAGAAATGGCTGGTTTGGGGGCGGAGTCTATGGCATTGTACCTGTCTTAGGTCCCACCCCTCCTCAAACCTCACCCTCTCCAGGCTCCACCCCTCAAATCTCCATGAATTTCCCAACCTGGAGTTGGTAAACCCTATCTCCTTCCCAGCCAAGCACCAACCTGCCGTCATCTACCCCTCTTTTTTCAGCTTTGCATCTCCTCCCACCTCCCTCCTGGAGATCAGTTGTAATTCTGAGTGATTTCCATCCCTCTCCTGAGATTGGGAACAGTGGTTCCCCAGAAGGCTGGTTGGGAGGGTGGAGTCTATGGCATTGTACCTGTCTGAGGTCTCACCCTCCTCAAACTTCACCCTCCCCAGGTTCCATCCCTCAAATATCCAGGAATTTCCCACCTGGAGTTGGCAACCCTATCTCCTTCCCAGCCAATCATCAACCTACCTTTATTTCCCCCTCACTCTTCAGCGTTCAGTTCCCCCCACACACACACCTGCAGCCTCTTCCGTGCTCGGAAGCCCTGACTGCCACAGAGTACACCATTTTTCGTGTGCTGAAGCCCTGACTGCCCCAGAGTCCACCATTTTCTCTAGGGGAACTGATCTCTGCCATCTGGAGAGTAGTTGTAATTCTGGGTGATCTCTAGCCCTCACCTGGAGATTGGCAACAATGGTTTCCCAGGAGGAAAAGTAGTCCTTCTCTGCAATGGGGACCAAAGCAGCTTACATCATTCTCCTCTCCCCCTTTTGACTTGCACAACAACCCTGTGAGGTAGGTTAGGTGGAAAGTCTATGACTGGTCCAAAATCACCCACTCAGCTTCTACAGCAAGAACCTGGATCTAGCAGACCCTGCTGTGAAGCATTGACTGCTATGCCTAGGGCAGCCAACCTCCAGGTGGAGCCTGAAGATTATCAGGTATCACAACTGAACTCCAGACAACAGATCTCTCCCCCCCAGAGAAAATAACTGCTTTAGAAGGTGGGCTGTATGGCATTCTGTTCAGCTGAGGCCTCTCCCCTCCCCAAACCCTGGCTTCCATAGACTCTGCCAGAAAAGCTCCAGGAATCTCCCTACCTGGAGCTGGCAACCCTAGTTAGGACTGGCCCCAATGAGTTCCTCACAAAGGCCTGTAAAAGGTTTCCTTCCTTTGTCTAAACCAAGCTTGGTTGCCTACTGTGGCGAAACTCAGCTGTTTGCCTCCCACCCTTGTCCCGTGGACGTATCTCACTACTTAAGTTCACTGCCCCCACTCACACACACCATGAGGTTGTGGGCTGAGGATAGGATCATTCCTTGGACCTGCCTCTGGCTGTACGTCAGCCTCTCTCTCTTGCCCAAGAGAGCAGGGAAACTTCCATTCATTCTGAATGTGAAGTGGCTGAATTTCTGCTGCCTCCCAGTGACAAAGACTGCCTTGGGACAGTCCCTGTTTTCCTGCACTTTTTGGCCTTGCTGCAGCTGGGAGCTGTAGGCCAGCAGATGAGGAAGCTCCATTCAACCCAGTGAGTGATATGCCTGCAGGTCCCTCTCTGGAACTACAGCTCAAACCTTATAGGGGAACATTTTAAACAAGGAACCACAGCCATCTTACAAACACAGGTAAATGCCATTTCATGACACCTACCAACAGCCACTGAGAGGAGAGTTAAGTCCCACACAGGAGGAAAGCAGGAAAAGTGTCTTCATCAAGAGAGAAAGCTGTTTCCCAGTAATTCTGACAGGGCTCAGCAGCTGAAGGGGGAGTGGGCGGGGAAGAGGAGGAGACCCAGCACTCGGCCAATGGCACGTGGGTACTCTTGAGTGGCAGCTGATGGGCGAGTGGCTGAGGGAGGACATGGAATGTTGCCACTTTAAAACAGAATTATGTATAAGGAGAGATAACTGGACATGCTTCTGGGCTTTCTGATCCCCAAACAGCAATTGTTGGTTGAATAAGGTCACTCCTAGCACTTACTTGGTCCTTCTGTTGCGTTAGATCATGTGATCATATTAAGTGATTGATTGGCTTTGAACATACAAGTGCTGATTCTCAATTGTAACCCTTTCCTTACCAGATTTCCTTCCCCTCCCCCATGCTGGGATCTATTTAGGCTATATTTAACAGCAGTTCTCTCTGTTGCTCTCAGTCTTTGTCCTTCGCAGAAGTTCTGTATTAGCATGGGAATGCTTAGTTTGATAGCACAAGGAGGTTTGCACCGGTGTTAAGACGGTGTCTTAGAAAGATCTGAATAGGTTGTGTGCTAGAAGCATGGATAATATGCGCACTGTATAGTATTGATGTCTTAATTGTGGTATTGACTGCTCACTTGTGCTTCCAGAAGCATGCTAATATCAGACGTTCTTATAAGATTGCTCCTTCTTTTCACATCAGAAATGGCTTCCAAAGATTATCTATTCAAGCCTTTCAGACGTCTTATACTCCACTCTAGGAAGGCAACCTTTCTTGTAGGTTTATCATTGTTCTATTTGTTAATCTTTTATTCTTTATTTGTCAACTCACATGCCAGCAAAAGTTATTCAGAAAGTCTGTGCAAAGTTATTACTATTTTTTGCTGTCAGGTCACAGCTGACTTATGGAACCCCTTTTGGGGTTTTCAGGGCAAGAGACGTTCAGAGGTGGTTTGCCATCGCCTGCTTCTGCGTCGTGAACTGAAAAGTACTGAGGTTGGCAGCTCAGCATAGTGAATCAGCAATGCATTTATTTGATTACATCCCAAACCAAAGCATACCCTAGCCGGCTGGTGACTGGCTTATATTCCTGCAAAACACCACACCCGTTACCTGTGATAGGACTATTTACATGTACTAATTAACCACTGGCCCCTGCTTGGATCCTAGCGAACCCATAGGTGTGTTCTAGGATCTGTCGTGCCTATTGTTCTAGGACTGAAGGTCCGAATGTCCATGAGGCCTCATGGCCCGGCACACGTGGCCGCGGCCATCTCAATATACAACAGTGACCTTGGTATTCTTTTGTGGGTCTCCCATTCACATACTAGATAGGGTTGACCCTGCTTAGCTTCTCAGATCTGATGAGGTTGGGCTAACCTGGGCTATCCAGGTTAAGGTGTGTAAGGTTATAGTAATTCAAAAATGGGGAGGGTGTGCAGTGGGCAAGGATTAGAAGGATTTGTCCATCTGATACATAAGAAGATCCCTGCTGGATCAGACCAGTGGTCCATCTAGTTCAGCATCCTGTTTCACACAGTGTCCAACCAGTTGCCCTGGTGGGCCAACAAACAGCACACAGAGGCTAAGGCCTTCTCCAGGTGTTGCCTTCCAGCACTGGAATTCAGAGGTCTGAATGTGAAGACTTCCTTTAATCACCAGAGCTAGTCAGATTTGAGAAGACCCTTCTGAAATCTAATTCCTTTTAAAGCCATTGCTATGGCATCTGGACTGGGAATTCTACAATCTAACTGTCCATTGAATAAAGAAGTATTTTCTTTTGCCTGCCTACAGTCTGACTAATGGACCTGTTGATCCTTCATTGGGTGCCACCAAATTCTAGTAATGTGAGAGAGGGGGTCACAAGTCCTCTCTGTGTAGTTTCTCCACTCCATGCATAGTTTTATAAACCTCTGCTGTATTCTCCCACATCACCCCGGCCACTGAATGCAGTATTTTGTACATCAAAACCCACACTCTTTGATTGCCAAAGAAACAATTCAGGGAATGGATTTAAACTAGACAGAACAAGGTGAAGTTGGAATTTATGGGAGATAATGGATGTAGAGTTGAATGGGAACAGAGTGGGAAAGTGAACCTGAAAGCCATCCTAAGCTAGGAAGGTGAGATTGAAAATTTGGAAATGAGCTAGCTCTTAAACAGTTAAGGATACACAAAGGTTAGTTTTCAGCTCCTGTCAGGAGAGCCAGAGAGGAAGAAGCTGTGGAAGGTGTACTTTGTAGTGACTGGATGTTCATATAGTAGCTTAGAGTTGTCAACTTCTGGTTGGGAAAAAGATTTGTGGGTGGAGTTTGGGGAGGGCGGGGTTTTGTTTGGTTGAAAACTGCCCCAGGAAGGCTGAAGGGCTGACCATTGTCAGCGTTTTAAAATGTGTCTGTAAAGTGCCATCAAGTCACAAATGACTCATGGTGACCCTAGTAAGGGGTTTCCAAGGCAAGTGAGAAGCAGAGGTGGTTTGCCATTGCCTTTCTCTGCGGAACCTCCCTTTTGGTCTCCCTTCCAAGTACTGACCCTGTTTAACTTCTGACATCTGTCGAGATCGGCCTATACCATGCCACCTTGCCTCCCAGCGTTTTTAAATAGGGGGTTTCCAGAAGAATAGCTCCGTGTCATTAAAACTGTTGTTTCTTTGCTGTGAGGTTTTATTTCTTAATACAAGTAGTAAGAATGAATGTGTGTGTGTGTGTATATAGCGCTGTCAGATGGGTTTTCAAGGCAAGAGACATTCAGAGGTGGTTTGCTGTTGCCTGCCTCTGCCTGGCAACCCTGGGTTTCCTTGGCGGGGTCCAATCCAAGTCCCAGCCAATGCCATTCCTCCTTAATTTCTGAGATTTGACAAGATGGGTTTGCCTGGGCCATCAGCTCAGGGCAAAGGCATGGTTAACAATCAAATAAAAGGATTCAGGATTCTGCCAAGTGTGATATACAATTTCCCGTACTATTTGGACCCTCATTTAAATGTGATGTTGGGGATGCACCCCCGCCCCCTGGTAAACATTCCACACTCCTGGCTTTCTATTTCAATCGAGTCCTCAGCCATTCCATGTGTAAGCTGTAGCATACCAGAACAGTATCTGTTGGGGCCACACGGAGGCAAAGTGACCCGATTTACGCACGAAGCCGGGCACGTGTCCAGTTTCATGTTGAAATCTGGCCTCTGTTGTGCATATTAATGTATTTTAAATATCTCTTGGCATTTGACTTTTAGCATTCTCTCATGGAATTAATCTTAAAGATGTCTCTGTATTCGGCCTTCAGGAAGATAACTTGCTTTTAGCTCACACCATATCTTTTTTTTTGGTTTCAGGTTCTATTTTTGGGGGGGATGTCATGTATCAATCTGAATAAATGTCCTTTTCTTTGTTTCCTTTGAAAAAGATCTCATAGTTAAAAAAAAAACAAAAAAAAACAAAACCGAAAACCCCAGAGCTATTATCTAACAAATGTACAGCAGTTAGAGTTGGCACAAGCTACTATCGTTTTTAATGGCAGGGGCCTTTCTCATTTTGTTGACTGTGATTGAAACCCATCTCCTGCTTTTATATCATTAAAACGTTCATCCCTGTTTGATGGTTTTTAAGTTGGGCATCATTATGATAGACAAATTGACTGTTCATTAAGCAAAAAGAAAAAAAAAAGAGTATATGTTTTTTTCCCAACCACAGACGTCGATCTTCTTTGTGTTGTTTACTGCTAAGGAAAGTCTTGGTTGGTAGCTTCGGTTAATAAAACAAGCTTGAATTTCTGGTTTTATTTCCCCCCTCCTCCACTAACGTTGGCTACTAATAGCCGATACTCCTAATAGCAGAGACCATAAGTCAGACTCGAGCAGCTGAACCCTGCAGTGCGGCCTTTATGTCCAATGGCACATCGTCATAAGTGCAAGAGACGCTATTGTGGACTTGCATTTCCTTCCACAAAAGCGGCATTTCTGTCCGTGTTCGCTTGCCAAATGTACTAAGCTTTAAAGAAAAGAGAGAAAGCTGCCTTCCATACTTTTTTTTTTGGGTTGTTGCTGTTTGTTGCTGTCAATACACAAGGACCAATGGGTAATAAGTAATAGGCATGACCTGTATGGTTGTACGAGCGCTCAGTAGCTCCTTAGCTTGTTGAATCGCTGTGATGTTTGGGGATGTACATTCTTTGAAGATTTACTTCTAAAGAAATGCATTCAAATCCTTAATTCGAGATTCTGTCTATTCCTGCCGTGTTTACATTCCGGCATGGCAGAAGATCATGGTGTGGGGAGGGGGATGATGAAAAAGGAAAGCTGAAAATGCACTTTTAAAAAAAGGGTGTTTCTAAGAGAAGGTTGCCTTCAAAGATGCAGACTTCTGTCTCCACCTCTTCTTCTCTTGCGTTTGGTGACAGTGTCCTGTGCGGGACGGAACAGAACAGAGAGCTGCGTGTGATTTACAAGAGTTTGCCGTCCCACAGAGCCATAGGCTAAAGGGCCACACGGCGTGCTGATAATAGGATCTTCCTGCTGTGACAGTAGGGTTGCCAGCCTCCAGGTGGGGCCTGGGGGATCCCCCCAGAATTACAGCTCAACTACAGAGATCAGTTCCCTGGAGAAAATGGATAATATGAAGGGTAGACTCTATGGCATTGTACCCCACTGAAGTTCTTGTCCTCCTCAGGCTCCATACCCAAATTTCCAAGAGTTTCTCACCCTGGATCTGGCAACCGTACCCCCTCATCCCCTGCCAATGGCTGGGGGGACCCGGCAGCCGTATATTACAGCAAGGTCAGTTTTCACAAAACCAAGTGTAGTTACTCCTGGTTCCATCGTCTTGACTTTTGCTAGCATACATACTTTCTGATCAAACCCTCACCCCCAGCCAATGAACTTTCCCCCCATTGCCTTCTTGGCACCATGGAAGCTGCCTTAGTGTGATGTAGGGGCATGCATGCAAGTTGAGTTTGGGGCCAATCCATGTGGGTCTTTCCCACAGAACTGGCACCCACAGGTGGTGCTAAGAGACCCCAATGCTTTAAGGTGTACCAGTTCTCCAGTTTCGGCTGCACACTAAGAAATTAACTTGTTTCAAAAACTGTATTTCTTCCTGAGTTGAGTTTATCTACCAGCAGTGGTGATAGCTTGCTAGATTTGTGCACCAAGGTATAGAATCATGTGACTTCTAACAACGGATGCCAAAATGAAGCAGCGAATAATAATAATACACGCACACATGCATAGATGTACATGTATAGATTATACACAAAGGGTGTGGTCAGACGGCGTGGTGACCGCAGTTTGAATTGGTCCTGTCCTGATGTGATTTTTTTTAATCTGGATAATCATGATCACACTCACCTCCTTATCCCGGCTCACCACGCAGTCACATCGTTCCCCACCATCTACACTACCAACATGCGGGAGTGTGTGTCAGTGGTTTTTAATTTTTTTTCTCAGTTTGCACATGCGCATAGGCAGTCATCCATAGAATTGGAATCTTCGCTCATGCTCAGAACAACTAGTTTCCTGCCAAAAGCATGCCCTGAGGTGTCTCCAACCGCTGTAACAGAATACTTCCCTTTAAACTTTTGACCCGAAACTGGCTTCCGTGAGATCCCAAACTCGTCTAAATGCTAAAACAAGTCACCATTTAAATTTTGGTTTTATTAATGCGGGAGCGGAGCTCCACCTATGCGCATACTGCTGACGCTAAAAAAAAATGGTGGATGAAAAGCGGAAGCCTCAGGCTTTCAAGCAGAAGTGGCTTGACCCCTCAAGGAGCAATCAGACATCAGAAAACTGCGGCTTGAAACCGGAGAACCAGGAAAACACCGGAGTGGGACCTGGTAACAAAATACTCCGGTTTAACGGGGGTTCTGAGCCAGAAAGCAATGGCTGGGGATGGGAGGCAGATGTTGGTGTATGAACATGTGCATAAAATCTGTTACTGTAGCTTGCCAAAAGCTGGTTAAGCAGCCCGTCTGAACACATCCAGAAAGAGAATGAGGCTTTGTTTGTAAGCCTGCCTTTCTCTCTGAGACTCATGGCAGATTACAAAACACATACGACGTCCAGTAAACAATGCAATTGGACAAGGACTGCAGAACTGAAAAACGACGCAAACCAAAAACTGTCTGAAGGCATGACATACTGCCTAAGGCGGTGGCCCCCAATGTGATGGGCACCATGGTGCCCACCGACACCTTTCTTGGCACTCACCAAGTGCTTTTGGAAAGTGAGTAGGGCTAGGTGGGGGCTGCTATTACCCAGCAGTGTTTCTGATTGACTGTAGATTAAAAGGCAACCAGTTAAACGGAGTTTCTGCCTGAAATTTTGAAGAGTTACATTTATTTATTTATTTATTTATTTATTTATTTATTATTTTCTATTTACATCCCGCCTTTCCTGCGCAGGCAGGCTCGAGGCCACGTACAACAGGTTAAAATACAATAAAACATAGATGCATAAATGCAATACTATAAAATTCACATAAGCAAACAGTATACATACAAAGTGCAGTTAAGTGCAGATGGCAGTTGCTGTATGATAGTCTGGTGTGGCTAGGCCAGTATTAAGGTAAAGGTAAAGGTTTCCCTTGCTTGAAGGCCATTCGAATCTGACTCTAGGGATGCGCTGCTCATCTCCATTTCCAAGCCAAAGAGCCAGCGCTGTCCAAAGACGTTTCCGTGGTCATGTGGCCAGCATGACTAGATGCCGAGACCTCCATCACTGACGATTGGTGATTGGCTCCACCTCCTACAGCAGCCATTCTGTGACTGGCTCCACCTTGTGTGACAGTCGCTTTGTGGATGTGCCCACCATCCTGTGTCAGAAGTCCAAAGGTTCCTGCAGGCTTGAAAAGGTTGGGCACACCTGGTCTAAGGCATGCAGAAAGTGGGCTCTATTCAAGCAGAAAAAAACAGCTGGAAAATACCTTATTGTTATTTATCAGCTGTTCTTTCAGCCAGATACAGAGGGGGTGTATTTTTGGCTATTGAGCATAGCCAATCTCGGATAATCCCCCCCAAATTCAGGATTATCTGGGAAAACAGGATAGTCACAGTTAAATGGTGTTTAAAGAGAGTACACTCCCTTTAAATGCTGTTCTGGGTGAAGCTGCAGTGTCACAAACAAATTTTAAGGGAGTGGGACACCTTTGGCTCCATTATAGCCTATGGGGACCATTACAGTCAATGATTCCCAAAGGCTATAATGGGGAATCTACCCAGGGGTATACCAGGGTCTGGGGCGCTGTTTTTGAGGTAGAGGCACCAAATTTTCAGTGGAGCTTCTGATGCCTCTACTCAAAAGACCCCCCAAGTTTTAAAAAAAGATTGGACTGGTTGGTCCAATTTTATGGACCCCAAAGAAGGTGCTCCCGTACTTCATTACTTCTGATGGAGGGAAAAAACAGCAAAAAAGCCGTGCCCAGCAAAACCAAGTGCCTTCCCTGAAATGCTTTCTTTCCCCCCTCTCCATTGAAAACAGTGGAGGATGGGGACACATTCTTTGGTCACTCTGTACGTGCAATGGTTCTCCTGGGCACCCTGTACATGCACTGTCTGTGCTGTGCTTGCACCCCCCACACACTTGGATCTGTTGAACTGGCATTGCCACAGTGGCATTGGTTCTTCAGGGCACTCTGTACATGCACTGGTTCTGCTGGGCTTGGAGGAAACCCCCCATCTTCAGTTTCTACTGCAGAGACTCTCTGGTTTGACATCAGTCCCTTTTTTGTTGTTGTTGCTGTTTTGTCTCCACCATTGAAAACAATGGAGGATGGGACACCTTCTTTGGGGGCCCATAGAATCGGACCCCCTGGCCCACTCTTTTGAAACTTGGGGTGAATCTTTTGAATAGAGGCACTGGAAGCTACACTGAAAGTTTTGGTGCCTCTACCTCAAAAAAAGAGCCCCCAGAGCCCTGGGTACCCCCACGGATTATAATGGTCCCCTAGGGTATAATGGAGCCTAATTTTTGGGGGGTTCAATATATCTGAATCTGAAAAAAGCCTATTTTTTGGTCACACCCCTAGTTACAAATGTAGAAGACACTGCAATAAAACCAAGGTGATACATTGCAGTAGACTACAATCCGTACATGTATGGACTACAACCCTTACATATATTAAAGAAGGACTGTAGTCTATTATATATTTGTGTATAGTTTATATAAGTATGTATAATGTCGTATCAGTTAAGCCTTTGGTGTTCAGTGGACAAACATGCTAAATTGCTCGGTGTGTCATTTGTTACCACTCGGTGAGCTGTTCTTGTGCTTACTGTACACATTTCTCAGGTTTCACTGCCTCGTTGCAGATGTTGGATAACAGTCATTTGTTGTGGAGTGGTAAAACTTGAACAAGCAATGTGGTGAACCACTTTGCACAAGTGTATATACAACAAACAGCTGTCATGTAGAGTGTTTGAAAACAGGTCCTCCTATGATGGCTGTGACTGCAAACTGGCCCTGTTTTATCCCATTTGTAGGGGGCAGAAGGAAGTCACTTATTGTACATGAAATCATGTGATGATGATTTGTTTTAGGGGGGTCGTGGTTCCACTGCAGACCTCATGAGCCTGTTGGGCTCATAGGATTGTCGGAGAGTAGGAGAATGGAGGATGAGTTTGTGTTAGGCAGGTTTTGCATCTTGTCACGGCAAAACATAATGCAAAAAGGAACTGAGCGATAGTAATAGCAGCAGCAGCTAGACAGTGTTATCGAGGCAATGCACATGAAATTAAACCAACTCCAGAGCATGACGGAAGACAGGAGGGCCTGGCGTGATGTGGTCCATGGGGTTGCGAAGAGTTGGACTTGACTCTGCGACTGAACAACAACAACAACAACGAGTAGCAGCAGTAATAGTATTAAGATGGCCGTTCGCTATTCCCATCAGAATCTATTTACTTTATTTCTATTCCACCTTTCTCTCCAGTGGGTATTCACAGTGGTCCAAATTTGGCTTAAAGTGGTCAAAAAAGATGTGTCCCAATTCAGAACCCCATTGATCCTTGCAGAACACCTGCATTTCTGCAGGCCCGTTCATTAACTGAAGGAAAAAGAGTGACTCCTCACATCCAAACATAGGTGGCTCTGCTCCGATTGTTAAAATGAAAGGAGGACCTTTTGAGGGCAGGGGGGATCCGAAGGTGCCGGGTTCAAGTGTCAGTTTGTCCCTATAATCTGTTGCCTGGGGATCAGTTGTAATCCCAGGAGATCTCCAGCTACCATCGGGAGTTGGGAGTCATAACTCCAGTGGACGTGTCGCAACACAGTGGTGTGAGCTGCCGCTCTGAGAGATAATTTATTCCAGTATTCATGGATTATTTTTTTAAAACACTACTTTTTGTGGCAGTTATGTTAGCTGCAGTCAAGCTGGTGTCCACTAGTGTTTGTTGGGGTAAACGTGTTGTTTGAAAAGGAGATTAATACCTCCAAAAACCTGGTAACGGGTGAATAAGTATCATGGACTGTTGACTGGCTTTTTGAAACTTATCCACAGGATATTTGAAGGCCTGAGCTGCTGTTGCACGCTGGTGGTGCACTTACTTACTACAGCTTTGGATCAAGATGGGATGTATGTAGCAGTAGAAAAGAGCACCTAGTGACTAACAAAATTGGTGGCGGGACATGAGCTTTTGTGAGTCCCTGCTCGCTTCTTCAGATACAGCTAGAAATGTGAGTCTATCTGTCCTCAATATTGGAAAATGGAGTGGTTTCAGATGCTGAATGACATTAGCAGGCAAATTACAATAGCAGGTGAATGACAATAGCAGGCTTGATAGGATTAGGCGTGATAGGCAGAGGGGTAATAGGCATGGAGAAATCAGCATTGGTGATGAAACAGGAAGCCTTGTTTCCAATTCAGTCCAGGTGGATGCATTCTCTTGAGCTTCATTATCAGCTGCAATTCATATTGTTTTTCAAAACACTAAAGGGATACGAAGGCTTGAATATGAGAGCCACTGTTGTGTAGTGGTTAGAGTGTCGATCTAGGATTTGAGAGAAACAGGTTCGAATCCCTTCTCTGCCATGGGTGACCTTAAGCCAATCACCCAGTCTCAGCTTGACTCACCCCACAAGGGTGGATGTTGTGAGGATATAGTGGAGGAGTGAAGAGGAATGTTGTAAGCCTTTTGGAGTCCCCATTTGGGAGGGTACAAATAAATGCAGGGAACAAATAAATAAATGTAATGTCAGAATAGTAACGAAACCATGATTAACAGCGTGTGGCATGCGCTCGCGCACATACACACTTAACATCCAGGTTGTCAAACAGATCCATCAGACAGCAGATGTTCAGATATGCAAAGAAGGAACTGGGGTACATGGAAAGAGAATGAGGGAAGGAGAAAGGGAAAAACAAAACAAAACAAAACCCCTTGGAAATCAGCAACCCCAAATAACTGTATAAAGGTTGCCAATGTCCTTTAAAAAAAATCACTTTTATGCAGGGAACAGTTTAACCAGAAATGAAAAAAAAGGGGGGGGGAGACATGTAGCCTTTCAGGCTACAATGATTAGTATTAAGATGAGTTGCACTTTAGCTAGGCTGAAACTTGTTCGTAACAGAATGTTAAATACGTACTGAAAAGGAAGATTATGTCTATCTAGTTACACCATTCCTTGATATATGCACCATGTCACAGTGCCATTGTCTCCTGGGTAAAGACTGAGAGTTCAAATACCCACTATCTCTCCCCTGGTGCTCCAAATGCTCTGCTTTGAAGTTTTTATAATCCATCTGTCATCTTCTTGCAGGGAGGGCACATGTTCTGTACCACTCAATTATAGAATTCTCTTTTGCCAGCCACAATGAGACAGGAAAGAATGTTATGGGTGGTTGAGAGAGACTGTCAGATATACTAAATTCCTTGGATTCATATGGATGATGTTATTCCACTGTATGAACACAGCATGTGTTATTGTTAAAATGTATTAAGGATGCATTTTGTATTGTACAGTTTATGCTCTTCTTTTGCCTCGTCGTTGCTTTCAGATTTGATTTCTTTAAATATATATATATATATATATATATATATATATATATATATATATATATATATATATATCTGTATCGAACCAATCAATCAAGCTGAGAATCGATCGGTTTAATTTGTGCCAGCTACCAAAAAGAAAGGAGGGGAAACAGGCACAGCCTTAAATAGAGGAGCATTTTTTTAAAAAAGAATCTTAAAATATTGCATGCCTCAGCAACAACTGTGAGATAAAAGGATTGGGTTATTTTGATGTCGGGGAAAAAAATAAATAATCAGGGATTTCTGGACTGGTAATGTTTTGTCATACAATTTGTTTGTATGATGCTGTGAATCGGAGGCCTGAAAATTATATGTACTACCATCTGGTGAAAGCAGAAGTAGCGTTTCATTAGGTGGTGAATAACAAGACAATAGGCACAATCCTGAAAGTATATATATATGTTTTTGCTTAGAGAAAGCTACCTCTGAGAAGGCTGGATTGCTTGAGAGCACACTGGCTTTTCGTGTATCGAGTCCCTGGAGAGATTTAATTTGTTGTCTTATGTGAAATGAGTTTGATGATCTCAGCCCGGTCCCTGGTGGATATTAATTCACTTTATAAAACATCCCACACAATTTAGCACAGAGTAGCATCATTTGCAAATTTCGCAGCATTTCCCTCCCCACCACCACTGTGGGGTTTTTTTTTTTGCTTGTGATAGAAAAGAGCAGGTGGTAACAATGAAATTATTCTTTTATTCATTTAGCCAATTGTCATTACTCACTACGAAAATGGCATAAGACAATTCTAAGGGAAATAACCTTTCCACTGCAACTTTATTATAACAGCCGCAAATAAAACTTGACATGCATATGGGTAGTCGATGCCGCACAGGTTATCTGCAACCCACATTCTCGGTTTTAATAATTCTGGTATATAATTCCCCATGAAATACTTGAAAAGGATTACAAAGGTTAAGCCTAGCAAACTGTACAGCTCACCTATACTCCCTTCCCCAAACTGCCTTGGTTTTTTTGGTTTTGTTTTAAATAAATGCTCCAGCCCTTGACCGGTCATGTATTGCCTGTTTAGAGGAGTAGATATTCAGATCTTTGTTTTTTCTTTTTCCTGTTGTGCATTGGATCGAGTGATGAACAATGAAAGACTTTTCTATCGGTCATCCATTCATGCTCCATTATTTTATTATTTTCCTATCTATTATTTTATTTAAGAAATCTGTACGCTGCCTCTCCAGACCTGCTTTGGCCAACTCGTAAGGACAAAACAAAGGAAAGCAAACGGGCAATAAAAGCAAACCCTATCAGTAAAAACATAGCAATAAAACAATCAAAGTCAATAACCTAAATAGTCAAACCAAGTTAATTCAGAAGCCTATAAGAGCAAGCCAAGGCATAAAAGCACACGACATGGAACAGCCTAAAATGATCTTAATAAAATAGTCCTGAGGTTTGGCACAAACATCCTTGCCTGCTCCCAAAAGCTTAAAAAGATGGAATCCCTTAGTTAAAAAACCTGGGTAAAGAGAAATGCTGCCTAAAAGGTGCCTAGGGAAAAGTAAAGAAGGTGATGGGCGAGCCACAAAGGGGAAGGCATCCAGAGGTGAGGTGCCACCACTGAAAAAGCCCTGTCTCTGATTGCCGTCTGCTTTACCTTGTCAGGAAGCAGCCTAGAGAGAAAGGCTTGGAAAATGGGGAGCTGAACAATATGGACGGCCCTGACTTTTCCACTTCTGGTTCATGAGCCCTTGGCTGGATTATACTCAGTTTTATAGTGGGTTAGATTAGAGGCATCACAGTCATTTTAGGAGAAATATAAGTGGGTTGAAAATTTCAGGTTAGGGTTAAAGGTGGATTTGGAGTGTGTACAGGTTGAGGACAGTTGTGTATGTATCTGGTTGCCATTTTAAATTCGTCAGTCTCTGCACCTGAAAGGATTTAAGGCATCCCCATCAATGTACCATCCACATATCATATCTGTCTTACTGAGCTCCTAGCCTGTAAAGCTGATAACAAATCTCATACTATCACCAGCCCTTTGCCATCCATGTCTGAAGAAGCTCATTTAATAAGGTGCAGAAATTAGGCCCAGATGTTTTCTGTGTTTGTGTGTTCTCTCATCTTTCTAGCCAGACATTCCCATGGTGGAAAGGATGACGGTTGGTTAGAACCAAGTGTGTGTCAAAAAGCTTGGAATGTCCTCGTCCCCTAAGGTTTTTATGTCATGTGGGTAGCTTTAAAAAAATCATTGTCAGGTAGTAAGAAGGTGTCTTCATATCTGCAGAAGGCGTAGAAATGTGCATTCTCCTTTAGCAGAATCTGAGTGGTTGCGCAGAGGGAATCAGGATTACCTCTCATGGTTATAGGATCTGTGTCAGCCATCTGTCAATTGCATTTGCATCCTGTCCTTCCTCCGGGGATCTCAGGGTGGCATTTTTAAAAAAAATCCTTGCAGCTTTCCCTGCAAGGTAACTTATACTGAAAGAAAATGATTGGCTCAGGTTCACCCAGAGATCTTTGTGGGTGCATGGGATCAGAGTGGGAACTTTTTTCCCCTCTCTGTCACAGGCCGGGATGCGGGGCCGGGCAAGCGTGGGGTAGTCAAAACACAGTCCGGGGTCAGAACCAGGCAGCCCAACAATCACTGGGAAGACCAAGTTCAAGGTGCAATACAAAACAGGGTAGTCGAGGGACAGTCCAGAGTCAGGAGCCGGGCAAGTCAAATAACCAGGGAAACCAAGTCCAAATCACAAACCGTTAGCGTTATCGGGAGGTCAGGGTTCCGAGAGTCGAGAGCTCGAGAGGTGGAGGTTCGAGGTGCAGAGTGTGAACGCAGTTGAACGGGCCAAGGTTGAGGAACCGAGGAAGACAAGACAGGAACCAGGAAGCAAGAACATGAGCGGGGTGGTTCAGAGCTTCATCAAAATGACTAGATGCTGGCACGATTTGTCAGTGTGCTAGTGAAGGCTAAATAGCACTCTAAGCTGCTTGCAATTACCGCGCCTCAAGTATGTCCCGGCTCCTGCTAGTACTCAGGGCTGAAAGAGCACCTTCCATGCATGCGTGCCTCTCACCGCCGGGCTGCCATGTCCTGTTGGCATTGTTCTCTTAAACGGGAAACTGGTGGAGGCGAGTCAGGGGAGGTGCAGACCAGGCAAGAATCTGCCTCAGCTGTTGCTGGGGCTGTCTCTGAACTCACCGTGCTGTCAGGTGTGGGACTTCCCGGCCTCGGGAACTCATCCCCAGCGGCACTTAGCTCCTCTGCTGGGGCCATGGACTCGGGCTCAGCAGGAGCTGTGACACTCTCCTGTAATACTAGAACTTGGAGATGCCCAATTAAAATGATGGGTAGTAGATTCTGGATGGACAAAGGAAGTACTTAACTTGCTCAGTGAGTGATGAAATTGTGAAGTTCACCACCGGAGGATGAAGGAGGAGGAGGATGAAGGAGGAGGAGGATGATTGCATTTATACCCTCCCCTTCATTCAGAGTCTCAGAGCGGCTTACAAACTCCTTTCCCTACCCCTTCCCACAACAGACACCTTGTGAAGTAGGTGGGGCTGAGAGAGGTCTTTCAAGAACTATGGCTTGCCTAAGGTCATCCAGAAGCTGCAAGTGGAGGCATGGGGAATTAAACCCGGTTTTCCCAGATTAGAGTCCGCGCACTTAACCACTACACCAAACTGGCTCTCACACCAAACTGGCCATGAGCACAGATGGTTTTAAAAGGAGATTAGACAGATTCATGGAGGTCCATCAGTAGCTACTAGCCATGGTGACTAAAGGGATGCTCCATATTAGGGTGTGATAAGGGTGGCCTTGGCCTCCATAGATGGACCACTGGTCTCATCCAGTAGGACTCTTCTTATGTTCTTGTGGGATATAACTCTGAGTCTTCCCAGTCGTATCTGATAATCATTATATCACAGTGACTTATTATGATAGTTGTTCCCACTTGGCTGTGTTCTGTTCCACACCAATTTTGGAACATCCGAACTGAGGTGATCATGTGGGGAGGAATTGCCCAGTGGCTGTATCCTGTACCACCACTGCCCCCCACCTGCATAACTGGCCCCTCCAGTGTAGTTTGCTGGGTTCCAATGTTGCAAGTGCCACATGGGAAAGTATCAGTCAAATTGTGTAACATAAAGACTTGCCCTAATGGGTTTCTAATAGAGGAATTAACAAGTACTTATGAGAGTACTGTGATTAGCTTGAAATCAGTAGTCTGCCGAGAGGGTTCCTGCATGTGGCAAGACAGAGAACGCGTGGAGAGCAAAAAATTTGCCTATGGTAAGCTATAGATCAGCAGCTGGAGTAGCGATGATGGATGTCTCCTCCAGTGGCCATTCCAGCTACTCTGATTTACACAGCATATAGCGCTGGATCAATTTCAATTAGCACCAAGAGAGCTAAAAGTTTTCAGTATGCAGGCATGGAGTTAAGCATCATCTTTCTTGCGGAGTTTCACTGGCGACTCGGCTGACATGACAGTCATCACTGTAAACCTATAGGGCCAACAGTTGTTCAGCTCGCAATGACCACAGTCGCCTATGTTTCCCTCTACCTATCCAGCCTTTTCCTCCACATGAACTTTGGAATTGTTGGCAAAACCACAGCAAGGCTGACTGTGAAATGAGCAACACAAGCACCATTTAATCCCATAGTCAAGGTGGCCATGGCTACAGTTAAGGCCTTGAGCAGTCTGGGACCAGTGTATCTGCAGGACTGCCTCTTCCATTATACCCGTCACATTATACCTCTTCACAGAACAACTTGCTGGCAGTCCCAGGCATCAGACCTGGTGGAACTCTCTGAGAAATAACATCAGGGCCCTGCGGGATCTTACGCAATTCCACAGGGCCTGTGAGGCAGAGATGTTCCTCCAGGCATTTGATTGAGGTCACCGACGGTTTACAGCATGGCTGGCACCCTATCTGGACCCCCTTATTTGTTGTAGGGTTTACTCCCTCGCCCGTGCTCGTGAAGCACCCACACTTCAGAAACGATTGTATTATATGTGGGATGGTTTTATGGTCTTTATGGTTTTTATGGTTTTATATTTTTACATCACCTAGAGCCCCACATTGTGGGGATCAGGCAATCCACAAATATAATAAATAAATAAAATAAAGATGTCCAATTGCCGTAGAGAGACTCAAAGTCCTCTTTTTGTCTCCACTGAGAATAGGCCTAGAGATTATGTATAATTCTCTGGTTTTTTTAATGTGCGCAGAAGGGAGTAACTCTAGGAACAGGGCCGTGTGAGATTTTTAGACCAGAAGTCAGGATGGAACATCTTCTCTCCCGGTGGCTGCAGCTTAGCAGTACAGCAGCTGCTTGGCATGCAGAAGGTCAGGGTTCAATCCCTGGCATCTCTAGTTAAAAGAATCAGGTTAGTAGGGGATGCAAAAGACACCAGCCTGGAGAGCCGCTGCCAGTCTGAGTAGACAGTCGTGACTTTGATGGACCAAGGGCCTGATTCAGTGTAAGGCAGCATCGTGTATTCCTTCCACTGATCCTCTGTTCAACTTGAAGCCATCCACAGCTGCTTTGTGTGATAAAACAAAGCCACTTGGAAATAGCTGTAACTTGTTCTTCTGCCTTGAGCACTTGCATTGAGACTCACTTGTCTCCACACTAGAGGACCATAAAGTGGACAAGATGCCAGTAAATTTCAGTAGTTGTGAGGCAGAGGATATTTGGCAGGTGTATCTTTTTCTCAGCTAACAATACCTAACCCTCCCTAAAGTGTCTCTGTTTCTGTCTGTCTGTCTCTCTCTCTCTCTCTCACACACACAGAGTTATCAAGGACACAGGACCCTTTAGCACGGGCTCTTTCCATTGCCTGGTGATTATGTGTATGGAGAGCTGGTGTGGTGTAGTGGTTAGAGCAGAGGTGTCAAACATAAGGCCTGGGGGCCAGAACTGGCCCATCCAGGGCTCTTATGCTGCCTGCAAGCAACTAGTGGAAGGGGGGGAACTGGAGACTGCTGGGGAGGAGTGGGCGGAGCTACTTAAATTGTGGCTTCAGCATGTTGGAACAACGTCATCTGCAGCAGTCAAGCAGTGTGGGAGCATCTGCCCAGTGCTGCACCACTGGCTCTCCAGCGTGCCCATGTGGGTTTCTTTTGCCCCTCCCTTCCCAGCCTATGAGGCCTTGTGATGACGATACACCAACTTAGAGTTTATCAGCTTCTGTCCTTTATACAGTATATATCTCTAGTACCTGGCATTCTGTTTATGGCACGCTTGGCCGTCCCCTACAAAGTCACATTTATGACAGATCTGGCCCTCGTAACAAATGAGTTCAACACTCCTAGGTTAGAGTGTTGGACCAGGATCTAGAGCATCTGGCCTGCATGCAGAAAATCCTAGTTCAATCCCCGCAGGTGATGCAAAAGACTCGCCTGAGATCCTGGAGAGCTACTGCCAGTCTGAGTAGACAATATTGACCTTCATAGACCAGTGGTTGGATTCAGTATAGGGCAGTTTGATGTGCTCACTTTTGATGTCCTCTCCAGAAACATTAATTGAAATGACAGTTGTCAATATGGTTGATTTATACCTGCAGCATCTAGATTAACAGCAGGTTTTGCATTTTCAGCTACAATCTGGTGCATGTGTTGGATGCATCTTTCCTTCCTTATTCAAGAATGATTCCTTCTGGCCAAACTCTGATCATATTTAACACAGGAAGATTGGATGTTGTTAGCTGATACGTGGCAAGAGAACACAAAAAGGTCTTTGTCTTTTCTCCACCCCCCTCCCCACTCGACCGCCCTCCCTGATGCTGGTCTATGTATTAAATATTTTCTCATTATTTCTGTTTTTGCAGCCCCTAACAAGTTTCAGAAATGATAGAATGGTTCACAGATCTGTCCATACATATTATGGCACATAACAATTTGGACAGTCTTGTTTGCATGCGAGCGTGCAGAGATGGCACAAAAGAGAAAGGAAATACTGCAAAACAGCTCTGCATTCTTACAATTTTACAGCTGAAGGATTTTGTCTTCTTTTAAATTTAGAATAATAATACACAAAATAGTCCCCCCCCAACTATATCATTCCTGTAAGTTTTCTCTGTTTTGCTCTTGATCTTTCTTTTCATTGTTCATCATTTTTACATTCCATTCTCCCTTTTTCCCCCCTTTCCCTTTCGCAGGTGTTTGGTAAAAATGGGTGGGAAAACCCCTTATGAAGATTTAAAAGTGAGAAAGATTAGAGCTGCCAGCAGAAACCCCTTTTTCACATGTCGGAAGTTATGATTAGAGTTTGAAACACCTGTTAAATTCTGCTGAGGAGAAAGGACTAAACGTTAAGCTGTCCACGGATGTTACACTAGCATTCTATTCCATTCACTGGGTTGCCATAGGGTAGGAAATTCCTTGAGATTTAGGGGGTGGAGCCTGGGGAGAGTGGAGTTTGGGGGAAGGGAGGGGCATCAATATAATACCTTCCTCTGAAGCTGCCATTTTCTTCAGTCTAGAGGTCGTTCCAGAAGATCTTCCAGCTCCATCTGGAGGTTGGGTACCCTATCCATTCATACAATCCAGGAGCCCATGTGTGGTTGCTGTATTAATTCATACAGACCATAAAAGAACCCTTTGCCCACATGGAAAATCCAGGTATTGCCCATTTCACATGAGTGACGTGGGCTCCTGCATTATGGGAAGAGAACCCAGATCGCTTTAGAACTATTCCAGTGGATCTCAAGAGTTTCCAGTTCCCTTTTGTATTGTTCTTCCATTCAGGAAGGAGGAAGAAAGAATATGAAATGCATTAGTTCACAGACAGCAGGAGGAATGTGAGAAAAGTATCACCAGTTGCCAGATTTACTTCAGGTAACCAGCACACTGTCGGACAAATGTCTCGTGTCACTGGATATCACTGGTTTGCTGACTGAATCCTATGGAATACTATCCAACTGGTGCCCAACTGGTGGCACAGTCCTTGTTGGGTAAGGGTATACATCCAGTGTTCTGTGTAAATCCCCTCAGGGCAACAACGAGGTGTCAGTTACGAATAGGCAGCACGACAACTGTAACTAAATTGTTCCCTGTATGAATTGTATGGGTAAGAAATGGAGGAAGGCAAGAGCCACGTACCCTTCTGACCTCCTTGGACAAAGAGCAGGATAAAGATATATTATATTCATTAGGTACACGGAATAATTTCCCTGTGGCGAGGCTTCAAAACAGATGCACAACGCACGGGGGCCTGCTGATATTTTTGGATCTGAATCGCTTACTCTTTTTTACCTGAGGGGAACCCCCCCCCAAACAGTCTTCACCCGTGTGTTCCCCGTGTGTTCCCTCTGCTCCTACCCCACATTCACATACAGATCATCAGTTGTGAAATCGGCCACCCACACAATTCTTGTAAGAGGATGTTTCTTTAGGATTGTGGCACTGCTTAAATATTTATAGAAACGCCATATGATGGGAAATGCCTGCTCTTGTTAAACAGTTATAAGTTTTACAATATACGTATGACTGCTCTCTTTGTATTCCTGTAAGGACGGGTAGTAATAATAACGTTGATCTAATTTTGGTATGAATAGTAATTTAAATCTGTATTTGATAAAATTTTATTTTGCCCAGAACGAGCAATATATTTTGATGGGAGAAAAGAATAGCTGTGTTTGCCTGTCTTTGTCATAGATTCAGTTGGGTAGCTGTGTTGGTCTGAAGCAGCAGAGCAAAGGTGCCACTGGACTCCAACTTTATTATTTGGTTTTTATCAAAGTAATTATTGGAGGGGTCAATAGTTTTTTGTGTGTGTTTGGACTGATTTTGTGCTTCACAGGATGTGATCAATAAAATAAGAATACTGTTAAGTAAAATGTGTTTAATCATGGTGGAAATGACATCCTGGAGTATTTTAAGATGTGTGTCTGTGTGTGTACGTACACACTATTGTTTCTCATCCTACCAGAGTCTGCTCCATTGTAGGCCACCTTGACACGAATGGAAGTTGTTTGTTCTTATGAAATTATACCCTTTTTGTAACTGTGCAGTTTTATTGATGCCTTTCTGTTTTTTAGTCCCAAGCTTAGTATATTAAATAGCAGGTAAGGTGTAAAACTGTAATTTGGGAAGGTCCCGGTTGTAATCTGTCCTCTCCCAAGAAACCGGCAACCTCTGTTTGTTTCTGCCATTGGGGGATAATTATACTGACCTACCGGACTGGGTATTGGAGGGATTGCAGAAATAATATAGATGAACTGGATTGAATGTTTAAAACAACCCTCCATAAAAATTTATGTATTATCATTGCTTTTAAAAAACTGTACATTTGGAATGTTGTTGGCCGTTATATTTTTAATTTGATCTCAGTTTTTATTTTCCCAGAGTAAGCATTGAAGGGATTTTTAAAAAATGCTTCGTTTTTAAAAAATCATTTATCGGTATATTGGTGAGACCATAAACAAGTGATAAAGTGACAACGTTCCTCACAGTAACAAAAAAAACCAAAAAAACACAACAAAAAACCCCCGACAGCATTTGCTTTAATTTTCTGCCATTTTTGTAATTATATCAATCAAGGCCAAAAAAACCCTAAAATGGTATTTTAGCATGCTGTAAGAAACGAGGAATTCAGATCTTAAAAGACCATTACAATTAGCTTTGAAACGTTCGCCATTTTAACATAATTGTTTCATATAGCTTATACGTCTTCATTTACAGGCAAATATTCTGTTGATCTTTTATAAACAAAGTAGCACCCATCTGCTTCTTGAGACACTCCTGGCGCCTATTCATTGCAAAAATAATACATGTCCTAATGACTTCCACATATTTTGAAATCTCCCTTTTGAAATTGGTCTTGGCAGATTATTTGCAGGTACTTGAGTTGCATCTGTTTGCAATTTTGCAAATGCGGAAGACTTTAATGTTGAGCGCTGCAAGAGGGCTATTTTAATCCTCAGATAACATTGGCTGTCATCAAAAGCCACATTTATCTTTTCGAAGGTGGGGCAAATGTTTAATGTTAAAAGACAGTGAAAGGTCAAGGTCATGACTGAGGGCTGAATATTTTCCTTTCATAAACCTCTGCCTTTTTTTTTTTTTTGCTGGAACTCCATGCGTTCTTTTCTTTTTAAGTTTTCGAGTTTTAACTACCCTCTGCCAAGAGTTATGTTTTGCTGATAAAAAGGAAAGATCAGGAAGAGAAGAAATCTGAAATAATTGAGAACCTTGAATGGTTATAATACTTATTAACATGTGGCTAGCAGCTGACCAACTCAAGCCATTTTTTATTTACACTGCCAAACTGAGCGGCATTGTGCTGGAAAAATTTAAAAAAAAACTTTTTCTTTTATTGGATCGCTAGACTGTGTGAAAGTTAAACAAGGAGGTAAGGCTGATATACGTTTCTTGATTTACTAAATCTGCCAGCCTTCTGGGAGAAGTCTGTATGGCAGTATAAGTAATAGCGCTGTAAATAGCTGAGAAGGCTGGGCATCAAATGGGCAATGTGTGGGTGAGTTTCATTTTTAATGTGGTACTTGATTCCTTCCCCCCTCATGGATTATATGATTAAAGCCACCTTTGTGAAATGTTTCTCGTGTTTTGTTATCACAAAGTTCCTTCTACAAAGGGGAAAAAAGCATCAAAAAATGAGAGTGGAGAGGGAAGTATGTATGTGTATAAAATACAGCCGACTTATAGTGACTCCAGCAAGGGGCTTTCAAGGCAAGCGAGAAGCAGAGATGCTTTGCCATTGCCTTCCTCCGCAAAGTCTTCCCACCCGGTCTCCCATCCAAGTACTGACCCTGCTTAGCTTCCGTGGTTTGACAAGATCAGGCTGTACCATGCTGTGTTCCTCCAGAGGGAAATATACTCCAGGAAAAACCTTTCCCGACGCCTTTAAAAATATCTTATTTAATAGCTTTCTGATCAGGTTGTCTAGGTAAAGAGAATAATTTGTGGCTTAGCAGATGCTTCCAATGAATGCATGCTCCCCTCCCCAGATTTTAGGTTGTAAGCTCCTTGGGGCAGGGGCCGCCGCAGTCTTGTTCTCTGAGAAGTGCAATTCATGTTGATGGTATTGTATAAGCTGTAACTGCTAGGAAATGTGATTTCTACCTGTTGTGTCAGTTACCCATGTAGAGATGACCCCCGTGCAGTTGTAAGGGTGCACCTGTGATTGCCTGACTATAAAAGGAATTGTCTGTGTATGAATTAAGCCTTAGAGCCAGATGTTTAAAAAAGTTAAGACAGAGAACTATTTGGACAGGAGTGGACACGAGGATGAAGGACAGTTAGTAAGTGCAGTCTACAGGACTGGCAGTTTGGATTGTCAACCTCCAGCTGGTGTCTGGAGATCTCCCGGAATTACAGCTGTTCTCCAGTCTTGACAGATCAGTTGCCCTGGAGAATATACTTTGGATGCTGGACCATATGGCATTATACCCTGCTGAGTTCCTTCTCCCACCAAAACCCACCCTGTCAAGGCTCCGCCCCCTGATCTTCAGAAATTTCCCTATATGGAGTTGGCAAACGTACTTGTAGTGGTCAGAAGGTGGGAGACAGGGATGTATGCATTGCACTCCATACTGATGGAATGGCTGACCCAGCTTTATGCTGGTTCTGGATCATATCCTGGAGTGCTCATGAGTATTCAAGATCTCATGTGTGATCATGAGGACCAGTAATTCATTTTTCTTTTTGACAACAGAAGCCAAGAACCTGTTAGCACCAATGTTTGTGCATCCAACTGGGCGATCTAGGGAACAGATATATCTCTGCATCTACAAGACCAAGTGCATTTTTACTGAGAAAACTAGCCAAAAAAGGAGTGTTCTGTATTAAAATTCATCATTTAAAATTCTCTGAATTTCCCACAAGCACCGGAAGCTTCAAACATCTTTGTTCTACATTGTAGACATAATAGCAGTAGGAACTCCTGTCATGCACTGTGAAAACTGTTAAAGGAAGAGTTATCAGTTATCATCATGGGAAGTTTTAACAGGCTGGATGCAATCGTTGGCCTTCTGTTCAAAGAAGGAGAAGCCTCGCAGAGGATCTCTGGAGATAAGTCAGTTCAGAATATGGTTTGGAAAGCTGGCTATAAGTCAAAGTTTAGGATGACAAAATTAGTTTATCAACAAAAAATGGCTGAGAAGTTGGGAGAAGGGAAGGAACTGGAATGAAAGTCCAGTTTCTGACCCAAGTGAGATATTTTGGGAGGCACAGTGACTGATTCCCAGTGGTGCAGATACATAGGCAGGGAATGCGAAGTAACATTGCTGTCTGGCAATTCCATGAAACTAAATCTCTCTTAATCTGAAGTGCTTGGTAGTTGGTTCTGTTAAGGGGATGGATTCATGTAGTACTGAAGCCTGTTAACACATACATTGTTTCGTCTCTCATCCCTTCATTGCTTACGGCCAAATTCATTAACTGTTGAATAAAGCATTGTTCAAATTGGCATTGGACGCCATGACTCCTACAGACTTGATGCTTCAGGCAACAAGTGATGAACATTATGTGTTAACTGGTTCTGACTCTTACAGTTGGCCCAGGTCATCTGCACTAATGGAAGTTACAGTGTGCACACATAGGGTTGGATCCTGTGCATCTGTTTAGCTAATGATGGTACTTCCTTCTGGCAGAAGGCTCTTGACTTGGCTGAAGGTCCTTACATCAAAGGAAGTTTCCACTGCTTGCAGGACAGATCCTTGGGTCCCAGCCATTGCTTTCTCTTTTGCATGCTTTCTGGATCGGTATGAGTTTCTTTACCAGTGTATACAAACATGTAAATCACTAATTTCCTGCAAAACCCTATTGACCTAATTAGCCCAATGTGCCCAGGAGAGGCATATCTGCCAAGTAGGGGAAGCTAATACCCAGTGTGACCTTCAGATATCACCTTCCTCTCTTAACTTGGGGATAAGGACTGTCTAGGAATAGTGTGCCACAAATACTGTTTTTTGTATATTTGTAAGTTACATTTATAACTTACTGATGTTGTTTTTGTTCCTGCCATCACTTCCTGTTAGAGCACCTTTCCTATGAGGAAGAACTGGTTGTTTGTTTGTTTTTAAATACAAACTGATAGGTAAAGGTGACTTGGTAGACATTCAGTATGCATAAGGTAAAGAAAGAGGATGTGGAGCTTCTTTTCCCTCTCCCATAATACTAGCTTACAGGCATCCAGCAACGTTGCTGGTCAATTGGTACAGTACAGACAAAAGGAAAGATTTCTTTACTGAATGAGTGATTATATGATTTGTTTATTTTATTTATTATATTCAATTTTTATACTGGCCTTCCCTGTAAATGGTGCTCAGGGCGGTGTACAAGAATAGATAAAACAATCACATTCATATTGATTTAAGATTAAAACATTAAAATTACAGTAAAATTACAGTAGTCAACTTAATTAGATGGCGATCAAAACTTCTGGTTGAGCCACTGCCTTGTGAGGGTGGGGTAAGAGTGCCAGCCAGATGGGCACCGTCGCTGTCCTCAACCAGATGCCTGACGGAACATCTCTGCTTTACAGGCCCTGTGGAACTGCATTAAATCCCACAGAGCATGGATGTTACTTGGAAGAGTTCCACCAGGTTGGGGCTGGGGCACTAAAACCCATGGCCCTGGTCTCTTGGGCAGGGAATCACAAGTAAGCTTTTATCTGCAGAGCATGATGCTCTCTGGGGAGCATACCAGGAGAGGCGGTCCCACAGATACGTGGGTCCCAGACCATTAAGGGCCTTGAAGGTAAGCACCAAGATCTTAAACCTGATCCGGCGCTCCAGTGGAAGTTAGTGCAGCTCACATGGCGCAGATTGAATATGTGCAGTCCACTGGGTCCTTGTAAGGACCCGTGCCGCTGCATTCTGGGCCAGTTGGAGTGTCCGGGTCAGTCTCAAGGGTAGCTTTATGTAGAACGAATCCCAATAGTTTGCATGGATTACTGTTGTTAGGTCAGGATGGGACAGGTAGAGAGCCAGTTGCTTGACCTGGTGTAGCTAAAAAATGCCAGTGTGGCCACATTTGTGATCTGCGCCTCCATTAATAAGGAGGCATCC
Organism: Gekko gecko; assembly: GCA_029375565.1. Taxonomy (NCBI): domain Eukaryota; kingdom Metazoa; phylum Chordata; class Lepidosauria; order Squamata; family Gekkonidae; genus Gekko; species Gekko gecko. The sequence continues at coordinate 19,046,500 of JAPDNY010000014.1, forward strand.
AGAATCACACCCAGGCTCTTGACAGTTGGTGCCGGTGTTAAGGGCATGCCATCAAGAGCTGGAAGTCAGCACCCCAGACCTGAGTCCTCCCTACCCAGCCACAGAACCTCTGTCTTAGCAGGATTCAGTCGCAGCCAGCTCTGTTTCAACCTTTCCACCACAACCTCCAGCCCCTCAGCCAGAATTTCTGGGGTGGCATCTGGCCGCCCACCCATCAACAGGTATAGTTGGCGTACTGATAGCATCCCAGGCTGAAACACTGCATCAGTTGGGCAAGGGGGTGCATACAGACTTTAACAACATTGGGGAGAGAATTGCCCCCTAAGGAATCCTGCATACTAAGGGTTGCCTAGTTGACACCTTCTCCTCCCATGCCATCCTCTGTCCCTGACCTTGGAGAAATTAGATAAACCACTTCAACACTACCCCTCAAACTCCTACGCCGGCGTTTGCTGCTAGTGGATGTAGTGATGGCCGCAAGCATAGATGGCTTTGAAAGGGGTGTTAGATAGACTGATGAATGATAGGTCCATCAGTGGTTACTAGCCATGGTGAGTAAAGGTTATTTCCATGTTTAGAGGCAGTAAGCCTCTTACTGGTGGCTAGGAGGCAAGATCAGGGGGAGGGCCTTGGCCTCTGTGCCCGTCTGTTGGCCCTCCCAAGGCTGCTGTGTGAAACAGGATGCTGGACTAGGTGGGCCACTGGTCTGATCCAGCAGGGTTCTTCTTATGCGAACTGAGAGTGTCCTGTGGGAATTCGGGATGAGTCCTAGACTCTCATGGTTTTCCTGCAGTGTGCTGGCCAAGCCGAAGCAGCACGAGAGCTCCTACTTTTCTCCCCTATGAACCGTTAAGTACCATTTTTAGAAAGGTTCTGTTTTGCCGGAGCCTACTTATAGAGGCTTAGGAACAGGCGCCCTAGTTGCGGAAATGTGAGAACACCTTTAATGTTATAAGTATACAGTGTTAATAGCGGTTGTTCTGGTTTCCCTTTGAAAACGGAATGTTATACCCAGTGTTATAAAACACTTGTGAATGTTGCTGCACTAATTTGTTGTACTTATTGGAGTTTACCACCCTGGAAATTAGCCCCAGCTGGACTCTGGCCTGTTGTGACACTAAAATACTCAGTTAATCAAATAATTAAAAAACGTATGTTTTTTTTTAAAGAATAGCTTTGTATTCTGTCTCAGCACTTGGTTAAGGTTTTAATTAAAATAAGTGGGTTTTAAAATTAAGTAGGGTATAGGTGAATGAAAGAGAGGGCAAAGTTTTATAAAACAGTAGTTGGGCTCGCTGCTTACCTAATGGTTACCTACCTGCCTGCCTTCCTTTTTCCCTTCAGCATTTCCTCATCATAAGGAATGAGTCATGTGTACACACTTCCCTCCCCTGGTTTTCTATTGTCTTCCCATGTATATTGATGCCCATCTGCTCCTAATGAAAAATACCTACATTTGCAGCCGACACACAAGCGTACCTTGGGATAAATGTATTATTTATAAAGACCCATCATCGCACCCTTCACAGTTACATTTTATGCTTCTTGTTGGTGCACTCCTGTGTCTTGTTGGCAACGCAATTAGATGCACTGTGGGAGGTTCCCAGGTTCAAAGCCAGCCATGTAAAATCTATTTCACCCCTTTTTTTCTAATATGCAGGCCTTATCTTTCTTTCTTTTTTAAAAAATAAATGCCACTCCCTGATGCCCCCTTCATAGATGAACCAGCATTGCTCTTTGGGAACCAAAGAAGGGGCTTATATGATTCTATCTCAGCTGGTGTATCCTGTGTTTGTAATTAAATATATTTATACATACAAAATAGGTAGTCCCTCAAGCCGAGTGTTGTCTTTCAAGGAGGCAGTTGTGATTCCTCCTTGTTTGAATACTTAATCACAGGAACAGATAACAGGATCTTTGGAACCTTAGGCCCTTTGTGACCAAACCAAGGGACCAGCTTTCTACTTTGTAGCTTTCTACAGACAGAAGTTCATAAAATTATGGAACTGGAATTGGGAAGGACTGGAAGGCCGTGCAATTTGATACCCTCCCTCGAAATTTACAGGGTGCCAGTCCCACCCCTTTCCAACAGTCCAACCCGTGCTGTCCAGACTACAAGCAAAAAATGAATGTTCTAGAAGAGGCACTTACTGCGCATTACCTGCTGTGCTATCTCCCTGGAATACAATGTGATCTCTTCCCTAATACTTTACAGACACACTCAAGCACTTTTGCTTCACAATTTATCAGAAAACAATCCGGAAAATCTACAGCAACTATCAGAAAATACATTTCCTTTTTTTTTTTTTTTAACAACCTTTAAACATAACAGTTGTGTAACTATACCAGCCTGGTGCATATGAAACACTGCATATAAAGCCCTGTCCCGGATAGCCCAAGCTAGCCCGATTTCATCAGATCTCCGAAGCTAAGCAGGGTCAGCCCTGGCTAGTATGTGGATGGATGACCCCCAAGGAATACCAGGGGCGTGACACAGAGGTAGGCAATGGCAAACCACCTCTGAAATGTCTCTTACCTTAAAAACAAGTCTGCTAGTGCATAATGCTAAAGAACTAGAAGTTCAGACTGCCGGACCATCTTAGGATCTCCTTGCTATTCTACACACAATGCCATATGGTAGTTAATTAATTAATTACATTTAAAAAAACCAACGGTGCTTAGATCTAAACCATGGGGTTGGACCCGAATTAGTCTTTTGATGGAAGGACTCTTGCTGTGAATAGAAGGGCACCTTTGGATCCAACCCCATGGTTTGGATTAAAACTGTAGTGATTATTGATGATGGTGCTGAATAAAGTGGTTATTTTTTGTTATCTGCTTTTCTTAGCTTTTACTCACCAATGCATCTTTTTGGTGCTCATAAATATGACTGCTGCAACATCTTGACTTTAGCCTTTTAAAAATTCATCTGATAATCTTATTTTTTTCTGGGAATTTAATTCAAACAAAGAAATTGCAGGGGTGGAAAATGGTCAGTAGATTCAGTAAAAGTCAGTTTTTTCATCATGGTCAGTAATTTGTCAGTTTTTTAAAAAATTGGTCAGTAAAGTCAGTATTTTTTTGATTTTTGTGAATGCAGTTGGTGTTTTTCCATTTTCATTACTGCATTTTTGGGAAAACATGATGATTTCCCAGTGAGAAGACAGATTGTTTTCAGTTTAGTTATGAAGAACTTTAAGGACTTTGTTCCTAAGAGTAAAAGTGATTTGGTGGAATCTTCCACAAAGTATAGAAACATAATTAATCTCTTAAAACATGAAACAGTGAAAGTAGAGGTGATGGATATTGTGGGAGTCTACATGGCACAGCTCATGATAGAAGGAGTTGAGAAAGCAATGGAAGAAGAGGACAAGGGAAAAAATGCTTGTGGATGCAGTGCAGAAAACTGTTGAGAAATGAAAGAGTTTGTGAATAACTTTATTTATTTATTCAATTTATACCCCACCCTCCCCGCTGGAGCGGGCTCAGGGTGGCTTACAAAGAGATTAAACATACGGGTAACAAATTATATACAATCTTGAAACAAATAATTAAACTCTACATTATCATAAAGTGCTAGTAAGTGATCAGGTATTTATAAGAATGCTTACAGAAGGCAGAACCAATATCCATGTTGTAATCAGATGATCTATATTGGTGGTTGGCTCGTCTTGGTCTCTATATTTAGGCAACGGCACAGGCCAAGGACCAGGGCACTGTCACTTCTCAGTTATTTGATGTTATTTGGTGAGGCTCCTTAGTCGAAGGCCTGGAGGAAGAGCTTCATCTTGCAGGCCCTATGGAACTGTAAAAGGTCCTGAGGGCCCTGATCTCTTTTGGGAGCTCATTCCACCAGTATGGAGCCATCACTGAAAAGGCCCTGGCCCTGGTTGTGGCCTGCCAGGCATCTTTAGGACCTGGGAGGCCAATTGATTTTGTGACCCTGAGCGCAGTGCCCTTGACCATAAAGGGCTTTAAAGGTAAGTACCAGCACCTTGAAGCAAATTCAGTATGGTATAGGCAGCCAGTGCAGTGCTTTCAGCACAGGCTGGATGTGCTCCCACATAGGCTGCAGCATTTTGCACTAGCTGTAGCTTCTGGATTTGGGTCAAGGGCAGCCCCATGTACAGAGCATTACAGTAGTCCAATGTCGAGGTGACCATCGCATGGATCACTGTTGCCAAGTCATTGCATTCAAGGAAAGGAACCAACTGCCTAATCAGCTGGAGGTGGTAAAAGGCTGATTTGGCAGTGGCTGCTACCTGGGCCTCCATTGTTACTGAGGCATCCAGGAGCACTCCCAAGCTCCTAACCTTTGGCACTGGCACCAATGGCGCCCCATCGAAGGTCAGAAGTAGGATCCCTACCTTCGGGCCTCCCTGGCTCAGGCACAGGACCTCCATCTTTGTCGGTTTCAATTTCAGTTGGCTCAGTCTGAACCAACCTGCCACAGCTTGCATCGCCTGGTCTTCTGGTGTAGAGTCAGACTGGTGCCCAACAACAGATAGAGCTGGTGACATCCCAGGCCATGCCTCTGGGCAATCTGGGCAAGGGGGCGCATGTAAATGTTAAATAACATTAGGGACAGCACTGCCCCTTAGGGCACTCCACAAATCAGTGGGTGCCTTTGGGATAGCTGCTCCCCTAGCACCACCCTTTGTCCCCGACCCTGAAGGAAGGAAGCCAGCTATTGCAAGGCAGGCCCCTGGACTCCATTGTTGGTGAGGTGGTGGATTAGTAACTGATGGTTGACCGGGTCGAATGCCGCCGTCAGGTCCAATAGAAACATCACTGCCAATCCGCCCCAATCCAGATGCTTCTGGAGGTCATCCGTGATGGCAACCAGTGCCATCTCCATCCAGTGGCCTGGGCGGAAACCGGACTGGAAAGGATCTAGAATGGAAGTGTCATCCAAAAAGCTCTGTAGCTGAATTGCCACGGCCCTCTCAATTATTTTGCCCAAATAGAGCAGATTGGTACCGGCCGTTAATTACCTACTGTCTCTCCAGCCATCTTAGCCTTCGTGCCATCAGCCGCAACTCCTGGGTAAACCAAGGAGTCAGCCTAGAGTGAGGGTGCAGAGGGCGTCGAGGAGCAATCTCATTGATGGCTGCCGACAGTCAGCAGTGCCAATCCTCCACAAGCTCATCTAACAAGCCGCCGGGGGCATTCGATCCCGCAGGGCCATTTGAAGCCACATAGGGTCTATTTGGCTCCGCGGGTGAGCTGAAATCGGCTCGCCACCCAAACTGGGTTGGGGTGAAACATTCAGATGGGCCTTCAGGGCATGATGGTTCGACCATGGCACTGCTGAGGCAGTGACCTGGTCCATTGTGACCCCTGCTGCAAAGATCAGATCGAGCGTGTGTCCAGCCCGGTGAGTGGGAGTTGTTACATAATGGGAGAGTCCTAGTGTCATCTGTCACCTGAGTGGAGGCCACATTGTCCGCATGGACATTGAAATCATGCAGGACAATCAGTCTAGGGTGTTCCAATGCCCAGCCCGACATGGTCTCCACCAGGGATGGCAGGCTGCTGGTCGGTTCTTTTTTCATCAAAAAACCAAAGATAAAGTAAAAGCAAAGACAAGTCTTACCTTACAGTAATTATGTTTTGTTGTCATAATTATTACTTTATGTTTGGTTTTTAATATGTTTTTGCTGTTTTGTTATCTGCAGTATGTGACTGTTTTTAAAAGGGTATCTTTTTTTGCCTTAAATTTTGTACAATAATGAAAACATCGTCCTCTATTCATTAAAAAAATCAATAAAAAGGTGTGCAATCCTTTTATCTGGCTCACCTCTAACTATGGGGCTGGCTATGGGGATGGTAGAGACCATATAATAATCATTTCTAATGAAGTCCTAGTTTTACATTTAAAAGCTAGCTTATCAGTAGGCTATTAAATTGGTCAGCAATTTGTCAGTTTTTTGTCAGTATTTGGTCAGGTTTTTTGGAATTTTGGTCAGTAAAATCAGTGTTTTTGACCCTCTGACTAGTTTCCACCCCAGAAATTGGCATTTGACATGTTTCTGTGAATGGATTCGTGTTTAACCAAACGTATTAGTGGGTGCATGTTTAAGCAAACATATTAGTGCCATTGCTGAAACCATGACTTCTAGGTTCACCTCATATGGGGATGTGATGGTTGCCAGACCAGCTGCACCCACCAGTGGGAGTATTTGGGGAGTGGAAACTTGGAAAACAGCATCACAACCATGTCACTTCCAGCAACAAACCCAAAACTGTCATCACCACATCGAATGATGTTCTAGGATTTCCCACAGAAGTTTTATCATAGAGACTGGGAAAATTCCTAGAATGGTTTGCATCACAGTGATGCCATTTCCACATCCCAGCCAGAAGTGGTGTTGCAGTGTCATGTGGTGTTGCGCCCACTGCACTCCATTGAGTGCTAGCAGGGGTCGGGGGAGTGCTGGCAGGAGTTTCCACATTTGTAGTGGACCAATGTCAGCCATAGCATGGCCACTACTGGGCCGAATAAGGCAGCGAGAGAATTAAATGAGTGGAAATTTCTTTGTGAATCAGCACAATTCATCATGTCAGCATAAGTTCATAAACTTCTTCCTGCAGTTTTTCTTCAGCAGCTTACTAAATCTTCTAGTCAAGCCACGCTGAGGCAGGCAGGCAGGCAGGCAGGCAGGGGTGAAGAGCTTTTGAACTCAGCTTCAAAGGTATTGTGGTTCTGTGTGGGAGTGTCAGGGGTTAGAGTGTAAAGGATCGTGGCTGGATCCTTTCTGACAGAACAAGTCAGAATGACCGGTAAGTAGGGTTATCATGTTTTGAAAACCAGAAAAGAGGACATATGTCCCAACTGACTGCTTCGAACACACGATTACTATGACATAAGAACATAAGAACATAAGAGAAGCCAGTGTTGAATCAGGCCAATGGCCATCCAGTCCAACACTCTGTCACACAGCGGCCATTAATACCAGGTGCCATCAGGAGGTCCATCAGTAGGGCCAGGACACTAGAAGCCCTCCCACTGCTGGGCCCCCCCCAGCACCAAGAATAGAGTGCATCACCTGCCCCAGACTGAGAATTCCCATCTATACCCTGTGGCTAATAGCCACTGATGGACCTTTCCTCCATATGTTTATCTACATAAATCTGCCAGCTCTCCTTTTAAATACTTCTGCTATTTAAGCTGTGATAACTGCTACTAACTAGGAATATTCCTAGCCTTCCAACCCCAAAAGAGGACATTTTCACCTGTTTTTTAAAAAATGCTCAAAACAGGATGGACACCAAAAAGAAAAAGGACACGTCCTGTAGGGTTGTCATCTGGCAACCCTACCAGTTGTTATGGGTCTTTGTCCACAGAAGGCCTGTTCTCTACGCTTCATCAGAAAGTCACAGAAGAAAAGTGAAACTAACCCAACTATATTCTTCTGTCTGTGCAAAAGCTCGCACAGTCTCTTGTGGAAGCAAGAGAATGGCTATAGAACCTACATTTTATATCACTGTGTCACCGTTCTGCACAAGAATTTTAGGAATTGCTATTTACTGAGCCGCGGTGGCTCAGAGGTTAAGATGCTGGGCTGCAGACCGGAAGGTCTGTAGTTCGACAGTTCAAGACCCTAGTGCTGCGTGACGGAGTGAGCTCCCATCCCTGGCCCCAGCTCCTGCCAACCTAGCAGTTCGAAAGCAAGAAATTGCAAATAGATAAATAGGTACCGCTTCAGTGGGAAGGTAACAGCGTTCCGTGTGTCTCAGCGTTTAGTCATGCCGACCACATGACCACAGAAACGTCTTCAGACAACGCTGGCTCTTCAGCTTGGAAACGGAGACGAGCACTGTCCCCTAGATTCGGATTCGACTAGATTTTGAGCAAGGGAAACCTTTACCTTTACCTTATTTACTTGTCACTCATGGCTTTTTGGATCTGACTGTATAACTTTTGAAATCTGGGCATTTTTGTGGGAACCTGGATGTGGTTTTTGCAGTTATATTCAGATATTAAGAGAACCAATGCAGACTGGCCATTTAACTTCCCAGGGAATTTCGTGTTGGACTGCTGCCCAAGAGGTTCATAGGCAGCAGTCAATGGTGTCCTCCTCCCACAATGCTGCCAGTTTGCAGGGGAAAGCAATTGGTAGAATAATGCCCATAATTGATATTGCTGGTTGGGGCTGAGCTATGTATCTCTTGAAGTGCCGTAGTGGCCAGTCATCTTGACTTAATTCTGACTCATTTTTAAACTTCTCAGTCTACCTCTGAAGGTAATAATTACTAATTTGATGACTTTGTGAAGATTCAAGGAATTGAACTGTAGGGGCCTTCTGTGTGCAAAGCAGATGCTCTACCATTGAGCCATAACCTCACTCCGTAGACCATGAGGGTTCTACAGCATTGACAGGTGAACTGTAACACACTTTTGTGGAGTATGAATGGGAATCTCGGAGGCTTGCAGCTGAGCAGGGGAAGGGGGGGGACTTATTATCACCTGTACTCTTATATTGGTTCGAAGTACCTGACTGTGCCATCTTTCTTTTGCCAGTGTGTCCCATAAATGTCTTTTAAAAACAATTGGTTGCATCCCAACTGATTTTTTCAATAGTGGAATGGAACTTCCCTGCCTCCCCCCTCCCGTTGCAGCCCACTGATCACCAGGAAATGCTGCCCCTGGTGGACAGGGACCCCGAGGAATGACATGGGGGGGGGATGTCTGCTACAGCAAGGAAGAATCAGCAGAAAATGGCAGTTTAGTCTGAATCCAACCCAATAACTTGTTCTCAACTTACAAGAAACTGTTGTTTGTATAGCACCTGTATGGTGGTGTGGTTAGTGTTGGTCTAGGATCTGGGAGACTCAGGTTTGAATCTCCACTCTACTGTGGAAGCTTTCTGGATGACCTTGAGCCCCCTGGGCCGACTCTCTACCTCACAGCTTTGTGAGAATAAAATGGAGGAGAGGAGAACGATGTAAGCCACTTTGGGTTCCCATTATGGAGACAGGTTGGAAGTAAATGAAGTAAGTAAATAAATCAATGCGGTGTGGGTGGAAATGTGTCAGCCTTTGAACACTTAAGAGTTTTGCAGCATCTGACATTTACTGAAACATCTGTGCTAAGGTGGGGGGGAGGTGGGGAAAGAAAGAATAGCAACTTTCTGCTGATGCTTTCTGAAAGCTCAGTGTTCAATAGCCCTCAACGTTTCCCATTTCTTCCTTGTGGTATGTTAGGCAGCGCTCACTAACCAACTGAACAAAGCCTACTGGAAGAACAATGGTGAAGGGCCTCTTATCATACATCCTTATGAAACTGAAAAAATGCATCTGAGATGGATGGAATAAGCCTTAAAAATTGCTGTTGGAAATGTTGGTGGGAGAATAAGAGGATGATAAAAATGGTATGAGTTCGACAAGCTTTCAGTGCCTTGTGGCGCCTTCATTTGCTTTTGATGATGATGAGGGCGGTTGGAGATATCATTGGAAACTTGTTGCTTCTCCTGAGTAGAGAAAATGTGCTGTTGGTGGTAGTTGGAAGCAGGCCCTCACAGAGGTCAAGAGAGGTCCGGGCCACTTCCATTTTTGAGGTCTCCCCCCGGTAAATTAAAAAATGAAGAAGTGCGAAAACAATTATTCAAAATGAGTAGTATTATATTTTATTTGTTAGCATTTAATGCAATAAGAAAAAGAATATTGTAAAACTTCGTAATAAATGTTCCCATTTTTATTTAACGTGATTTAACGTCAAAAGTGTAAATTTGAGGCCCCCTGAGAATGTGAAGCCCAGGCCAAATGGCCCTGCTGGCCCCTCCTCTCAGAAGCCCTGGTTGGAAGATCTCTTTGGAATGGAGTAAAGAAGAGACGGTAACTCTTTAGAGGCCTCATCAAGGATAACTGCCTTGAAGGTACCAGCCTCCAGGTGGTGCCTGGGAGACTCCTGGAATTACACTTCATCTCCAGATAAGAGAGATCAGTTTCCCTGGAGAAAATGGATGCTTTGGAGAGTGGAATCTATGGCATTGTTAACCCACTGAGCTCCCTATCCTCCCCAGGCTCCATCCCCAAATCTCTAGGAGTTTCCCAAACTGGAGCTGGCAATCCTAGCTCCCCGTCACCACCGCTGGTGGCCAGGGGCGATCTGATAAACTACCCTCTGGCTTTTCCCTGAGCAGTCAGATTTTGTCTAGGCCCTGAAAGTGTATGCCCTATGGAGAGAACTATATAGTTAGGAGAATTGCCAAGTCATCACTAATTGTACTACCCTAAATTTAAAAACAACAAGCAGAGGTGGCTAAAAAAAGACTCTGCAAGTGGTCTGAGCAACTTGAAGGCCAGGCTTTAAAAATGTTGACTCCTAAATCCCTAATAATAGTATAGGAATTTAGCACTAGCTAGGTCCAACATAGTTTATTTCCAGCTACTGGAACCAGACAGTCCCAGTGAGGTTAATGGGATAAATTTGCATAAGCGTGATCTCCATGGTGAAGAGATTAAAAAAAAAAAAAAGGCTGTTCATCAAATGTGTCTTTTGACCATGGGCTGTGTTGACCCCCGGGCTTTGGGACAAGAGAGGTAGAGCATTTCCTTTACATGCAGAATGCCACCTATCCAATGTCTGGCATATCCAGTTAAAAAGATTAGGTGATGTGTAGTGGATGATGTGAGATCTTTTCCTGATAACCTGCGGATTGGCTGCCATTTTCAAGTAGACAATACTGTCTTTAGTAGACCAGTGGTGTGACTCTGTAGAAGGCAGGCAGCTTTCTGAATATGTACCTTCCCAAATAATCTTTGCTGTGCAGGCTAGACAGATTCCATAACTGATGGATTAATTTTCACAGGCATTGCATATGGCATTGTGGACATCCTCTTCAGTGTGAATGCTATCTTTCAGCCAACTTTAATCTAGGACGAATACAAGATTTTTTTTTTAACTGTTTCAGCTCATGATGCTGTCACCAAATCCAATTCTTTGAAGACTATGACAAACAATTACAAGGTTTGGTCACTGGAAGGCAGGAGATGAAGAGCTGTATATGTCTATAGGTTGTATGTAGACAGCTAACTTGTTGAGAACAGAGCATTATGCCTTTTGAGAAGAACTGTTCTCTCTATTTTGGTTTTGTATGGATTGCACTTTCATTTCTGTTAAAGTTGTTTCTCGGAGACTCCTGTAGGGATCAATTACTTTTTTGTAGGTTATGAATCCTTGCCAACCCCACTTACGGCATTTGATGAACAGCTCACATTTGCTGGGTCTTTTTAAAAAAAATAAACACTGTGCAAATTTACACGTGGTTTTGTCCCATTGACTTCAGAAAAACTTTTCCATCTGGGATGGGTGACTGTCCTTGTATGTTTGTTTTATTTATGCGTATTTTTAATTTATAGCCTGCGTTTCATCCTGAACGGGATCCGAAGCAGCTTGTTACATTCTTTCTTCCTAGGGTTGCCAGGTCCTTACCTGCTGCTGGCAGGGGGATTTGGGGGGCGTTCTGGGGTGGGAGGGGATGTCGTCGACATGATGATGTCACTTCCGCATCAGTGACATCAGGGCGATGCTCTACGTTTTGGGCAAAACTCTGTGTTAAAAATGGCCACAAACTTTAGAGTTTTGCCCCAAAAGTAGAGTGTCACCCCCAATATCGCTGACATGATGATGTCACTTCTGGAAGTGACATCACTGCGTCACCAGCATTGCTAAGGGACATCGGGGGTCGGGTTTTCCCCGATGGCCAGCTGACTAATGGCAGGCCTGAGCCTGCCAAACCGGGGGATCCCCTGCAGTCACCTGGGGGCTGGCAAGTCCATCTCTTCCACCTTAATCCTCACAATGACAAATGACGCTGAGAGATGTGACAGGCCCAAGTTACCCAGGGCATAGGGGGATTAGAATCTGGTTGTCCCACGTCCTAGTCCTGCACCAGGGTTCCCAACTGTGGTGCCCTCCATGTGCTTCAGGAAAATAGGTAAGGCCTAAGGCCATTCTGAAGCCAGTAGTTGGCTGCCTTAATACAAATAAAGGGGCTTTTCCTTGGCTCTTCCCTACTGCTCACTGGAGAAGTACCCAGGAACCTGTAAACAGAGTCCATGGAGTAGCTCTAAGGCAGTAGGGCTGGAGAGTTCCAGGGCTAGCCAAGCACCCCTTTCCCCCCATGGTGGGCTTCTCTCTCTGTGTATTTTAGCCTCCCTTTCTCCCACTGGTTGTTATCATCTGTGTGTGTGTTATCCCCTATAGCAGTGTTTTTCAACCTTTTTTGTGCAAAGGCACACTTTTTTCATGAAAAAAATCACGAGGCACACCACCATTAGAAAATGTTAAAAAAAATTAACTCTGTGAGCCGAAGCCGCATGTTACGGATGAAATTGGAATTTTTCCCACGGCACACCAGACAATATCTCACGGCACACTAGTGTGCCGCGGCACAGTGGTTGAAAAACGCTGCCCTATAGGGCCCTCTGGGGGCAAGGGAACATTGTACCTGGAGTCAATGTGGTCTTGAAATCATGAGTGCAGTCACTGTTTCCTTATGCAGGTTGCTTTATTTACCAATCTGGGCACCTGAAAGTGGGTTCATTTCACCCATCTCAGTGTTACACTGCATTACATAGGAGAAGAGCTACGACTCTGCAACCTGCCTTCTACTTCCCTCTTCTTCTCCTGCTAGCCAGAGAGCCAGTTTGGTGTAGTGGTTAAGTGGTTAAACGGACTCTGATCTGGGAGAACCAGGTTTGATTCCCCACTCCTCCACTTACACCTGCTGATGTGACCTTGGGTCAGTCACAAGCTCTGGCACAGCTGTTCTTGAAAAAGAGCAGTTTCTCTCAAGAGCTCTCTTAACCCCACCTACCTTACAGGGTGTCTGTTGTGGGGAGGGGAAGGGAAAGGAGATTGTAAGCTGCTCTGAGACTCCCTTGGGTAGTGAAGGGCGGGGTATAAATCCAATCTCTTCTTCTTCTAGCCTCCTTCCATTTCCCCTTCCTCCCTTTTTATAGCCCCAGCTTCACACCTGGCCCTTGAGCTAAGCTCCATCCTCCTCTTTTCCATTCCTTGTCTTGCCTCAAAACACCTGGGCTCAGAGAGCCATTGTTCTCCCATCCAGGCTTGCTCAGTGCCTCCGTATTCTTTGCGCTTCCCTGTTCTGGCCTTCCAAGACTGCTGTATTGCTGAACCTATCCTGATGGCACCTTTCTGCCTCTGGTCCCACCCAGTTCCACAGAGGTGAATCTTATTGCTGGGTCCAAGGTCCTGTCCTGCCAAGCAGTTCATTTTTTGGGTAGCCTGCCACATCCCTCTTCAGTGTGTGTGTTTATATTCCCCATCCTTCTTCCTCTTGTGTGTAAAAGTGTGCTTGGCCTGCACTCCTGTCCCCAAATCCAAAAAGAACCGACAGGCTCAAAAGCTTGGGAACTCTGACCTACACTCTAACCACTGCGCTACACCGACTCTCATTGATTTGAAAATATCCCATGTGTTTGCAATCCACTTTCAGTAGGCAGCGGGTAACTGTAAATGAAATATTTCTGCACTAACGCCTGACATTATAAATACAGTGCAGTGAGCCATAACTTTTTTTACAGTGAAGCCCTCGGTATCGAAAGCTTGGTTGTGCAAATTCATAGCTACTTTCCCATGTCCCAGTATAAACAGCTCTCATGTTTATCCAAACTTTGATTCTCCAAATGGGCTGGAAGTGAACTGGTGTGTGAACACTTTTCTGTGTGTGCCTTGCTGAAGCACTGGACTGGAAGTTGCATACAATACAGGTCAGGACAGAGTTTACTGTCTTTCGGGTTGGGTCTGAGCGAAATGAAAGCACTGGGGTGCCTGTAATAGAAAGTTTGGTTGTTACTCGTCAGGCATAGACAACTTGTAACTCATCAAGGCAAACACAGTCACCAGCTATAGATGGTAGTTCATCAGGTACTTAACAACCCCCTCTGTCTTTGCTGTTTGTTGGGGAATGTGTAATAGAGAGATGGGCCAGGCACCTTGCAGGCAGAGGGGGGGGGCTGCATCTGGCTTTTAGGAGAGGTTTATATATATGTATATATATTATAAATATATGCGGTGACTCAAGTGGTTAAGACGCTGAACTGCAGGCTGTGGAAGGTCAGTAGTTCAGCAGTTCCAGATCCAAGAGTGCCGCATGACGGAGTGAGCTCCCGTCTCTAGTTCCAGCTCCTGCCAACCTAGCAGTTTGAAAGCAAGAAATTGCAAGTAGATAAATAGGTACCACTTCGGTGGGAAGGTAACAGCGTTCTGTGCACCTTGGTGTTTAGTCATGCTGGCCACATGACCACGGAAACGTCTTTGGACAGCGCTGGCTCTTCGGCTTTGAAACGGAGATGAGCACCGCAACCCTAGAGTCGGATTCGACTGGCTTTCAAGCGAGGGAACCTTTACCTTTACCTATATATTATGCAGAGGCCAGATTAACCCACAAGACTGCCTTGAGACAGACCATTGCTTTCTCAAGGTCAGTATCGTTGGCTCTGGCTGGTAATAGCTCTCCAGGGTCTTGGGTCAAGGTCTTTTTCGTCACCTACTACCTGATCCTTTTAAAAAAATCGGAAATTGGGAAGCGGGTTATAGCTGGGATATTCTGCATTCAAAGCAGATAGATACTGATTTACTTAATCCTGAGCAGAAAGAGGTACTCTGGGTTAGTAGAAAGGAAGACCTGGAGCTTCAGATCTCTTCTGTCTTGGATGGGGTTATACTTCACTTGAAAAGCCAGGTTTGCACCTTAGGGGTGCTGCTTGACCAGGTGGTTGCTGTGGCTCAGAGTGTGTTTGACCAGCGTTGGCTGTTGTGTCTGCTGCGCCCGTTCTTGGTTCAGTCAGATCTACTCACAGTGACCCATGCTTTAGTTACATCTAGACTGGACACTCTACTTGTTGTTGTTCAGTTGCGCAGTTGAGTCCGACTCTTTGCGACCCCATGGACCACATTACGCCAGGCCCTCCTGTCTTCCGTCATGCTCTGGAGTTGGCTTAATTTCTTGTTCGGTGCATTGATAACACTGTCTAACCATCTCATCCTTTGCCATCCCCTTCTTCTGTTACCGTCAATCTTTCCCATACTCAGGGTCTTCTCCAGTGAGGGTTCCCTTCTCATTTGGTGGCCAAAGTATTTGAGCTTCAGCTTCAGTATCTAGCCTTCCAGGGAACAGTCAGGGTTGATTTCTTTTAGGATTGACTGTTTTGAGCTCCTTGCAGTCCAAGGGACTCTCAAGAGTCTTCTCCAGCACCATAGTTCAAAAGAATCTATTCTTTGCTGCTCGGCCTTCCTTATAGTCCATCTCTCACAGCCATACATTACTACTGGGAATACCATTGCTTTGATCATAAGGACTTTTGATGGCAGGGTGATGTCTCTACTTTCTATTATGCTGTCTAGGTTTACCATCGCTTTCCTCCCAAGGAGCAGGTGTCTTTTAATTTCATGGCTGCAGTCACCGTCTGCAGTGATATCGGATCCCAGGAACGTGAAGTCTGTCATTGCTTCCACGATTTCCCCTTCTATTTGCCAAGGAGTGATGGGGTGCCATGATCTTCATTTTTTTGATGTTGAGTTTCAAGCCAACTTTTGCGCTCTCCTCTTTGACCTTCAGCAAGAGGCTCTTGAGGTCCTCTTCACTTTCTGCCATTAGAGTGGTATCGTCTGCATATCTGAGGTTATTGATGTTTGTCCCAGCAGTCTTATTACCAGCTTGTGATTCATCCAGGCCAGCATTTCACATGAAGTACTCTGCATATAAATTAAATAAGCAAGGTGACAATATACATTCTTTGTCATTCTCGTTTTCCTATGCTAAACTAATCGATTATTCCATATCTGGTTCTCACTGTCACTTCTTGATCCTTATACAGGTTTCTTAATAGACGTGAGGTGGTCCCATCTTTTTAAGGACTTGCCATAGTTTGTTGTGATCCACACAATCGAAGGCTTTAGCATAGTCAATGAAGCAGAAGTAGACGTTTTTCTGGTACTCTCTTGCTTTCTCCACAATCCAGCGAATGTTGGCAATTTGATCTCTCCTTCCTCTACCTCTTCGAAACCCAGCTTCTACTTCTGGAAGTTCTCTATCCATGTACTGCTGAATCCTAACTCTACTTGGGGCTACCTTTAAAGAGTGTTTGGAAGCTGCTGCTAATGCAAATCTAGGCTGCATACTTCCCTGATACTACAGCAGTTACGGGACATGGGACCAGGGTACATTCCTACTTGGGGAAGTTGGGGATAAAGATCATAGGGAGTTACCCTCCATACTGTTCCACCAATCAAAGAAGCTTGTTTGGTGCGTACTTGAAAGAGGGCCTTTTTGGTGGCAGCCCCACCATTATGGAACAGCCTCCCCAGTGAGGCATGCCTGGCACTCCCTCATTGTCGATTTTCAGGAGGCAGTTGAAGATGGTTTTATGTGGAACTATGTTTGACTTGTTTTTATTGGCAGTCCAAAATTGGATGTTTTAAATTGTTAACTTTTAATAAGTTTTTTGTTGTTGTTTTTATTATTTTTTTAATGTGTTTATATTGTAAGCTGCCTTGAGTTATGTTTTATATAAATAAGTAAATAGTGTACCACTGAGACACCCCCCTCCCCCAAGCTACTGTGATGAGACTCAAACTGAGAGTTTTTAGTGCCTGAGAAAGGCCCATAGGAGTCCAGCACACTCTCCCCTGTGCCACAGAGCATTAATGACATATGTGTAGTTTTAATATATACCCTACTTCTTCACCTTAGAACCAGACATGCAAGACTAGTGTGTTTTGGCTTTTGGGCTTGACTGGTGGTATGATATACAGTTTCTGGATGTTGACCACCTTACATCGTTAGCCATGTTAGGATGGAGGAATCATGTCGGAGAAGCAAATTTCATGGGGACTGAAAATAGACTTCTTGATCTTGCACTTTCTGGTGGGGTGGGACGGGGCAGCAATTGCCACACTATTACAGCATATCAGTTGGATCTAAATGAAAATGGATTATATACCCAATTGCAAGTACTCATTCTGCAAGAGTTTTGGGGTGCGACCTATGAACCCATGTGAAACCTATGAACCAGGATGTGGGCCTAGACTGACTGCCCCCCTCCCTCCCACTTACTTTGTGCCTGGGGCATGCTGGTAGTGGCAAGGTGGCCCACTTTCCAGCCAGCTGATAGTGAATGAACAGAAGGCCTCTCATTCTTTCTCTCCCAGTTTCCCTGTGTCACCCCTTTCTTCCATTGCCTTGACCCCTGTTTTACTGTCAGAAATGTAGCTTCAGTGTGTGCCTCGAGAAGCTCTCTGTTCCATTCTACTACACTTGCTCACTGGCTGGATGCTATTAAAGTAGTACCTTGCTGCAACAGTAGCAGCAGATGCAGTCACCAAGTAAGTGAGGTTGGGTTGTGGAGAGTTTCTTGAACGTAAAATCCTAGCCAGAGAAGATCTCAAAACTGTAGTGTTGATATTGAAGGTGAGCATTGCAAAACCACCAAAGCTCGATCTCCAAACCTAGGGGCTTTACTGGTATCACAACTTAAGTGGTCTAATAATTTGAAACTTCTGTCTTCTGCCCAGTAATATATATATTTATATATATATATATATAATCTGATACTAATAATATCGAGCAAGGAGTGTGGTTTTTACAGGATGCCATATCATGAGAGCCAGAGTGGTGTAGTGGTTAGAGTTGGACTAGGCTTTGGGAGACCCAGGTTCAAATCCTCACTCTGCCATAGGAACTTTCTGGGTGACTTTGGGCCAGTCACACCCTCTCAGCCTAACCTACCTCACAGATTGTTGTGAGGAAGTAGTGGACGAGTGAAGAACAATGTTGTAAGCTGCTTTGGGTCTCAATTTGAGTGAAAAGTTGGGTATAAATGAGGTAATACAATTATTAAAATGTGTTGACAAATCCAATCTTTGTAATGTATTACAAGTTTAAGTCTACATGTGATTATCCTTTCTTTGGAGTGCATTTCCCCCCTATTATGTGTAAGTTTTTAACCCATGTTCCCATGATTGTAGAACTTAAGATATCAAGACAGCCATCTGTGTTCAGTTTATAGGAAAGTAAATGCTCTCCATTCTCTTCCCCTTCCGTATCTTACGTTGCATACCGTATTGTAAAGCTCATACTCTTGAAGAGTTGGAATAGGATCAATTACCAATCATCCTGTAACTTTTCCTGACTGTCTACGGGAAAGATACATAAATTCCTGTTCTGGTGCTTTCACAGGGCCCTGAAAATTTAGTTTGATTTATATTATATGTATATATATGTGGTGCCTATCTATTGTCTATTTTCTGTCTCCCTGAGAATTTGTCATATGTTTGCAGACAATACCTGGTGTGCATTTGGCCCTTTCACAAAGATATGTGGACAGTTTGAGCCATATTGATTTGTTCTGAATCTAGCAGTTGCTTTACATTACATGAACTTTGGCAACTCCAGCTAGAGAGAAATATAACTGCTATTTTATCATTCTGTCCACTTAGTTTAAACAGAAGTATCATGTGAATTGCCCCCCAAACCCAGTTCCTGTTGTACTTTAGTTTCAACCGAACTGTGAATTTAGGCTCTC
This sequence comes from Gekko gecko, assembly GCA_029375565.1. NCBI lineage: Eukaryota > Metazoa > Chordata > Lepidosauria > Squamata > Gekkonidae > Gekko > Gekko gecko. Next base: position 19,065,055 of record JAPDNY010000014.1, read on the forward strand.
TTTCCCAACAAAGGTCACAGTGTGACCAGACATAAATAGTCATCTGTGTTGACGAAATACTTTACTCCCATCTGTAACCCATTCTGATGCAAGTGTAAATCTCATATAGACAAATATGTTTTTCAGAGTGGATTTACATACATTTATGGATTAGAATCGGGCACTATCCTTTCATCATAGGCTGGGGCTAGCTGGGTTAAAAGGTTTTCCCGAACATTCGTACAGATAGTTCTTTACAAAACGAAAATTCACTCTATGTTCTCCTGCATAAATAAATAAAGCTAGGTTTTTTTTAAAAGAAAAGAAAAAAGGGGTTAAAAAGAAATTTAAACAAAAAGCCCTTATTGTTCAGAAGTTTTAAGGATTTAGAGCCCTTTTTTGGGGCTTTGTGAAATTAAAAGGTTAGCTATGAATAACCACAATCAGATCTTTTCTTTTGTCCATATTTAATTCAAATGAGATTGCTCCATATTGACTTCTAATGCTCAAAGGCCACCCATCCCGGAATCCCTGCAGCCAATGAAGCAAGCTAGTGAATGCTTTCTTAAATGATGCTAATCAGTCTGGAGAGGCTTGCCCTCTATCCCCATCAGTATTCCGTAATTCAGATGTGCTGATAACCTGAAATTGAATGTGTCAGTATGCAGACATGTGAAGGAAAAAAAAAAAGAAACTAGAAGGCAAAAGAGACAGCTATAGAGACAATGTCTGTTTGTGATTTTGTGTGAGTGTATGTGTGTGTTAAAAGTCGAGATGGGGGGAAAACATTGCAACTTGCTCTCAAATTTATATTGCAAGCTTTAAGGAGACGTGTTAAATGAATAAATAGGCTAGACACTTCATTTCCATAAACTGCCTGGCAAATAATAATGAAGATTTCTTTTTTTAAAAAAAATAGAAATACATTTTTAATACGATTTTTTTAATATGTTGTAAACCTCATGGTTACAGGCGTCAGTATTTGGAGGCTAAAAATCTGAAACAGTATTATTCTTGTTTGTTGTGTTGAGGTCACTGTTACATTAAGAGTAATCATATTTAAAAATTGTTATTTTTTTAAATAAAGGGCTAAATGATATGATTCACATTTGGTTCATACCGGAATTATGGCCAATTTTTAAAAGCAAATGAAACCATTCATTGAGGTTTTCAAGGGTTGCGTGGGAGGAGGAAAAGAATGTTTGGTAGGAATATTACATTAAAAAAAATTGTTATAAGCTCATTTGCATCTCCATCTTTCTTCAAGAAGCTCAGGGGGACGAGTTATTTCATTTTATTTTCAGAACCATACCGTGAGATAGGCAGAGGGGAAGTGATTTGACCTGAGCTGCCCAGAATGCTTCTTGGTTCCACAACAACTTGTACCCAGACTTGTTACCCCAGTTCAAGTTCAGCAGTCTGTCCAGGATGTCACAGAGACTCAGTTTCCTTATGTTATCAATAGGAATAAAAGTTCAAAGTAGTCAGTATGAAAATAGTAATTCAGTAGAAGTGGGAGACATCATGGGAGCAAACATTGTGCTACAGGACATAGGTATCTGGGATGCTGATCTTGAATTGCTTAAATCCCAAGTCATCGACGTTCTGTGAGATAGGTGGATGGGGCAGGGCTCACACCATTTATTTTTACCGGATACATAGTACAGCGAAGGGCAGGTGGCATGGTATAGCTTGATCTCATTGGATCTTGGAAGCTAAGCAGAACCAGTACTTGGACAGGAGACTGCCAGGGAAGACTGCAGGGGAAGGCAACGGCAATCAACCTTTGCTTCTCACTTGCCTTGAAAGTCCTTTGCTGGGGTCACCATAATGTGGTTGCAAAATATCAGCACATGTGCCTTTTTAAAACCAGTAAAGTCTAAAGTGGCAGCTGGTGTGCATTCCTTTTAACATAGTGAAGAGCTGCAAGTAGCTTCCTCTTTCCACAGTGAGTATTCAAACAATGTACACAGTTGACGAAAGTGATGGAGATGCTTCCAACATCTCATTTCTGCAGGCATATAATGCAGGTTACTAAAATGCACCTGCTATGAATGCAACCTGCAAATATCTTTGAGTCTCTTGTACTGATAACTACCTGTATGCTTGAGTTTACCATTTACAGAATGGGACTTACCTTCGTTGCAAATGCAAATCATGTGCATAACTACAGATGACCATTTTACTGCAGTGTATCTGCTATCAATCTTATGGCATCCAAGTATGTGGATAACCACAGCATCCAAATATATGGATCTATGCCCTGACCTGGAAGGCCTAGGCTAGCCTGATCTCATCAGATCTTGAAAGCTAAGCAAGGTGAGCTCTGGTTAGTACTTGTATGGGAAACCACCAAAGAGGTCCAGAGTTGCGACATAGAAGCAGACAATGGCAAACCACCTCTGTTCATCTCTTGCCTTGAAAACCCTATCAGGTGGCCGTTAGTTTGCTGCAACTTGATGGCTCTTTTCACCCCCAATTACATCTATAGACAACAATGGGATGAGACTGTTCAGTCCAGTCTAGTTCCACTCTGGTTTCTGTTGGACATGTGGACTTTTGGGCATTATTGCCAGATGAAGCACCTGCTCTTCTGACCTCTGGGGAGCAGAACTGATGAAATCTCTTTCCCAGTACTCATTTCTTAGCCTGTGAACTGAAATTTCTTTTTCCTCCCCTTACTTTTATCTTTCATTTGAATCCTGGTATACAAGGAATTCCCAGGTGTTCTCCAATCAAGACTCTGGCTAGGTTCGCATATACTTGGCTTCAAAAGCCACACTACATCAGGTGCATTCAGACCTTTTTTCTCTGTTGGAAGTGCTGAAAAGGATAAAAACCGGTGTGGAAAGATGGGGCATCTCTCTTTCTACAGGCTTCTCGGCATGAGTACAAGGGCAGGGCAGAAACTGACTTCAGGGAATCAGGTGGGCACACTGTGGATTCATATTATCCTAAACATTTAACTCTATCCAGGCCCCTAATCTGATGGGATTCTTGCCTTGCAGAGCACGGTGGTTAACCTAACCCTGCCAGGGTAGGATCTCGCCTTTCTTTTTCTTATTATGCTTATGGCGTTGAGCTCCCTTTCTCCACATTTCCATCTCCAGCAAAGAAGATGTCAATAACGCATTAAAATAAATTAATAGCTTTCATTGACATGTCCAGAAAGATAATACCGGTGGATTCCCCCCCTCACCCATTAGACGCAACTGCATCTGATGGAGAAATGACGGCAATAAGTCAGAACGCTTAAAGACAGTGGAAGATTTGCTCTCCCCCCCCACCCCCTGTCTAAAGCATTTTAAGAGTCCTAGCAATTTTTGAATGCTGCAGTAGAAAGTGACAAAGTGCCAAATGGGCAAAGTGGTCAGACGGTCTTAAATGAGCAAACATAAAATTTCTGAGTGCATCCCACGCAGAGGAACAGGAAGGAGTCCACATATGCACATTAGATCAGTGGGGACACACTTGCTGTGCCTGCATGGACAAATAAGAGCATGCTGCCCATAGCTTTTGGGGACAGAGGAGGGAACACCAAGCTCTAAAACACGAAGAGGGAACACCAAGCTCTAAAGTACAAATTATACCAGCGAAAGATATAAAGTGAATGCAATGGAAGCTCAGGATGCTTATCTCACCATGTGACTGAGCACTTGGGGTGAACAAATGATGCACACTGCCAGTGATTGGCTAGCCTGTGGGACATCCAAAACATACAGGCCGTCAAAAGGTTTGGATACATTTGCTTATATTGACTTGGAAGCTGGAGAGAGAGCCAGCTAATGAAAAGAGCCAGGGCTGTGTTTGCATGTAATGTCTCAGTTCCTAGAGTTTAGATCAAAAGTACCTTCTTGCTTAATTCTGTTTAATTGCATTAGTGTTGCTTTATTATTTTACATACACATACTTACATGTGTGCACATGCAGACACACAGTGAGATACCGCATTGATAAAGAAAGGACTCTGGTTAAATAATCCACTTTTGTCTGACAACGGAATCGGTTATAGAGGTGCAAATATGCAGAAAGCTATTTGGAAATGCATCCTCGTAGTTGTCAGGTTTTATTATGCGGGAAGGTGTCATGTTTGTTACGAAGCTGAGTGCAGATGGCAGAGTGGAAGAAATGGATCACTAATTTTAACAATGATTAATGAACAGAGATAGAAAATGAATTACATTGGACTATCGGAGGCAAGGAATATTTTTGAGAAAATTTTGACTCATCTGCACTGCTGTTCTCTGTAAATTATTTTCTGAAATTCTATATGTTGTCAACAGTTGACTGCATTTTCCATTACTGTCTATTTCTGTTCTTAAGTACTTTTGTGTTATTAGAGATACATAATTTCAAAATACCAATACATTCCTGATTACTTAGAGAAAAATATATGTAAGACTATGAATGTTCCAAGGACCCTAGCCATAAATATCTTGCTTTATAATAATCTTCCTTTCTTTCCTCATTTTATCACTACATTAAGAATGTTCAATGTGTGATAGGGAAGAGGTGAGATGGTTATGAAGAAGGAAAATAAAAGGGAAATGTAGATGCAAAACTTTTAAATATATGGTCAGATTGTGGTGGCTGCTATAGTTTTTAGGGTATAGATGTACTTTGGGCTGTGTATATGATGCCATTGTCTAGTTTGGTTTCATTTAGCCCCTTTCTTTTTTATTCATGCTTTGCAGAATCACCTGTTGGGATTTTAGCAAAGGCCTAGTTGCTGATTTGTTGAATATGTCTTCTCATTCTGAACAGTTTTTTTTTTTAACAAAACTTGTGTATATGTTGAATTTATGGTGTTGAATATATTGCCGTATATATGTTGAATTCATAATGTTAGCTTTTTTGAGTCCCTGGTTGGAAGAAAAATATGGGGGATAGACATTTTATTAATAAATAAATAGCCAGGAAAGATATTTATGGAACCACACATGCATTTTCATTAGTCTAACAGCCTGCCGTACCATTAAGGCTCAGGGCCTATTACAATATTAAACACAAATGCACCGGGTATCAAGAAAACTTCAAGCTAAGTAAAATGCATAATAAAAAACTTACTCCCAGTGAAAGGCGCAGGCTTGGCCAATAAGATCAGACAAACCAATTGGACAGGTGACTTCAAGGCAGAACAGAGACTTGAGTAGCTACTGCAAGTAAAGGTTGCTAGTCCCCAGGTGGCACCTGGAGATCTCCTGCTTTTGCAGTTTATCTCCAGATAACTTAAGACCAGTTCCCCTAGAGAAAACGACTCTATGGCATTATAGCCTGCTGAGGTCCCTCCCTCTCCCCAACCCCACCCTTATGAGGATCCACTTCCAAATCTCCAGGTACTTCTCAATGCAGAGCTGGCAACCCGAACTGCAAAGTACCAGGTAACATGAATTAAGATCTTTGATGGTTGTTGTTGTTCAGTCGCACAGTCGAGTCCGACTCTTCGCGACCCCATGGACCAGTTTACGCCAGGCCCTCCTGTCTTCCGCTGTCCGCTGAAGTTTGCTCAATTTCATGTTCGTTGCATTGATGACACTGTCTGACCATCTCATCCTTTGCCGTCCCCTTCTTCTTTGACCTTCAATCTTTCCCAGCATCAGGGTCTTCTCCAGTGAATGCTCCCTTCTCATTTGGTGGCCAAAGTATTTGAGCTTCAGCTTCAGGATCTGGCCTTCCAGGGAACAGTCAGGGTTGATTTCTTTTAGGATTGACTGATTTGATCTCCTGGCAGTCCAAGGGACTCTCAAGAGTCTTCTCCAGCACCATAGTTCAAAAGAATCTATTCTTTGCTGCTCGGCCTTCCTTATAGTCCATCTCTCACAGCCATACATTACTACTGGGAATACCATTGCTTTGATGGTATTTACTCTAAAATCAGCTGAGTTCACATTAGTTCATTTGTTTCTCCAAGGCTTCTCTGGTGGTGTAGGGAACCTTCTGTTAGGGAAAGAAAAATCCAAAGCAGCTATGTTAGGTCAAAAACAAAGGGGGGGGGAACCCAATCCCTCCCCCACAGAATAGGTAACCAAAAGGGTTAAGTAAACAGGCCCCAGAAATATACAACTAAAGAACAAAAATAAAAAAATGAATTTTCATCATACCATTAATAACAATAAAATAATAGCCAGCAGGCGGCATGAACCATAAAAATTGCTCCACTGTAAATATATCAATTTACCAGTATGGTAGATAAACCACTGATCCGGTTCATACGGAGCAATCAACATGTATCACATACTCAGTTGGTCAAAGGATACCATAAATTGAACAAAACACCAAATGTCTTTCTGCTCATGTTTTTCTCAGTTGGGAAAAAAGTGTCCTCAACCTAAAGCCACTGATGAATACAGTAAAGATCAGGTAGTTACTATATAGAAATATATCCACAGATATCCTGTAAAACAATGAATAAGAAAAGCAAAAAAAGAAAGAGAAAAGGATATAGATATAAATTTATTCAGAATGTAATGAGTAAATACACATATAAACAAACCTGCCCATGTATCAGGAAAATCTCCTCATGGTCAGTAAATACTGCAGACTTGTTGCTGGTTTGGAGGTGAGGAGAATTCTTAAAGCATACGTATATGTGTTACACGTTAAAAGCCTTCTTTGAGGCAAATAACCTAAAAGATATAATCCTGCTGGCTTCTAAGTGGCCACTTGGGTAATCTCAACTGACGAGCAAGAATTTGACCTCTAAGCAACCAGACAGGAAACTTTTTAAAAGTTCATCCCCCCACCCTTGCCTTTAGATTCCATTCATGTATTCATTTTTATTCCGTCAGTCTCCTCAGTGAGGCCTTCAACACAAAAATAAGTTCAATAATGCAGAAGAAACAAACAGGAGAGGGGATTCTAAATGCAGAGCTGACTCCCTCCTTCTCTTTCTGCCAGAGTATCTTTCTGCAGGCTCTAGGCTATGACCCTCATGCTGAGGGCAAGATCTCTTCAGCTTATGACCCTGGTCGCCCCTAGAACTTAAGTACTTCTGACAGGGAGAGATTAACACTCAGCCTGGATCATAAAACTGGCAGCCATCTTCCCGCAATCCTGCTTCTGAACAGGGCTATGTGTGGCGTGGAGTCCTTTTGGTAAATTTCTTGATGGCTAGAAACTTTGCTGAGCTTAACGGCAAGGCTAACTGAATAGCTGGTACTGTTATTTCAAACAGATCTGTTAGTAGGGTTGTCAAACCCGCCACCAGTGGAGGTGGGGTCCCCTGCCTCGAGGCCCTACCCCCCAGCCACTGATCAGCCTGTTGGCAGGGAGACTTGCCAGGAGAGAGGAGAGGGCCTAGGCCTTGTGACCAGCATGGTACAGCAAGAGCTCTGATATTTGGGCAAAAATTGTGGTTGAAGCTGTTTTTACCACAGTGTTTTTGCCTAAACACTGGCACATCCCCGGGCATCTCAGACATGGGCGTCACTTCCTGTGTGATGCTGGCCACAAGGCCTAGGCCATTTTCTTTCTCTTTGTAAGTCCCCCCCTTGCCGGTTGCCAGTATGGACCTACTATCTGTTAGAGAGGTGCCTTTCAAACTCTTACAACTGGTAGCTTCTGAATCACATACAGTGAAGTGTTCAGCCACTGATGTCTAATTTGTATTTACATCTCACATATCTTTGCTGAAAGAACAGAAAACTCCACCTCAGTCTTCGTAATGTATAAGGGAAGACATTTCCCCCCTTTCTTTCCAGCGTTCAGTTCTTGGCATATAGACAGCCACACAGATTGATCTGAAGTTTATCCCTAGTTTGAAACAGAAGACGGGACTGTGATTTCTTCTGCGATTCTTTCTACACAGCTGCCTTAAGATTGTTAAAAAGTGCTAGAGAGAAAAAAATTTAAACATCTTTATGAATGATTCGATGTCTAGTATTTTGCATGTAATTACGGTTCCTGATGGGAACATATTTTAGAAAAACAACTAGAGGAACAATATGAATCCTGCTCAGGTTACATAGCATATGCTAAACACTGAGGAAACATACACAGTGCTTTAGTGAACAAGGTAAGGGGAATACTCTAGGGAGCCAATTTAGAATGTGACTTAAGGCAAGCATTCCTTTTTGTGTCTGTTTCTTTTGGCAAACTAATAAAACTGCAGCAGAGCTTGGCTTTCCCGTGGAAAAGCCAGAGGTAGCCTGCATAGAGGCATCTTCTACATCAAGTTAACATGGCTGAAATGGAAGGTAGGGATGTACAGTTAATCGCTTCGGTCTCCAGCACTTGATTATCCGGAAGGCTTAGTTAACCGGCATCACCCAAAGAGCAAGCTCTTCCCTTTCAACCACGATGAAAGCCCTTCCCACTTCCACCACCCCCGTCAGCCAGTTTGATGCCTCCAGCTGTTGTTGAGCTGTTGACAGCTGATTTCACCAGCTGGTTTCATCCTTGGGTGCCTCCTTCTCCCTCAGCCCACCCAGAGCTATTGGGAGCCACCTCTTCTGGAGGGTTCCCAGGCAGCTGACTGGTTTGTCTACCTGCTGTGTAGAGAACTGGGGCTTGGGGCTCTGTCATACAACCCACAGCCAAGACCACAGTAGTTGGTGGGATTGTTTGGAAGTGGCCTGCCAAAGCATTGTGTTGAAACCAGAGTCTTCAAACTGCTGCTGGGAGGGAGGCATCACCAATAGTGTTGTCAGCCTCTGGGTGAAGGCTGGATACGTCCTGGGATTAGAACTGATCTCCAGGCAACTGTGATCAATTCACCTGACGAAAATGGCTGCCTTGGAAGGTGGACTATATGGCATTTTATCCCTCACCTCCCAAACCCCACCCTCCTCAAGCTCTGCCTCCCAAATCTCCAAGGGTCTCCCAACTGGGAGCTGGCAATCCTAATGACCAACCACTTGTCAGGTTCAGAAGCAGCCACTGGGATTGCTCTCCTGGTCACTTTTCCCTTTCCCCTTGCTGTAGCACATTAAAGATTCATATATGACTTTGACGAGTGGTAGGTGGAACCCCAGAAATTAGCCACATAAGAACATAAGAGAAGCCAATGTTGGATCAGGCCGATGGCCCATCCAGTCCAACACTCTGTCCCACAGTGGCCAAAAATACCAGGTGCCATCAGGAGGCCAGGACACTAGAAGCCCTCCCACTGTTGACCCCCCCCAGCACCAAGAATACAGAGCATCACTTGCCCCAGAGTCCCTATCTTTACCTTGTGGCTAATAGCCACTGATGAACCTCTGCTCCATATATTTATCTAATTCCCTCTTGAAGCTGTCCATGCTGGGGCAGTGAATTCCAGGTGTTAATCACTCTTTGGGTGAAGTAGTACTTCCTTTTATCCGTTCTAACCCGACTGTTCAGCAATTTCATTGAGTGCCCACGAGTTCTTGTATTGTGACAAGGGAGAAAAGTACCCCTTTCTCTACCTGCTCTATCCCATACATTATCTTATAAACCTCGATCATGTCACCCCTCAGCTGTTGTTTCTCCAAGCTAAAGAGCCCCAAGCACCTCAACCTTTCCTCATAGGGAAAGTTCTCCAACCCTTTTGTCATTCTAGTTGCCCTTTTCTGCACTTTTTCCAAAGCTATAATATCCTCTTTAAGGTGTGGTGACCAGAACTGTACACAGTACTCCAAATGAGGTCGCACCATTGATTTATATAGGGGCATTATGATATTGGCTGATCTGTTTTCAATACCCTTCCTAATAATCCTCAGCATAGCATTAGTCTTTTTTATTGCAGTCTCACACTGTCTAGACATTTTCAGTGAGTTATCTACTACGACTCCCAGATCTCTCTCTTGTTCAGTCTCTGCCAGTTTGGACCCTATCAATGTATATTTATAGTGAGGATTTTTGGCTCCAATGTGTATCACCTTGCACTTGGCCACACTGAACCCCATTTGCCATGTTGATGCCCACTCGCCCATCCTCAACAGATCCCTTTGAAGTGCCTCACAATCCTCCCTGGTTTTCATCACCCTAAACAACTTCGTATCATCTGCAAATTTAGCCACTTCACTGCTTACTCCCAACTCCAAATAATTAATGAACATGTTAAAAAGCATTGCACTGAGTACTGATCCCTGTGGTACCCCACTGCTTACCACCTTCCACTGAGAAAATTGCCCATTTATACTCCTATTAATTAGCCAGTTTTTTATCCACAAAAGGACTTGTCCTTTTATTCCATGACTATTGAGCTTGCTTAAGAGCCTTTGATGAGGAACTTTATCAAAAGCTTTCTGGAAGTCAAGGCAGACAATATCTATTGGGTCCCCCTTGTCCACATGTTTGTTCACCCCCTCAAAGAACACTAACAGGTTACTGAGACAAGATCTTCCCTTACAGAACCCATGCTGAGTCTGTCACAATAGTTTTTGTTCATCAATGTGCCTAATAATTCTTTCCTTAATCACAGTTTCCACTAACTTACCTGGTATTGATGTCAGACTGACTGGCCTGTAATTTCCCGAATCTCCTTTGGAACCCTTTTTAAAGATGGGAGTGACATTAGCTACCTTCCAGTCCTCAGGAATGGAAGCAGATTTTAATGAAAGATTATATATTTTTGTAAGGAGATCCAAAAGTTCACATTTGCGTTCCTTCAGAACTCTCGGATGTATGCCATCCGGGCCTGGTGATTTACCAGTCGTAGGACCTCCTCTCTTGCCACCTCAATGTGACTCAGGTCTTTCAACACCCCTCCAGAAATCAACGGTTCTGGAGTGGGCAAGCACTTCCTCCACAGTGAAGACAGAGGCAAAAAAATGCATTCAGCTTCTCAGCCATTTCCCTATCATACTTCACTACTCCCTTTACCCCTTGGTCATCCAAGGGCCTCACTGCCTCCCTGGCTGGTTTCCTGCTTCTAATATATTTGAAGAAAGTTTTATTGTTGGTCTTTATGTTTTTTGCTGTATGCTAGTCATATTCTCTTTTTGCCTGCCTGATCACAGACTTGCATTTTATTTGCCACAGCTTCTGTTCCCTTTTATCAACCTCACTGAGACTAGCTTTCCTCCACTTAAAGGAACCTTTCTTACCTTTTACAGCTTCCATTACTTTGTTAACCATGCAGGCTTTTTTCTATACCTATTTGTGTCTTTCCTAACCTGCAGTATATATTTTTTCTGCGCATCTAGGATTGTTGTTTTAAATAGTCTCCAAGCTTCCCCAATGGTTTTTACCCTTTCTACTTTTCCTTTCAGTGTCCTCCTCACATGTCCCCTCATATCAGAGAAGTTACCCCTTTTAAAGTTAAAAGTGGTTGTGTCAGTCTTTTTGGCCAATTCCCTATTTATGCATATGTTGAACTCAATAACATTATGGTCACTGTTCCCAAGCGGTGCAATCACTTTTACATCTCTCACCAGGTCTTGGGCATTACTTAGGACCAAATCCAGGATCGCCTCTCCCCTGGTAGGTTCCGTGACCATCTGTTCCATAGCACAGTCATTCAGAGTGTCTAGAAACTCAACCTCTTTTTCCCGACTAGAACACACATTGACCCAATCAATGTGTGGGTAGTTAAAATCACCTATTATGACACAGTTATTTTGTGTAGCCACTATCTTTAATTCATTCATCATTAGGAATAGGGTTGCCAGGCCCATCTTCGTCCCCAGTAGGGTACTTTGGGATGGGGCATTCCCGGAGAGGGCAAGGTGTCCCCAGTGTGATGATATCCTGTTGGGGATGTCCCGGCTCCAAGCCCTGCCACTGCAGGGACAGTCCTGCCAGCTGAGAGCTCTTAAAGGAGTCCCTTTAAGTGTACACAGCCGGTGGGACAGGGCCCCGTGCGCTCAATCTTCCAGAATTATTGCCGCTTGGAGATTGGGTGTGCAGGGATGATCCTGCTGGCTGTGAGCACTTAAAGGGGTAGCTGCAGGTGTTGGGGCTTGTGGGAGGGGCCAGGCGGCAGGAAGAATGCCCAAAAAAGCAAGTAACCCCCGTCAAACTGGGGTATGTGGCAACCCTAATTAGGAAGCATGTGAGCCTTTTGCTCTCCTGTAGTTAGCTTCACCATACCAGTGTATCCCTTAGTCATCATGCGACAAGCTGCTTCCTTCGCCAGTTACAGATCTATATTCTCAAATTCACAAGAAAAAACAGAGGTTCCCCTTTCCACAGACTTTGCATTTCACCACAACAAGGAATGTGCTGAATGTTCTACAGTCATGAGCTCCAGACTAACAAAATTTGTGGTGGGGTATAAACTTTTGTGAGTCACTTCTCAGTTCTTAAATATTAAGTATTGTAGCTGTTTCTGAAAAAGTGAGCATTGACTCAGGAAAGCTCATAGTGTGCCACAAATTTTGTTAGTCTTTAAGGTGCTACTGGATTCTTGCTCTTTTCTACTACTACAGACAGAGGCTACCCATATTTATCTATAACCACAGGGGTAAATTAATCTGAGAAATGGGGACTGTTCTAAGGTCTTAACAGCTGATCAGGAACTGAGGCCCCGTCCACACTGAGCATTTGCCCCGCTGAAGGCCCGGGAGCCCTGCGGACTTTTCGTGCGCGATCATACCAGCACATCTGGGAGGCGTAGTGCTCCCGTGGCCAACCAGTGGCTTCCCTCTGAAAACGCGGAGTAAAAAACTAGTAGGTCGGAAGTACTAGTTTCCAGAAACCCCAGGGCAAAGGCTGGCATCTGATCGCGGGAGTGCCAGTATCCCGCGGCTTCTGACGCCCGCCCATGTCCCCGGGGTTTCCGGATGTTGTAAGTGTCCATGGGATGCGCACCAACGCTGAACAGCGCATGTGCACACACAAGATACCGACGGCGGCCCGCCCCCCCATGGCGCATGCGCACTTTGCTGCTTTTTTGCTGCACTGCAGCAGCGCGGTGTGATCGGGGCACAGAGCTGGAGTCTGGCAACCCGGTGGCCTGTATGATCGGGCTATCGTGCCTTATTTAGCTCCGGGGCAAACTGCCACGCCTCTCCCCCGTGTTTTCTGGCCCGTATGACCGGGGCCTGAATTCAGTTCTCCACAATGGAAGGCCAGTACTTTGACCACTATACCACACTGGTTTTGTGACCAGAACAAAACTCAAAAGGCCTTTCTTGGTGGGGTTACTATAGTGCTAAGCCAGAGGAAAGCTGGCATGGATTTTGCAAAACATAGTTTTGGACAAGACATTAAATATTATCAAGGGTTTACACATGTAGGGAAACATCTTTTAATATCTGTGATTAAAACTTCTCTTGATTTGACAGGAAAAGAGTGGAAATTCATCCTGGAGCTCTTGAAACGGGCACAGACACACAACTGAGCTTTGTTGCTGCCATTATGTTCATATTAACACATATAATAGAAATTAGGGAACTAGGAGAGATTTCAAAGGCACCCAACTTCCAACTTGTGTCTTTGAAAATCTCCCCTGTTGTTATCAATAAAACCATTTCTGTGAAGCTGCTAAAACTAAATGTTGATCCCATTATTGTTCCCAATATGATTATAGAAAGTTGGCATTTTTAGCTGTTGTAAGCTACTCCTATTCTCAATTTGTCTAGCTCTATAATGAAAAAGGAGCAAATTTCACAGTAGGCCAAACCCTTTTGTTCATGAATGAATTGGGCTACTGACTTTTCTGGACTGGATCTTTGATTTTCAGTATGTCCTCAGCCCTAAACTTGTGATGATAGATTGTTATGCAAGATATCTTGTACATATTGACCAGTCTTCAAGAATTTTAAATGCATTTTAGTGGACAGAATCTATGTTTTTCTATCTGTCCACTGTATTTTGTATACAGGAATTAAAACATTGATTGATAAACTGATTTTTTAACAATAGAAATGGAGTGGGGTCTTTAGTAAATTCTGAATCCAAGCTGTCTTGGGCTGCGATCTCACACACACTAAATAATGCACTTAAACTAGTTTGTTTCAATCTATGCTGACCATGGGCTGTAATAAATAAATAAAGTGTATGTATGTATGTATGTATGTATGTATGTATGTATGTATGCGGTGGCTCAAGTGGTTAAGACGCTGAACTGCAGGCTGTGGAAGGTCAGTAGTTCAGCAGTTCGAGACCCGGGTGCCGCATGATGGGGTGAGCTCCTGTCTCTAGTTCCAGCTCCTGCCAACCTAGCAGTTCGAAAGCAAGAAATTGCAAGTAGATAAATAGGTACCACTTCGGTGGGAAGGTAACAGCGTTCCGTTCACCTTGGTGTTTAGTCATGCCAGCCACATGACCACGGAAACGTCTTCGGACAGCGCTGGCTCTTCGGCTTTGAAACGGAGATGAGCACCGCAACCCTAGAGTCGGATTCGACTGGCTTTCAAGCAAGGGAACCTTTACCTTTACCTTATGTATGTATGTATGTATGTATGTATGTATGTAATAATGCACTTTCAATCCAGTTTCAGTGCACTTTCCAACTGGATTTTACTATGTGAACTGGCAAAATCCACTTAGAAAGTGCATTGAAAGTGTATTATTTAGTGTGTGTGATAGCAGCCTTGGAGAATGAGAATTCTATTCAAATAACAATATTGCCGATCTTGTATGTATCTATAACCCCGGTCTACGGTATGCACATGAGGTCTTGAATTGTGCATGTGTCTTCGTGTGAGTAGAAACTATGGCTTTTCCCTCCGTTGTTTTATGAAACTTAAGTTGGAACAGGAATTCCCCTCTGCATTGCATGCTGCTTTCAGTTTCTTGATCATTGGATTTTATGGCACCCTCTGCATTGCATGCTGCTTTTGCTTTCTTTGATCATCGGGTTTTATGGTACCTTCTGCATAGATTTATGGTCATTCAGAAGTGACTTTGCAGTCAGTATGGTGCTGCCCTGGGGTGTATGAATGTGGTTCTGAGTTGCACTTTTTCCTCCCAGTTGAGAAAATGTGGAGCAAATGCTAGATGCAGAAATGCCCAATGTGTTGTTTTAGTGTTGAGAAGAACTCAGGGTATATAACAGGATTGCATGGTTGACTCTAGCCAGTCTTTTTGCTCAGTCTTGCATATTTCCCCTGTTTAAAACTATATCCTGGTTTTTCCTGTGCAGATGTAGTAATCCCCCACGTAGCCATTTTTGGGTTGTCAAAGGGGACCCTTTTTTGGTTTTTAACCAACATGAAAAGTGGGTTAGATCCAACCTCATATTTTGAGTTTTTCTTTATGTTGAATCGTGCAGCTTCTTTAAGACAGTTTATAGATTATTGTTATTGGTGTTGTTAATACTATTGCAGGTTGTATTTCTATTGGAGGGTTGTTTTTTTACAGTATTATGTACTTTTATTAATAAGGTTCTTCCTCGAAAATTTCCAAAGGCCTGTCATACTTCTGTTACTTCAGGTAAATAACTGATTGACCTTTGTGGCACACTGATACTTCACTAATCAGAACCTGAAATCTGTATAACAACACTTCATTTACTTGATAGACAAAAGAACAATTGCTCTTGAAGTAATGTGATTTCTAAATAGACACTGCCTGTCAAAAATAAATGCATTAGAAGTAAAATGTAGCTCAAGGAGACAATTAGCAAACAGAGGTGACACTGTAAACAGGTGCACCCATTATTCCCAAAGCTTGTGGCAATATATTCACATCTTTTAGACTGATGGGAGATCATGTGACAGTTCGGTGAATTATCTATCTGTATCATCTGACTGATGGAGCTTTCTACAGTTGCCGAGCATTTAAAAATGCATCCTGCAAATTACATGGTAGCTGGGAAAAAAAATATAGTGTGTGTCTGTGTGTTTTTAAATGAACAGTGTTTTTGGTAGATGCTTATGCTACAATTCTCATTGTTTACTTTGGGAGGGAGTGCGCGCGCCATCTCATTTGACAAAATGTGTAGATAGATAGATAGATGATAGATAGATAGATAGATAGATAGATAGATAGATAGATAGATAGATAGCATTTTAAGGCTGCTGCAGACGGAGTCCAATGCAGAAAAGAGGTTGTTCAGAATATTAGGAGGAAAAAAATCATGAACAATTGTTAATACTGTTGCAGAAGTTGCTCGGGGAAGCAGAGGAACCTTCCTCATTGCAAGCTCAAAAAACAAGACATTCCCTTGTTCAAGGGACATATTATTCTAACATGCTCTGACTTTATTCCTGAACAGGGTTGGGACCTGGAGATCTCCTGGAATTACAGCTGATCTCCAAACAAAGATCAGTTCCCCTGGAGAAAATGGCTGCTATGAAGGGTGGACTCTATAGTATTGCACCCTGCTGAAGTCCCTCCCCAGATTCCACCCTCCTCAGGCTCCACCCCCAAATTTCCAGGAATTTCCCGACCCAGAGTTGTGAATTCTGTTTCTTGAACCATATTAACTTCCTTATTTCATCCCCCTGAATTCCTATTTGAAGGTCCTGGACAGACATTTTTAGGAAAGGGTACAGCCGTTCTGAATCCTGGCCTGGTCCATGTGGTTTGATAAGGTAAATGTCTTGGTGCAGTGTTGGCACTAAATGGAACCACTTGGTGGCCATCTTTGTTGACCAGTTTGGTTGAATGTTAGCTTACATATTAGGTGAATGAGAGTGACCAATAGCAATGTGGGAGGCAGTTATATAGAGGTTCTAACCATGCAGTTTTCTAGAGTTGCCAGGTCCTACCTTGTTGCTGGCAGGGGGATTTAGGGGGCGTTCCTGGAGGGGGAGGGGACATCACGTGACATCCCCGATGCAATGACATCACCCGGAAGTGATGTCATCATGTTGGCAACACTCTGGTTTGAGGGCAAAACTTGATGGTTTGAGGGCAAATTTATGATAGAGTTTTGCCCTCAAACCAGAGTGTCCCCCATGATGTTGCCAACATGATGATGTCACTTTCGGGTGATTTTATCATGTCAGGGACATCACACAGGGACGTGGCTGTTTGGAGGTGGGGTTCCCCTACTGTCCAGCTGGCCAGTGGTGAACAGAAGCCCCCAAAACCAGGGGACCTGGGGACTGGCAACCCTACAGTTTTCTTGCATTATCAGACTTTTGAAAGTTCAGGAAATGGAAGGCAAGGAAAAGTATAGCTGACTATGTAGTCAGAGGATACATACAAATACATGGCTTCCAGGTGTGATCCAGGTAATGGTGTTCTGTGTTCATCAGTGAGCCTTGTTACCACTACCCATCCATTTATGTTCCTGGAGCCTGTGTGGGTAATGTTTGCAATACCTCACTTGTTATACGCTTTCTGTGTGCCTTGTATTTTGAAATTACAGAACACTGTCTAGATGTTTGTCATATTTATATTTATTAATGGGAAAATATGTGTCACAGTTTCCTCATAAAATCGTCAGCTCTGTCTGTGATTAGGTTATAAGAAATAAACAAAGCCTTTTAGTCCTGTTCTTAGAAGTATTTATCAAAATGTTGTGACCCGCCCTGAGCCCGTTTACGGGATGGGTGAGATAGAAATGTGATAAATAAATAAATAAATCTGCAATCTTAAACACATTGGGGTGGATCGAACCATCCTCCAAGAGACCTTCCTTCAACTGAAGCAGCTTTTCCTCCAATAGAAGAGCTGCTTAAATTGGAAGAGAGTTCTTTGGATTGGAGGAAGGCTACAGACCTGAGCCAAAGGAAGATTGGGGTATGAATATTTAAATAAACACAGAAACTGTATGCAGGAGTGGTAGGAGAGAAGTGGTATCCACCCCAGTGATTTTATTTATTTATTTATTTAGATTTTTAGGCCGCCCTTCCTTGCAAGCAAGGCTCAGGGCAGCTTTCAGCAGAAAAGGACATACAACGAGTAATTAAAGGTTAAAAACCAAGAACAAATACATAAAACACACAGCAGCAATAATTCATCAGCATAAATTAGTCGATCCAAGATGGTGGGGGGAAAAAATCAAATTTCACAGGCCTGGGGGGGGGGCACTGAGGAGGATTGAGGGTATGAGAGTGCCAGATTGTACCGTTGCTGTCCTCAACCAAAAGCCTGGCGGAACATCTCTGCTTTACATGTCCTGTGGAAAGTTAACAAATCCTGCAGGGCATGGATGTTCTCGGGCAGAGATTTCCACCAGGTGGGGGCCAAGGCCAAAAATGCCCTTGGTCCTAATTGAGGACAGCTGAATCTCTCTCCAGCCAGGAACTACCAGGAGGTTCTTACTTCCTGAGCCTAATGCTCTTCTTGGGACATACTTATACCCTGCAACAAATAGGCCCTCTATGGTTTTAGACTTTTTCTCTGGAGCTTGCTTTACTTCCTTACTTCTTATTTTAACTCAGCAGGCAGGATAGAGGGGAAACAAGTCTCACAAATACCTGAGTAAATAAATACCTGGCACAAGAAATCCAAAAGGACAAAGCACAAGTCAAGTTGATGGGTGGTGGTAGGTTGTTCCACTGTTTGGATGCCACAAGCGAAAACGCTTTGCATCTCGGTAGAGTCTGTCTCATCTTGAAGAGAGAGAGAGAGGAACAGAGGAGGGTGTCTAAGGAAGATCTTAACGGGAGGGCTGGTGCATAGGAGAGGAGATCGTCCTTTAGCTATCCTAGTCTCAAGCCCATTTAAGAGATAACAATTTTGACGTAGGCATGGAAGCAATAGGCTGCTGTTGCAGTTGCTGTGGGGCTGGTGAGATCAGTTATCTGTAGCCACTACCTATCCACAATCTTGCACTAAGGAAAGTTTCTGGACAGTCTTCAAGGGCAGCCTCACATGAAGTACATTACAGTAATCTAGCCTGGATGTAATCAGAGCACAGATAACCATGGCTAAGTCTAACTTCTTGAGATGAACTGGAGCAAGTGCACCTGCCAGTGTTGGTTAGAGATGCTATATATACTGTACAAGATTTCTGCCTTGATCTTCCTGGGGTTAAAAGCCAAAGTGCAAACTTTGTTGAGCAGAATGGGACTCCAGTTAAAGTAAACACTTCAAACCCTGATTGGCTACATTCACCCTGGAAGGGGGGAAAAAGACAAACCCAAATATTTAACAGCACCTTGAGGATGGACAACTGAGGGAGGAGGAAGTAGTGATCTGCGTTTAGGGGTCCTGCAACCGCAAATTTCCCATTAAAACCCATTGGGAAGATCCACTGATGGATCTCCCGACACCCTCAGTATTGTGGCCTGGTTTAGCCCTTTTTGCTGTGCTTCTATCTTCTTTTTGTTCACATCTATCAGCAGAGTCGTAAGATGTTAAAAGGAGGATATTCTCCACAGTTCTAACAAGCTTTTAAAATATAGTCTACGGTTAATGATTACCTTGGAATAAAAGACATGGATTAATATAGTTTCCCCCAAAACTGCTTTGGGCAGTGAAAAATACTTTTTTTTTTTTTAATGCTGTAACGATCTGAACGGTTAAGCTTGAAGGGAGTGGTTCAGTCAAACATACTAAGCTTCTGCTGATCTTGAAAATGTACTGCAAGTACTGAGTGTATCTCTAATTCCTCTTAGCCAGTAGACAAACCAGAGCGGACAAGGAAAAGGCGGTGATTTTTGTGAATGCATCTCTTAGTAAAAAGAACAGGACTTAAATGGTGTGACTGATGCTGGTAGTTTCTTTTCAACAGGTTTACATTGAGGAGGCTTGCCCTGACCGTTGTTATTCACCTCGCCGTTTTGCAATAGCAATTGCCCGTTGATCAGTATGGGTCAGCTGATCGTTTGGACATGGGCAATTGCTCTGGAAACATCAGCACCAATCACTCGCACTCAGTTGCGCACTTCCTCTTCTTCTCTCAAGGGTTGCTTGCTTTCACAGACAGCATTATCCATCCAGAAAGTCCCTGTGCTGGGTTGATTTCAGCCTGTTGAAGAGATTGTAAGGCTACATTTATGTTACATACTCCCTCGCTCTCTGATATAGAAATTAACTAGTATACATTCATGGTTTCCCCCAAAGGATCCTGGGAAACTGTAGTTTGAAGAGGCTAAGAATTTCATCTAGAAAGACCCCTAACCGTTTGCAGAGAACTACAGTTTCCAGGATTCCATGGGGAGAGGAAACTATTGTTAAGCCAGTGGAAGCATTTAATTTATTTACTGGTTAAAAGAAATGCTCAGAATGACTATAGTATCATATTCCCTAATCCTGTCTGTACACAAGGAGTTTTACAGGCAGGGTTGCCAAATTCTACATGAGATGGAGTTCTCCCAGAATTACAACTGGTTGTCACACTACAGAGATCATTTGCCACACAAGAAATGGCTGCTTTGGATGGTGGACTCTATGGCTTTGTACTCTGCTGAGGTCTCTCCCCTTCCCGGGTTTCATTCCCCAAACTCTCCCACCTGGAATTAGCAACCCTTTTTGCACTTAATTGGCACTCTGAATAAGAACTCTGATAACCCCAATCTATCCGTGCACAGACTGTTGTTAGTACATGTGCTCAGATGTATCAGAATGGGGAGCACAGCTACCATGGCATCGGAGTGGCAACCATAATGCTTGACCCTTGGAAAACAGGAAGTAACGGGAAGTGCATTAAGCACTTTACCTTGTACTTCTGTGCTATTGTTGCTGCTCAGAGTTTCTTTTTTGAAGTTCTGTAAATTTCTTCTTTTTATTAAATTGGTGATGTGGTTAGACCCACCAAGACAATGGAATGCCAGTAATGCTTGGGATCAGTCAAGTGTTGAGAAATTTGGCTAAAATATTCAGCTTCAGCCCTCGTGGAAAGGAAACTGTGTCCATCTTTTCTATGGTGTGAAATGTCCTGTGACATCATTTCCGCAATTGTATTGGTAACTTCATTTGGTAAC